>BQMI01000518.1:0-600000 GCA_026005395.1 Asobara japonica
ATTTGTCAATTGTCAATTTGTCAATTTGTCATTGTCAATTTGTCAATTGTCAATTTGTCAATTGTCAATTTGTCAATTGTCAATTTGTCATTGTCAATTTGTCAATTGTCAATTTGTCAATTGTCAATTTGTCAATTGTCAATTTGTCAATTGTCATTGTCAATTTGTCATTGTCAATTGTCAATTGTCAATTTGTCATTGTCAATTTGTCAATTGTCATTTGTCAATTGTCAATTTGACAATTGTCAATTTGTCAATTGTCAATTTGTCAATTGTCAATTTGTCAATTGTCAATTTGTCAATTGTCAATTTGTCAATTGTCAATTTGTCAATTGTCAATTGTCAATTTGCCAATTGTCAATTTGTCAATTGTCAATTGTCAATTTGTCAATTGTCAATTTGTCAATTGTCAATTTGTCAATTGTCAATTTGTCAATTGTCAATTTGTCAATTGTCAATTTGTCAATTGTCAATTTGTCAATTATCAATTTGTCAATTATCAATTTGTCAATTATCAATTTGTCAATTTGTCAATTGTCAATTGTCAATTATCAATTTGTCAATTTGTCAATTGTCAATTTGTCAATTGTCACTTTGTCAATTGTCAATTTGTCAATTTGTCAATTGTCACTTTGTCAATTGTCAATTTGTCAATTGTCAATTTGTCAATTGTCAATTTGTCAATTGTCAATTGTCAATTTGTCAATTGTCAATTTGTCAATTGTCAATTTGTCAATTGTCAATTTGTCAATTGTCAATTTGTCAATTGTCAATTGTCAATTGTCAATTTGTCAATTGTCAATTTGTCAATTTGTCAATTGTCAATTTGTCAATTGTCAATTTGTCAATTGTCAATTTGTCAATTGTCAATTGTCAATTGTCAATTTGTCAATTGTCAATTTGTCAATTGTCAATTTGTCAATTGTCAATTTGTCAATTGTCAATTTGTCAATTGTCAATTTGTCAATTGTCAATTTGTCAATTGTCAATTTGTCAATTGTCAATTTGTCAATTGTCAATTTGTCAATTGTCAATTTGTCAATTGTCAATTTGTCAATTGTCAATTTGTCAATTGTCAATTTGTCAATTGTCAATTTGTCAATTGTCAATTTGTCAATTGTCAATTTGTCAATTGTCAATTTGTCAATTGTCAATTTGTCAATTGTCAATTTGTCAATTGTCAATTTGTCAATTGTCAATTTGTCAATTGTCAATTTGTCAATTGTCAATTTGTCAATTGTCAATTGTCAATTTGTCAATTTGTCAATTTGTCAATTGTCAATTTGTCAATTGTCAATTTGTCAATTGTCAATTTGTCAATTGTCAATTTGTCAATTGTCAATTGTCAATTTGTCAATTGTCAATTTGTCAATTGTCAATTTGTCAATTGTCAATTTGTCAATTGTCAATTTGTCAATTGTCAAATTATCAGTATTTAATTGGGCTTTTTCACTTAGCAATTTTCAACTGGCCATCACGAATTGTCAATTCATCAATTGTCAATCTTCAATTGGCAGTTTTTAAAGGGCAATTCTCAATTGGCTATTTTGAATGGGCAATTTTCAATTCGTAATTTTTACTTTCAAATTTTTGCTTGACAATTTTTAATTAGAGATTTTTAATTGGCAATTTTTCGCTGGAAATTTTTAATTGGAAATTTTGAATTGGAAATTTTCAATTGTCAATTGGCAACTTTCAATTGGCAATTTTAAATAGTCAATTGTCGATTGTCACTTGTCAATTGGCAATTTCCCATTGGCAATTGTGAGGTGACAATTTTCAATTGGAAATTCTCAACTGGCAATTGTCAATTTGTCAATTGTCAATTTGTCAATTGTCAATTTGTCAATTGTCAATTTGTCAATTGTCAATTTGTCAATTGTCAATTTGTCAATTGTCAATTTGTCAATTGTCAATTTGTCAATTGTCAATTTGTCAATTGTCAATTTGTCAATTGTCAATTTGTCAATTGTCAATTTGTCAATTGTCAATTTGTCAATTGTCAATTTGTCAATTGTCAATTTGTCAATTGTCAATTTGTCAATTGTCAATTTGTCAATTGTCAATTTGTCAATTGTCAATTTGTCAATTGTCAATTTGTCAATTGTCAATTTGTCAATTGTCAATTTTTCAATTGTCAATTTGTCAATTGTCAATTTGTCAATTGTCAATTTGTCAATTGTCAATTTGTCAATTGTCAATTTGTCAATTGTCAATTTGTCAATTGTCAATTTGTCAATTGTCAATTTGTCAATTGTCAATTTGTCAATTGTCAATTTGTCAATTGTCAATTTGTCAATTGTCAATTTGTCAATTGTCAATTTGTCAATTGTCAATTTGTCAATTGTCAATTTGTCAATTTGTCAATTGTCAATTTGTCAATTGTCAATTTGTCAATTGTCAATTTGTCAATTGTCAATTTGTCAATTGTCAATTTGTCAATTGTCAATTGTCAATTGTCAATTTGTCAATTGTCAATTTGTCAATTGTCAATTTGTCAATTGTCAATTTGTCAATTGTCAATTTGTCAATTGTCAATTTGTCAATTGTCAATTTGTCAATTGTCAATTTGTCAATTGTCAATTTGTCAATTGTCAATTTGTCAATTGTCAATTTGTCAATTGTCAATTGTCAATTTGTCAATTGTCAATTGTCAATTGTCAATTGTCAATTTGTCAATTGTCAATTTGTCAATTGTCAATTTGTCAATTGTCAATTTGTCAATTGTCAATTTGTCAATTGTCAATTTGTCAATTGTCAATTTGTCAATTGTCAATTTGTCAATTGTCAATTTGTCAATTGTCAATTTGTCAATTGTCAATTTGTCAATTGTCAATTTGTCAATTTGTCAATTGTCAATTTGTCAATTGTCAATTTGTCAATTGTCAATTTGTCAATTGTCAATTTGTCAATTGTCAATTTGTCAATTGTCAATTTGTCAATTGTCAATTTGTCAATTGTCAATTTGTCAATTGTCAATTGTCAATTGTCAATTGTCAATTTGTCAATTGTCGTTTGTCAATTGTCAATTGTGTCAATTGTCAATTTGTCAATTGTCAATTTGTCAATTGTCAATTTGTCAATTTGTCAATTGTCAATTTGTCAATTGTCAATTTGTCAATTGTCAATTTGTCAATTGTCAATTTGTCAATTGTCAATTTGTCAATTGTCAATTTGTCAATTGTCAATTTGTCAATTGTCAATTTGTCAATTGTCAATTGTCAATTTGTCAATTTGTCAATTGTCAATTGTCAATTTGTCAATTGTCAATTTGTCAATTGTCAATTTGTCAATTGTCAATTTGTCAATTGTCAATTTGTCAATTGTCAATTTGTCAATTGTCAATTTGTCAATTGTCAATTTGTCAATTGTCATTTGTCAATTGTCAATTTGTCAATTGTCAATTTGTCAATTGTCAATTTGTCAATTGTCAATTTGTCAATTGTCAATTTGTCAATTGTCAATTTGTCAATTGTCAATTTGTCAATTGTCAATTTGTCAATTGTCAATTTGTCAATTGTCAATTTGTCAATTGTCAATTTGTCAATTGTCAATTTGTCAATTGTCAATTTGTCAATTGTCAATTTGTCAATTGTCAATTGTCAATTGTCAATTTGTCAATTGTCAATTTGTCAATTGTCAATTTGTCAATTGTCAATTGTCAATTGTCAATTTGTCAATTTGTCAATTTGTCAATTGTCAATTTGTCAATTGTCAATTTGTCAATTGTCAATTTGTCAATTGTCAATTTGTCAATTGTCAATTGTCAATTTGTCAATTGTCAATTTGTCAATTGTCAATTTGTCAATTGTCAATTTGTCAATTGTCAATTTGTCAATTGTCAAATTATCAGTATTTAATTGGGCTTTTTCACTTAGCAATTTTCAACTGGCCATCACGAATTGTCAATTCATCAATTGTCAATCTTCAATTGGCAGTTTTTAAAGGGCAATTCTCAATTGGCTATTTTGAATGGGCAATTTTCAATTCGTAATTTTTACTTTCAAATTTTTGCTTGACAATTTTTAATTAGAGATTTTTAATTGGCAATTTTTAGCTGGAAATTTTTAATTGGAAATTTTCAATTGGAAATTTTCAATTGTCAATTGGCAACTTTCAATTGGCAATTTTAAATAGTCAATTGTCGATTGTCACTTGTCAATTGGCAATTTCCCATTGGCAATTGTGAGGTGACAATTTTCAATTGGAAATTCTCAACTGGCAATTGTCAATTTGTCAATTGTCAATTTGTCAATTGTCAATTTGTCAATTGTCAATTTGTCAATTGTCAATTTGTCAATTGTCAATTTGTCAATTGTCAATTTGTCAATTGTCAATTTGTCAATTGTCAATTTGTCAATTGTCAATTTGTCAATTGTCAATTTGTCAATTGTCAATTTGTCAATTGTCAATTTGTCAATTGTCAATTTGTCAATTGTCAATTTGTCAATTGTCAATTTGTCAATTGTCAATTTGTCAATTGTCAATTTGTCAATTGTCAATTTGTCAATTGTCAATTTGTCAATTGTCAATTTGTCAATTGGTCAATTGTCAATTTCTCAATTGTCAATTTCTCAATTGTCAATTTCTCAATTGTCAATTTCTCAATTGTCAATTTCTCAATTGTCAATTTCTCAATTGTCAATTTCTCAATTGTCAATTTCTCAATTGTCAATTTCTCAATTGTCAATTGTCAATTGTCAATTTGTCAATTGTCAATTTGTCAATTGTCAATTTGTCAATTGTCAATTTGTCAATTGTCAATTTGTCGATTGTCAATTGTCAATTGACAATTTGTCAATTGTCAATTTGTCAATTGTCAATTTGTCAATTGTCAATTTGTCAATTGTCAATTGTCAATTTGTCAATTGTCAATTTGTCAATTGTCAATTTGTCAATTGTCAATTTGTCAATTGTCAATTTGTCAATTGTCAATTTGTCAATTGTCAATTTGTCAATTGTCATTTGTCAATTGTCAATTTGTCGATGTCAATTTGTCAATTGTCAATTTGCAATTGTCAATTTGTCAATTGTCAATTTGTCAATTGTCAATTTGTCAATTGTCAATTTGTCAATTGTCAATTGTCAATTTGTCAATTGTCAATTTGTCAATTGTCAATTGTCAATTGTCAATTTGTCAATTGTCAATTTGTCAATTGTCAATTTGTCAATTGTCAATTTGTCAATTGTCAATTTGTCAATTGTCAATTTGTCAATTGTCAATTTGTCAATTGTCAATTTGTCAATTTGTCAATTGTCAATTTGTCAATTGTCAATTTGTCAATTGTCAATTTGTCAATTGTCAATTTGTCAATTGTCAATTTGTCAATGTCAATTTGTCAATTGTCAATTTGTCAATTGTCAATTTGTCAATTGTCAATTTGTCAATTGTCAATTTGTCAATTGTCAATTTGTCAATTGTCAATTTGTCAATTGTCAATTTGTCAATTGTCAATTTGTCAATTGTCAATTTGTCAATTGTCAATTTGTCAATTGTCAATTTGTCAATTGTCAATTTGTCAATTGTCAATTTGTCAATTGTCAATTTGTCAATTGTCAATTTGTCAATTGTCAATTTGTCAATTGTCAATTTGTCAATTTGTCAATTTGTCAATTGTCAATTTGTCAATTGTCAATTTGTCAATTGTCAATTTGTCAATTGTCAATTTGTCAATTTGTCAATTGTCAATTTGTCAATTGTCAATTTGTCAATTGTCAATTGTCAATTTGTCAATTGTCAATTGTCAATTTGTCAATTGTCAATTTGTCAATTGTCAATTGTCAATTTGTCAATTGTCAATTTGTCAATTGTCAATTTGTCAATTGTCAATTTGTCAATTGTCAATTTGTCAATTGTCAATTTGTCAATTGTCAATTTGTCAATTGTCAATTTGTCAATTGTCATTTGTCAATTTGTCAATTGTCAATTTGTCAATTGTCAATTTGTCAATTGTCAATTTGTCAATTGTCAATTTGTCAATTGTCAATTTGTCAATTGTCAATTTGTCAATTGTCAATTTGTCAATTTGTCAATTGTCAATTTGTCAATTGTCAATTTGTCAATTGTCAATTGTCAATTGTCAATTGTCAATTTGTCAATTGTCAATTGTCAATTTGTCAATTGTCAATTTGTCAATTGTCAATTGTCAATTTGTCAATTGTCAATTGTCAATTGTCAATTGTCATTTGTCAATTGTGAATTTGTCAATTGTGAATTTGTCAATTGTCAATTTGTCAATTGTCAATTTGTCAACTGTCAATTTGTCAATTGTCAAGTTGTCAATTGTCAATTTGTCAATTGTCAATTTGTCAATTGTCAATTTCTGAATTGTCAATTTGTCAATTGTCAATTTGTCAATTGTCAATATTATGTCAATTGTCAATTTCTCCAATTTGTCAATGGTCAATTTGTCAATTGTCAATTTGTCAATTGTCAATTTGTCAATTGTCAATTTGTCAATTGTCAATTGTCAATTTGTCAATTGTCAATTTGTCAATTGTCAATTTGTCAATTGTCAATTGTCAATTTGGTCAATTTGTCAATTGTCAATTGTCAATTTGTCAATTGTCAATTTGTCAATTGTCAATTTGTCAATTGTCAATTTGTCAATTGTCAATTTGTCAATTGTCAATTGTCAATTTGTCAATTGTCAATTTGTCAATTGTCAATTTGTCAATTGTCAATTTGTCAATTGTCAATTTGTCAATTGTCAATTTGTCAATTGTCAATTTGTCAATTGTCAATTTGTCAATTGTCAATTTGTCAATTGTCAATTGTCAATTTGTCAATTGTCAATTTGTCAATTGTCGTTTGTCAATTGTCAATTTGTCAATTGTCAATTTGTCAATTGTCAATTTGTCAATTGTCAATTTGTCAATTTGTCAATTGTCAATTTGTCAATTGTCAATTTGTCAATTGTCAATTTGTCAATTGTCAATTTGTCAATTGTCAATTTGTCAATTGTCAATTTGTCAATTGTCAATTTGGCAATTGTCAATTTGTCAATTGTCAATTGTCAATTTGTCAATTTGTCAATTGTCAATTTGTCAATTGTCAATTTGTCAATTGTCAATTTGTCAATTGTCAATTTGTCAATTGTCAATTTGTCAATTGTCAATTTGTCAATTGTCAATTTGTCAATTGTCAATTTGTCAATTGTCAATTTGTCAATTGTCAATTTGTCAATTGTCAATTTGTCAATTGTCAATTTGTCAATTGTCAATTTGTCAATTGTCAATTTGTCAATTGTCAATTTGTCAATTGTCAATTTGTCAATTGTCAATTTGTCAATTGTCAATTTGTCAATTGTCAATTTGTCAATTGTCAATTAATTGTCAATTTGTCAATTGTCAATTTGTCAATTGTCAATTTGTCAATTGTCAATTTGTCAATTGTCAATTTGTCAATTGTCAATTTGTCAATTGTCAATTTGTCAATTGTCAATTTGTCAATTGTCAATTTGTCAATTGTCAATTTGTCAATTGTCAATTTGTCAATTGTCAATTTGTCAATTGTCAATTGTCAATTGTCAATTTGTCAATTTGTCAATTTGTCAATTGTCAATTTGTCAATTGTCAATTTGTCAATTGTCAATTTGTCAATTGTCAATTTGTCAATTGTCAATTTGTCAATTGTCAATTTGTCAATTGTCAATTTGTCAATTGTCAATTTGTCAATTGTCAATTTGTCAATTGTCAATTTGTCAATTGTCAATTTGTCAATTGTCAAATTATCAGTATTTAATTGGGCTTTTTCACTTAGCAATTTTCAACTGGCCATCACGAATTGTCAATTCATCAATTGTCAATCTTCAATTGGCAGTTTTTAAAGGGCAATTCTCAATTGGCTATTTTGAATGGGCAATTTTCAATTCGTAATTTTTACTTTCAAATTTTTGCTTGACAATTTTTAATTAGAGATTTTTAATTGGCAATTTTTAGCTGGAAATTTTTAATTGGAAATTTTCAATTGGAAATTTTCAATTGTCAATTGGCAACTTTCAATTGGCAATTTTAAATAGTCAATTGTCGATTGTCACTTGTCAATTGGCAATTTCCCATTGGCAATTGTGAGGTGACAATTTTCAATTGGAAATTCTCAACTGGCAATTGTCAATTTGTCAATTGTCAATTTGTCAATTGTCAATTTGTCAATTGTCAATTGGTCAATTGTCAATTTGTCAATTGTCAATTTGTCAATTGTCAATTTGTCAATTGTCAATTTGTCAATTGTCAATTTGTCAATTGTCAATTGTCAATTGTCAATTTGTCAATTGTCAATTTGTCAATTGTCAATTTGTCAATTGTCAATTTGTCAATTGTCAATTTGTCAATTGTCAATTTGTCAATTGTCAATTTGTCAATTGTCAATTTGTCAATTGTCAATTTGTCAATTGTCAATTTGTCAATTGTCAATTTGTCAATTGTCAATTTGTCAATTGTCAATTTGTCAATTGTCAATTTGTCAATTGTCAATTTGTCAATTGTCAATTTGTCAATTGTCAATTTGTCAATTGTCAATTTGTCAATTGTCAATTTGTCAATTGTCAATTGTCAATTGTCAATTGTCAATTTGTCAATTGTCAATTGTCAATTGTCAATTGTCAATTTGTCAATTGTCAATTTGTCAATTGTCAATTGTCAATTGTCAATTTGTCAATTGTCAATTTGTCAATTGTCAATTTGTCAATTGTCAATTTGTCAATTGTCAATTTGTCAATTGTCAATTTGTCAATTTGTCAATTGTCAATTTGTCAATTGTCAATTTGTCAATTGTCAATTTGTCAATTGTCAATTTGTCAATTGTCAATTTGTCAATTGTCAATTTGTCAATTGTCAATTTGTCAATTTGTCAATTGTCAATTTGTCAATTGTCAATTTGTCAATTGTCAATTGTCAATTTGTCAATTGTCAATTGTCAATTTGTCAATTGTCAATTTGTCAATTGTCAATTGTCAATTTGTCAATTGTCAATTGTCAATTGTCAATTGTCAATTTGTCAATTGTGAATTTGTCAATTGTGAATTTGTCAATTGTCAATTTGTCAATTGTCAATTTGTCAACTGTCAATTTGTCAATTGTCAAGTTGTCAATTGTCAATTTGTCAATTGTCAATTTGTCAATTGTCAATTTCTGAATTGTCAATTTGTCAATTGTCAATTTGTCAATTGTCAATTTGTCAATTGTCAATTTCTCAATTTGTCAATGGTCAATTTGTCAATTGTCAATTTGTCAATTGTCAATTTGTCAATTGTCAATTTGTCAATTGTCAATTTGTCAATTGTCAATTTGTCAATTGTCAATTTGTCAATTTGTCAATTGTCAATTTGTCAATTGTCAATTTGTCAATTGTCAATTTGTCAATTGTCAATTTGTCAATTGTCAATTTGTCAATTGTCAATTTGTCAATTGTCAATTTGTCAATTGTCAATTTGTCAATTGTCAATTGTCAATTTGTCAATTGTCAATTTGTCAATTGTCGTTTGTCAATTGTCAATTTGTCAATTGTCAATTTGTCAATGTCAATTGTCAATTTGTCAATTGTCAATTTGTCAATTTGTCAATTGTCAATTTGTCAATTGTCAATTTGTCAATTGTCAATTTGTCAATTGTCAATTTGTCAATTGTCAATTTGTCAATTGTCAATTTGTCAATTGTCAATTTGTCAATTGTCAATTTGTCAATTGTCAATTTGTCAATTGTCAATTTGTCAATTGTCAATTTGTCAATTGTCAATTGTCAATTTGTCAATTTGTCAATTGTCAATTTGTCAATTGTCAATTTGTCAATTGTCAATTTGTCAATTGTCAATTTGTCAATTGTCAATTTGTCAATTGTCAATTTGTCAATTGTCAATTTGTCAATTGTCAATTTGTCAATTGTCAATTTGTCAATTGTCAATTTGTCAATTGTCAATTTGTCAATTGTCAATTTGTCAATTGTCAATTTGTCAATTGTCAATTTGTCAATTGTCAATTTGTCAATTGTCAATTTGTCAATTGTCAATTTGTCAATGTCAATTTGTCAATTGTCAATTTGTCAATTGTCAATTGTCAATTGTCAATTTGTCAATTGTCAATTTGTCATAATTGTCAATTTGTCAATTGTCAATTGTCAATTGTCTAATTTGTCAATTGTCAATTTGTCCAATTGTCAATTTGTCAATTGTCAATTTGTCAATTTGTCAATTGTCAATTTGTCAATTGTCAATTTGTCAATTGTCAATTGTCAATTGTCAATTTGTCAATTTGTCAATTTTGTCAATTGTCAATTTGTCAATTGTCAATTTGTCAATTGTCAATTTGTCAATTGTCAATTTGTCAATTGTCAATTGTCAATTTGTCAATTGTCAATTTGTCAATTGTCAATTTGTCAATTGTCAATTTGTCAATTGTCAATTTGTCAATTGTCAATTTGTCAATTGTCAATTTGTCAATTGTCAATTTGTCAATTGTCAATTTGTCAATTGTCAAATTATCAGTATTTAATTGGGCTTTTTCACTTAGCAATTTTCAACTGGCATCACGAATTGTCAATCATCAATTGTCAATCTTCAATTGGCAGTTTTTAAAGGGCAATTCTCAATTGGCTATTTTGAATGGGCAATTTTCAATTCGTAATTTTTACTTTCAAATTTTTGCTTGACAATTTTTAATTAGAGATTTTTAATTGGCAATTTTTAGCTGGAAATTTTTAATTGGAAATTTTCAATTGTCAATTGGCAACTTTCAATTGGCAATTTTAAATAGTCAATTGTCGATTGTCACTTGTCAATTGTCAATTTGTCAATTGTCAATTTGTCAATTGTCAATTTGTCAATTGTCAATTTGTCAATTGTCAATTTGTCAATTGTCAATTTGTCAATTGTCAATTTGTCAATTGTCAATTTGTCAATTGTCAATTTGTCAATTGTCAATTTGTCAATTGTCAATTTGTCAATTGTCAATTTGTCAATTGTCAATTTGTCAATTGTCAATTTGTCAATTGTCAATTTGTCAATTGTCAATTTGTCAATTGTCAATTTGTCAATTGTCAATTTGTCAATTGTCAATTTGTCAATTGTCAATTTGTCAATTGTCAATTTGTCAATTGTCAATTTGGTCAATTGTCAATTGTCAATTGTCAATTTGTCAATTGTCAATTTGTCAATTGTCAATTTGTCAATTTGTCAATTGTCAATTTGTCAATTGTCAATTGTCAATTTGTCAATTGTCAATTTGTCAATTTGTCAATTGTCAATTTGTCAATTGTCAATTGTCAATTTGTCAATTGTCAATTTGTCAATTGTCAATTTGTCAATTGTCAATTTGTCAATTGTCAATTTGTCAATTGTCAATTGTCAATTGTCAATTTGTCAATTGTCAATTTGTCAATTGTCAATTTGTCAATTTGTCAATTGTCAATTTGTCAATTGTCAATTTGTCAATTGTCAATTTGTCAATTGTCAATTTGTCAATTGTCAATTTGTCAATTGTCAATTTGTCAATTGTCATGTCAATTTGTCAATTGTCAATTGTCCAATTTGTCAATTGTCAATTTGTCAATTGTCAATTTGTCAATTGTCAATTGTCAATTTGTCAATTGTCAATTTGTCAATTGTCAATTGTCAATTTGTCAATTGTCAATTTGTCAATTTGTCAATTGTCAATTTGTCAATTGTCAATTGTCAATTGTCAATTGTCAATTGTCAATTTGTCAATTGTCAATTGTCAATTGTCAATTTGTCAATTGTCAATTTGTCAATTGTCAATTTGTCAACTGTCAATTTGTCAATTGTCAAGTTGTCAATTGTCAATTTGTCAATTGTCAATTTGTCAATTGTCAATTTCTGAATTGTCAATTTGTCAATTGTCAATTTGTCAATTGTCAATTTGTCAATTGTCAATTTCTCAATTTGTCAATGGTCAATTTGTCAATTGTCAATTTGTCAATTGTCAATTTGTCAATTGTCAATTTGTCAATTGTCAATTGTCAATTTGTCAATTGTCAATTTGTCAATTGTCAATTTGTCAATTGTCAATTGTCAATTTGTCAATTTGTCAATTGTCAATTGTCAATTTGTCAATTGTCAATTGTCAATTGTCAATTGTCAATTTGTCAATTTGTCAATTGTCAATTTGTCAATTGTCAATTGTCAATTTGTCAATTGTCAATTTGTCAATTGTCAATTGTCAATTTGTCAATTGTCAATTTGTCAATTGTCAATTTGTCAATTGTCAATTTGTCAATTGTCAATTTGTCAATTGTCAATTTGTCAATTGTCAATTTGTCAATTGTCAATTTGTCAATTGTCAATTTGTCAATTGTCAATTTGTCAATTTGTCAATTGTCAATTTGTCAATTGTCAATTTGTCAATTGTCAATTTGTCAATTGTCAATTTGTCAATTGTCAATTTGTCAATTGTCAATTTGTCAATTGTCAATTGTCAATTTGTCAATTGTCAATTTGTCAATTGTCAATTTGTCAATTGTCAATTTGTCAATTGTCAATTTGTCAATTGTCAATTTGTCAATTGTCAATTTGTCAATTGTCAATTTGTCAATTGTCAATTTGTCAATTGTCAATTGTCAATTTGTCAATTGTCAATTTGTCAATTTGTCAATTTGTCAATTGTCAATTGTCAATTGTCAATTTGTCAATTGTCAATTTGTCAATTGTCAATTTGTCAATTGTCAATTTGTCAATTGTCAATTTGTCAATTGTCAATTTGTCAATTGTCAATTTGTCAATTGTCAATTTGTCAATTGTCAATTTGTCAATTGTCAATTTGTCAATTGTCAATTTGTCAATTGTCAATTTGTCAATTGTCAATTTGTCAATTGTCAATTTGTCAATTGTCAATTTGTCAATTGTCAATTTGTCAATTGTCAATTTGTCAATTGTCAATTTGTCAATTGTCAATTTGTCAATTGTCAATTTGTCAATTGTCAATTTGTCAATTGTCAATTTGTCAATTGTCAATTTGTCAATTGTCAATTTGTCAATTGTCAATTTGTCAATTGTCAATTTGTCAATTGTCAATTTGTCAATTGTCAATTTGTCAATTGTCAATTTGTCAATTGTCAATTTGTCAATTGTCAATTTGTCAATTGTCAATTTGTCAATTGTCAATTTGTCAATTGTCAATTTGTCAATTGTCAATTGTCAATTGTCAATTGTCAATTGTCAATTGTCAATTTGTCAATTGTCAATTTGTCAATTGTCAATTGTCAATTTGTCAATTGTCAATTTGTCAATTGTCAATTTGTCAATTGTCAATTTGTCAATTGTCAATTTGTCAATTGTCAATTTGTCAATTGTCAATTTGTCAATTGTCAAATTATCAGTATTTAATTGGGCTTTTTCACTTAGCAATTTTCAACTGGCCATCACGAATTGTCAATTCATCAATTGTCAATCTTCAATTGGCAGTTTTTAAAGGGCAATTCTCAATTGGCTATTTTGAATGGGCAATTTTCAATTCGTAATTTTTACTTTCAAATTTTTGCTTGACAATTTTTAATTAGAGATTTTTAATTGGCAATTTTTAGCTGGAAATTTTTAATTGGAAATTTTCAATTGGAAATTTTCAATTGTCAATTGGCAACTTTCAATTGGCAATTTTAAATAGTCAATTGTCGATTGTCACTTGTCAATTGGCAATTTCCCATTGGCAATTGTGAGGTGACAATTTTCAATTGGAAATTCTCAACTGGCAATTGTCAATTTGTCAATTGTCAATTTGTCAATTGTCAATTTGTCAATTGTCAATTGGTCAATTGTCAATTTGTCAATTGTCAATTTGTCAATTGTCAATTTGTCAATTGTCAATTTGTCAATTGTCAATTTGTCAATTGTCAATTTGTCAATTGTCAATTTGTCAATTGTCAATTTGTCAATTGTCAATTTGTCAATTGTCAATTTGTCAATTGTCAATTTGTCAATTGTCAATTTGTCAATTGTCAATTTGTCAATTGTCAATTTGTCAATTGTCAATTTGTCAATTGTCAATTTGTCAATTGTCAATTTGTCAATTGTCAATTTGTCAATTGTCAATTTGTCAATTGTCAATTTGTCAATTGTCAATTTGTCAATTGTCAATTTGTCAATTGTCAATTTGTCAATTGTCAATTGTCAATTTGTCAATTGTCAATTGTCAATTTGTCAATTGTCAATTTGTCAATTGTCAATTGTCAATTGTTTGTCAATTTGTCAATTGTCAATTTGTCAATTGTCAATTTGTCAATTGTCAATTTGTCAATTGTCAATTTGTCAATTGTCAATTTGTCAATTTGTCAATTGTCAATTTGTCAATTGTCAATTTGTCAATTGTCAATTTGTCAATTGTCAATTTGTCAATTGTCAATTTGTCAATTGTCAATTTGTCAATTGTCAATTTGTCAATTTGTCAATTGTCAATTTGTCAATTGTCAATTTGTCAATTGTCAATTGTCAATTTGTCAATTGTCAATTGTCAATTTGTCAATTGTCAATTTGTCAATTGTCAATTGTCAATTTGTCAATTGTCAATTGTCAATTGTCAATTGTCAATTTGTCAATTGTGAATTTGTCAATTGTGAATTTGTCAATTGTCAATTTGTCAATTGTCAATTTGTCAACTGTCAATTTGTCAATTGTCAAGTTGTCAATTGTCAATTTGTCAATTGTCAATTTGTCAATTGTCAATTTCTGAATTGTCAATTTGTCAATTGTCAATTTGTCAATTGTCAATTTCTGAATTGTCAATTTGTCAATTGTCAATTTGTCAATTGTCAATTTGTCAATTGTCAATTTCTCAATTTGTCAATGGTCAATTTGTCAATTGTCAATTTGTCAATTGTCAATTTGTCAATTGTCAATTTGTCAATTGTCAATTGTCAATTTGTCAATTGTCAATTTGTCAATTGTCAATTTGTCAATTGTCAATTGTCAATTTGTCAATTTGTCAATTGTCAATTGTCAATTTGTCAATTGTCAATTTGTCAATTGTCAATTTGTCAATTGTCAATTTGTCAATTGTCAATTTGTCAATTTGTCAATTGTCAATTTGTCAATTGTCAATTTGTCAATTGTCAATTTGTCAATTGTCAATTTGTCAATTGTCAATTTGTCAATTGTCAATTTGTCAATTGTCAATTTGTCAATTGTCAATTGTCAATTTGTCAATTGTCAATTTGTCAATTGTCGTTTGTCAATTGTCAATTGTCAATTTGTCAATTGTCAATTTGTCAATTTGTCAATTGTCAATTGTCAATTTGTCAATTGTCAATTTGTCAATTGTCAATTTGTCAATTGTCAATTTGTCAATTGTCAATTTGTCAATTGTCAATTTGTCAATTGTCAATTTGTCAATTGTCAATTGTCAATTTGTCAATTGTCAATTTGTCAATTGTCAATTTGTCAATTGTCAATTTGTCAATTGTCAATTTGTCAATTGTCAATTGTCAATTTGTCAATTGTCAATTTGTCAATTGTCAATTTGTCAATTGTCAATTTGTCAATTGTCAATTTGTCAATTGTCAATTTGTCAATTGTCAATTGTCAATTTGTCAATTGTCAATTTGTCAATTGTCAATTGTCAATTGTCAATTTGTCAATTGTCAATTTGTCAATTGTCAATTTGTCAATTGTCAATTTGTCAATTGTCAATTTGTCAATTGTCAATTTGTCAATTGTCAATTTGTCAATTGTCAATTTGTCAATTTGTCAATTGTCAATTGTCAATTGTCAATTTGTCAATTGTCAATTTGTCAATTGTCAATTTGTCAATTGTCAATTTGTCAATTGTCAATTTGTCAATTGTCAATTTGTCAATTGTCAATTTGTCAATTGTCAATTTGTCAATTGTCAATTTGTCAATTGTCAATTTGTCAATTGTCAATTTGTCAATTGTCAATTTGTCAATTGTCAATTTGTCAATTGTCAATTTGTCAATTGTCAATTGTCAATTGTCAATTTGTCAATTGTCAATTGTCAATTTGTCAATTGTCAATTGTCAATTGTCAATTTGTCAATTGTCAATTTGTCAATTGTCAATTTGTCAATTGTCAATTTGTCAATTGTCAAATTATCAGTATTTAATTGGGCTTTTTCACTTAGCAATTTTCAACTGGCCATCACGAATTGTCAATTCATCAATTGTCAATCTTCAATTGGCAGTTTTTAAAGGGCAATTCTCAATTGGCTATTTTGAATGGGCAATTTTCAATTCGTAATTTTTACTTTCAAATTTTTGCTTGACAATTTTTAATTAGAGATTTTTAATTGGCAATTTTTAGCTGGAAATTTTTAATTGGAAATTTTCAATTGTCAATTGGCAACTTTCAATTGGCAATTTTAAATAGTCAATTGTCGATTGTCACTTGTCAATTGGCAATTTCCCATTGGCAATTGTGAGGTGACAATTTTCAATTGGAAATTCTCAACTGGCAATTGTCAATTTGTCAATTGTCAATTTGTCAATTGTCAATTTGTCAATTGTCAATTTGTCAATTGTCAATTTGTCAATTGTCAATTTGTCAATTGTCAATTTGTCAATTGTCAATTTGTCAATTGTCAATTTGTCAATTGTCAATTTGTCAATTGTCAATTTGTCAATTGTCAATTTGTCAATTGTCAATTTGTCAATTGTCAATTTGTCAATTGTCAATTTGTCAATTGTCAATTTGTCAATTGTCAATTTGTCAATTGTCAATTTGTCAATTGTCAATTTGTCAATTGTCAATTGTCAATTGTCAATTGTCAATTTGTCAATTGTCAATTTGTCAATTGTCAATTTGTCAATTGTCAATTTGTCAATTGTCAATTTGTCAATTGTCAATTTGTCAATTGTCAATTTGTCAATTGTCAATTTGTCAATTGTCAATTTGTCAATTGTCAATTTGTCAATTGTCAATTTGTCAATTGTCAATTTGTCAATTGTCAATTGTCAATTTCTCAATTGTCAATTTCTCAATTGTCAATTTCTCAATTGTCAATTTCTCAATTGTCAATTTCTCAATTGTCAATTTCTCAATTGTCAATTTCTCAATTGTCAATTTCTCAATTGTCAATTTCTCAATTGTCAATTTCTCAATTGTCAATTTCTCAATTGTCAATTGTCAATTGTCAATTTGTCAATTGTCAATTGTCAATTTGTCAATTGTCAATTTGTCAATTGTCAATTTGTCGATTGTCAATTGTCAATTGACAATTTGTCAATTGTCAATTTGTCAATTGTCAATTGTCAATTGTCAATTGTCAATTTGTCAATTGTCAATTGTCAATTTGTCAATTGTCAATTTGTCAATTGTCAATTTGTCAATTGTCAATTTGTCAATTGTCAATTTGTCAATTGTCAATTTGTCAATTGTCAATTTGTCAATTGTCAATTTGTCAATTGTCAATTTGTCGATTGTCAATTTGTCAATTGTCAATTTGTCAATTGTCAATTTGTCAATTGTCAATTTGCCAATTGTCAATTTGTCAATTGTCAATTTGTCAATTGTCAATTGTCAATTTGTCAATTGTCAATTTGTCAATTGTCAATTTGTCAATTGTCAATTTGTCAATTGTCAATTTGTCAATTGTCAATTTGTCAATTGTCAATTTGTCAATTGTCAATTTGTCAATTGTCAATTTGTCAATTGTCAATTGTCAATTTGTCAATTGTCAATTTGTCAATTGTCAATTTGTCAATTGTCAATTTGTCAATTGTCAATTTGTCAATTGTCAATTTGTCAATTGTCAATTTGTCAATTGTCAATTTGTCAATTGTCAATTTGTCAATTGTCAATTTGTCAATTGTCAATTGTCAATTGTCAATTTGTCAATTGTCAATTTGTCAATTGTCAATTTGTCAATTGTCAATTTGTCAATTGTCAATTTGTCAATTGTCAATTTGTCAATTGTCAATTTGTCAATTGTCAATTTGTCAATTGTCAATTTGTCAATTGTCAATTTGTCAATTGTCAATTTGTCAATTGTCAATTTGTCAATTGTCAATTTGTCAATTGTCAATTTGTCAATTGTCAATTTGTCAATTGTCAATTTGTCAATTGTCAATTTGTCAATTGTCAATTTGTCAATTTGTCAATTTGTCAATTGTCAATTTGTCAATTGTCAATTGTCAATTTGTCAATTGTCAATTTGTCAATTGTCAATTGTCAATTTGTCAATTGTCAATTTGTCAATTGTCAATTTGTCAATTGTCAATTTGTCAATTGTCAATTTGTCAATTGTCAATTTGTCAATTGTCAATTTGTCAATTGTCAATTTGTCAATTGTCAATTTGTCAATTTGTCAATTGTCAAATTATCAGTATTTAATTGGGCTTTTTCACTTAGCAATTTTCAACTGGCCATCACGAATTGTCAATTCATCAATTGTCAATCTTCAATTGGCAGTTTTTAAAGGGCAATTCTCAATTGGCTATTTTGAATGGGCAATTTTCAATTCGTAATTTTTACTTTCAAATTTTTGCTTGACAATTTTTAATTAGAGATTTTTAATTGGCAATTTTTAGCTGGAAATTTTTAATTGGAAATTTTCAATTGGAAATTTTCAATTGTCAATTGGCAACTTTCAATTGGCAATTTTAAATAGTCAATTGTCGATTGTCACTTGTCAATTGGCAATTTCCCATTGGCAATTGTGAGGTGACAATTTTCAATTGGAAATTCTCAACTGGCAATTGTCAATTTGTCAATTGTCAATTTGTCAATTGTCAATTTGTCAATTGTCAATTGGTCAATGTCAATTGTCAATTTGTCAATTGTCAATTGTCAATTGTCAATTGTCAATTTGTCAATTGTCAATTTGTCAATTGTCAATTTGTCAATTGTCAATTTGTCAATTGTCAATTTGTCAATTGTCAATTTGTCAATTGTCAATTTGTCAATTGTCAATTTGTCAATTGTCAATTTGTCAATTGTCAATTTGTCAATTGTCAATTTGTCAATTGTCAATTTGTCAATTGTCAATTTGTCAATTGTCAATTTGTCAATTGTCAATTTGTCAATTGTCAATTTGTCAATTGTCAATTTGTCAATTGTCAATTTGTCAATTGTCAATTTGTCAATTTGTCAATTGTCAATTGTCAATTGTCAATTTGTCAATTGTCAATTGTCAATTTGTCAATTGTCAATTTGTCAATTGTCAATTTGTCAATTGTCAATTTGTCAATTGTCAATTTGTCAATTGTCAATTTGTCAATTGTCAATTTGTCAATTGTCAATTTGTCAATTGTCAATTTGTCAATTTGTCAATTGTCAATTTGTCAATTGTCAATTTGTCAATTGTCAATTTGTCAATTTGTCAATTGTCAATTTGTCAATTGTCAATTTGTCAATTGTCAATTTGTCAATTTGTCAATTGTCAATTTGTCAATTGTCAATTTGTCAATTGTCAATGTCAATTTGTCAATTGTCAATTGTCAATTTGTCAATTGTCAATTTGTCAATTGTCAATTGTCAATTTGTCAATTGTCAATTGTCAATTGTCAATTGTCAATTTGTCAATTGTGAATTTGTCAATTGTGAATTTGTCAATTGTCAATTTGTCAATTGTCAATTTGTCAACTGTCAATTTGTCAATTGTCAAGTTGTCAATTGTCAATTTGTCAATTGTCAATTTGTCAATTGTCAATTTCTGAATTGTCAATTTGTCAATTGTCAATTTGTCAATTGTCAATTTGTCAATTGTCAATTTCTCAATTTGTCAATGGTCAATTTGTCAATTGTCAATTTGTCAATTGTCAATTTGTCAATTGTCAATTTGTCAATTGTCAATTGTCAATTTGTCAATTGTCAATTTGTCAATTGTCAATTGTCAATTTGTCAATTTGTCAATTGTCAATTGTCAATTTGTCAATTGTCAATTGTCAATTGTCAATTTGTCAATTGTCAATTTGTCAATTGTCAATTTGTCAATTGTCAATTTGTCAATTGTCAATTTGTCAATTTGTCAATTGTCAATTTGTCAATTGTCAATTTGTCAATTGTCAATTTGTCAATTGTCAATTTGTCAATTGTCAATTTGTCAATTGTCAATTTGTCAATTGTCAATTGTCAATTGTCAATTGTCAATTGTCAATTGTCAATTTGTCAATTGTCGTTTGTCAATTGTCAATTTGTCAATTGTCAATTTGTCAATTGTCAATTTGTCAATTGTCAATTTGTCAATTGTCAATTGTCAATTGTCAATTTGTCAATTGTCAATTTGTCAATTGTCAATTTGTCAATTGTCAATTTGTCAATTGTCAATTTGTCAATTGTCAATTTGTCAATTGTCAATTTGTCAATTGTCAATTTGTCAATTGTCAATTGTCAATTGTCAATTTGTCAATTGTCAATTGTCAATTTGTCAATTGTCAATTTGTCAATTGTCAATTTGTCAATTGTCAATTTGTCAATTGTCAATTTGTCAATTGTCAATTTGTCAATTGTCAATTTGTCAATTGTCAATTGTCAATTGTCAATTTGTCAATTTGTCAATTTGTCAATTGTCAATTTGTCAATTGTCAATTTGTCAATTGTCAATTTGTCAATTGTCAATTTGTCAATTGTCAATTGTCAATTTGTCAATTGTCAATTTGTCAATTGTCAATTTGTCAATTGTCAATTTGTCAATTGTCAATTTGTCAATTGTCAATTTGTCAATTGTCAAATTATCAGTATTTAATTGGGCTTTTTCACTTAGCAATTTTCAACTGGCCATCACGAATTGTCAATTCATCAATTGTCAATCTTCAATTGGCAGTTTTTAAAGGGCAATTCTCAATTGGCTATTTTGAATGGGCAATTTTCAATTCGTAATTTTTACTTTCAAATTTTTGCTTGACAATTTTTAATTAGAGATTTTTAATTGGCAATTTTTAGCTGGAAATTTTTAATTGGAAATTTTCAATTGTCAATTGGCAACTTTCAATTGGCAATTTTAAATAGTCAATTGTCGATTGTCACTTGTCAATTGGCAATTTCCCATTGGCAATTGTGAGGTGACAATTTTCAATTGGAAATTCTCAACTGGCAATTGTCAATTTGTCAATTGTCAATTTGTCAATTGTCAATTTGTCAATTGTCAATTTGTCAATTGTCAATTTGTCAATTGTCAATTTGTCAATTGTCAATTTGTCAATTGTCAATTTGTCAATTGTCAATTTGTCAATTGTCAATTTGTCAATTGTCAATTTGTCAATGTCAATTGTCAATGTCAATTTGTCAATTGTCAATTTGTCAATTGTCAATTTGTCAATTGTCAATTTGTCAATTGTCAATTTGTCAATTGTCAATTTGTCAATTTGTCAATTGTCAATTTGTCAATTGTCAATTTGTCAATTGTCAATTTGTCAATTGTCAATTTGTCAATTGTCAATTTGTCAATTGTCAATTTGTCAATTGTCAATTTGTCAATTGTCAATTTGTCAATTGTCAATTTGTCAATTGTCAATTTGTCAATTGTCAATTTGTCAATTGTCAATTTGTCAATTGTCAATTTGTCAATTGTCAATTGTCAATTGTCAATTGTCAATTGTCAATTGGTCAATTGTCAATTTCTCAATTGTCAATTTCTCAATTGTCAATTTCTCAATTGTCAATTTCTCAATTGTCAATTTCTCAATTGTCAATTTCTCAATTGTCAATTTCTCAATTGTCAATTTCTCAATTGTCAATTTCTCAATTGTCAATTTCTCAATTGTCAATTTCTCAATTGTCAATTGTCAATTGTCAATTTGTCAATTGTCAATTGTCAATTTGTCAATTGTCAATTTGTCAATTGTCAATTTGTCGATTGTCAATTGTCAATTGACAATTTGTCAATTGTCAATTTGTCAATTGTCAATTTGTCAATTGTCAATTTGTCAATTGTCAATTGTCAATTTGTCAATTGTCAATTTGTCAATTGTCAATTTGTCAATTGTCAATTTGTCAATTGTCAATTTGTCAATTGTCAATTTGTCAATTGTCAATTTGTCAATTGTCAATTTGTCAATTGTCAATTTGTCAATTGTCAATTTGTCAATTGTCAATTTGTCGATTGTCAATTTGTCAATTGTCAATTGTCAATTGTCAATTTGTCAATTGTCAATTTGCCAATTGTCAATTTGTCAATTGTCAATTTGTCAATTGTCAATTGTCAATTTGTCAATTGTCAATTTGTCAATTGTCAATTTGTCAATTGTCAATTTGTCAATTGTCAATTTGTCAATTGTCAATTTGTCAATTGTCAATTTGTCAATTGTCAATTTGTCAATTGTCAATTTGTCAATTGTCAATTTGTATGTCAATTGCAATTTGTCAATTTGTCAATTTGTCAATTGTCAATTTGTCAATTGTCAATTTGTCAATTGTCAATTTGTCAATTGTCAATTTGTCAATTGTCAATTTGTCAATTGTCAATTTGTCAATTGTCAATTTGTCAATTGTCAATTTGTCAATTGTCAATTTGTCAATTTGTCAATTTGTCAATTTGTCAATTGTCAATTTGTCAATTGTCAATTTGTCAATTGTCAATTTGTCAATTGTCAATTTGTCAATTGTCAATTTGTCAATTTGTCAATTTGTCAATTGTCAATTTGTCAATTGTCAATTTGTCAATTTGTCAATTGTTCAATTTGTCAATTGTCAATTTGTCAATTTGTCAATTGTCAATTTGTCAATTGTCAATTGTCAATTTGTCAATTGTCAATTTGTCAATTGTCAATTGTCAATTTGTCAATTGTCAATTGTCAATTTGTCAATTTGTCAATTGTCAATTGTCAATTGTCAATTGTCAATTGTCAATTTGTCAATTGTCAATTTGTCAATTGTCAATTTGTCAATTGTCAATTTGTCAATTGTCAATTTGTCAATTGTCAATTTGTCAATTTGTCAATTGTCAATTTGTCAATTGTCAATTTGTCAATTGTCAATTTGTCAATTGTCAATTTGTCAATTGTCAATTTGTCAATTGTCAATTTGTCAATTGTCAATTTGTCAATTTGTCAATTGTCAATTTGTCAATTGTCAATTTGTCAATTGTCAATTGTCAATTTGTCAATTGTCAATTGTCAATTTGTCAATTGTCAATTTGTCAATTGTCAATTGTCAATTTGTCAATTGTCAATTGTCAATTGTCAATTGTCAATTGTCAATTTGTCAATTGTGAATTTGTCAATTGTGAATTTGTCAATTGTCAATTTGTCAATTGTCAATTGTCAATTTGTCAATTGTCAATTTGTCAATTGTCAATTTGTCAATTGTCAATTGTCAATTTGTCAATTGTCAATTTGTCAATCGTCAATTTGTCAATTGTCAATTTGTCAATTGTCAATTTGTCAATTGTCAATTTGTCAATTGTCAATTTGTCAATTCTCAATTTGTCAATTGTCAATTTGTCAATTGTCAATTTGTCAATTGTCAATTTGTCAATTGTCAATTTGTCAATTGTCAATTTGTCAATTGTCAATTTGTCAATTGTCAATTTGTCAATTGTCAATTTGTCAATTGTCAATTTGTCAATTGTCAATTTGTCAATTGTCAATTTGTCAATTGTCAATTTGTCAATTTGTCAATTGTCAATTTGTCAATTGTCAATTTGTCAATTGTCAATTTGTCAATTGTCAATTTGTCAATTGTCAATTTGTCAATTGTCAATTTGTCAATTGTCAATTTGTCAATTGTCAATTTCTCAATTGTCAATTTCTCAATGTCAATCTCAATTGTCAATTTCTCAATTGTCAATTTCTCAATTGTCAATTTCTCAATTGTCAATTTCTCAATTGTCAATTTCTCAATTGTCAATTTCTCAATTGTCAATTTCTCAATTGTCAATTTCTCAATTGTCAATTTCTCAATTGTCAATGTCTCACTTGTCAATTGTCAATTGTCAATTTGTTCTCAATTGTCAATTTGTCAATTGGTCAATTTGTCGATTGTCAATTGTCAATTGACAATCTGTCAATTGTCAATTTGTCAATTGTCAATTTTGTCAATTGTCAATTTGTCAATTGTCAATTTGTCAATTGTCAATTTGTCAATTGTCAATTGTCAATTTGTCAATGTCAATTTGTCAATTGTCAATTTGTCAATTGTCAATTTGTCAATTGTCAATTTGTCAATTGTCAATTTGTCAATTGTCAATTTGTCAATTGTCAATTTGTCAATTGTCAATTTGTCGATTGTCAATTTGTCAATTGTCAATTTGTCAATTGTCAATTTTGTCAATTGTCAATTTGTCAATTGTCAATTTGTCAATTGTCAATTGTCCAATTGTCAATTGTCAATTTGTCAATTGTCATTTGTCAATTGTCCATTTTGTCAATTGTCAATTTGTCAATTGTCAATTTGTCAATTGTCAATTTGTCAATTGTCAATTTGTCAATTGTCAATTTGTCAATTGTCAATTTGTCAATTGTCAATTTGTCAATTGTCAATTTGTCAATTGTCAATTTGTCAATTGTCAATTTGTCAATTGTCAATTTGTCAATTGTCAATTGTGTCAATTGTCAATTTGTCAATTGTCAATTTGTCAATTGTCAATTTGTCAATTGTCAATTTGTCAATTGTCAATTTGTCAATTGTCAATTTGTCAATTGTCAATTTGTCAATTGTCAATTTGTCAATTGTCAATTTGTCAATTGTCAATTTGTCAATTGTCAATTTGTCAATTGTCAATTTGTCAATTGTCAATTTGTCAATTGTCAATTTGTCAATTGTCAATTTGTCAATTGTCAATTTGTCAATTGTCAATTTGTCAATTGTCAATTTGTCAATTGTCAATTTGTCAATTTGTCAATTGTCAATTTGTCAATTGTCAATTTGTCAATTGTCAATTTGTCAATTGTCAATTTGTCAATTTGTCAATTTGTCAATTGTCAATTGTCAATTTGTCAATTGTCAATTTGTCAATTGTCAATTTGTCAATTGTCAATTTGTCAATTGTCAATTTGTCAATTGTCAATTTGTCAATTGTCAATTGTCAATTGTCAATTGTCAATTGTCAATTTGTCAATTGTCAATTGTCAATTTGTCAATTGTCAATTTGTCAATTGTCAATTTGTCAATTGTCAATTTGTCAATTGTCAATTTGTCAATTTGTCAATTGTCAATTTGTCAATTGTCAATTTGTCAATTGTCAATTTGTCAATTGTCAATTTGTCAATTGTCAATTTGTCAATTTGTCAATTGTCAATTTGTCAATTGTCAATTTGTCAATTGTCAATTTGTCAATTGTCAATTTGTCAATTGTCAATTTGTCAATTGTCAATTTGTCAATTTGTCAATTGTCAATTTGTCAATTGTCAATTTGTCAATTGTCAATTTGTCAATTGTCAATTTGTCAATTGTCAATTTGTCAATTGTCAATTTGTCAATTGTCAATTTGTCAATTTGTCAATTTGTCAATTGTCAATTGTCAATTGTCAATTGTTAATTGTCAATTTGTCAATTGTCAATTTGTCAATTGTCAATTTGTCAATTGTCAATTGTCAATTGTCAATTGTCAATTGTCAATTGTCAATTGTCAATTTGTCAATTGTCAATTGTCAATTTGTCAATTGTCAATTTGTCAATTGTCAATTTGTCAATTGTCGTTTGCCAATTGTCAATTTGTCAATTGTCAATTTGTCAATTGTCAATTTGTCAATTGTCAATTTGTCAATTGTCAATTTGTCAATTGTCAATTTGTCAATTTGTCAATTTGTCAATTTGTCAATTGTCAATTTGTCAATTGTCAATTTGTCAATTGTCAATTGTCAATTTGTCAATTGTCAATTGTCAATTGTCAATTTGTCAATTGTCAATTGTCAATTGTCAATTGTCAATTTGTCAATTGTGAATTTGTCAATTGTCAATTTGTCAATTGTCAATGTGTCAACTGTCAATTTGTCAATTGTCAATTGTCAATTTGTCAATTTTCAATTTGTCAATTGTCAATTTGTCAATTGTCAATTTGTCAATTGTCAATTTGTCAATTGTCAATTTGTCAATTGTCAATTTGTCAATTGTCAATTTGTCAATTGTCAATTTGTCAATTGTCAATTTGTCAATTGTCAATTAGTCAATTGTCAATTTGTCAATTTGTCAATTGGTCAATTTGTCAATGGTCAATTTGTCAATTGTCAATTTGTCAGTTGTCAATTTGTCAATTGTCAATTTGTCAATTGTCAATTTGTCAATTGTCAATTTGTCAATTGTCAATTTGTCAATTGTCAATTTGTCAATTGTCAATTTGTCAATTGTCAATTTGTCAATTGTCAATTTGTCAATTGTCAATTTGTCAATTGTCAATTGTCAATTTGTCAATTGTCAATTTGTCAATTGTCAATTGTCAATTGTCAATTTGTCAATTGTCAATTTGTCAATTGTCAATTGTCAATTGTCAATTTGTCAATTGTCAATTTGTCAATTGTCAATTTGTCAATTGTCAATTTGTCAATTGTCAATTTGTCAATTGTCAATTTGTCAATTGTCAATTTGTCAATTGTCAATTTGTCAATTGTCAATTTGTCAATTGTCAATTTGTCAATTGTCAATTTGTCAATTGTCAATTTGTCAATTGTCAATTTGTCAATTGTCAATTTGTCAATTGTCAATTTGTCAATTGTCAATTTGTCAATTGTCAATTTGTCAATTGTCAATTGTCAATTTGTCAATTTGTCAATTGTCAATTTGTCAATTTGTCAATTGTCAATTGTCAATTTGTCAATTGTCAATTTGTCAATTGTCAATTTGTCAATTGTCAATTTGTCAATTGTCAATTTGTCAATTGTCAATTTGTCAATTGTCAATTTGTCAATTGTCAATTTGTCAATTGTCAATTGTCAATTTGTCAATTGTCAATTGTCAATTGTCAATTTGTCAATTGTCAATTTGTCAATTGTCAATTTGTCATTGTCAATTGTTGTCAATTTGTCAATTGTCAATTGTCATTCAATTGTCAATTTGTCAATTGTCAATTTGTCAATTGTCAATTTGTCAATTGTCAATTTGTCAATTGTCAATTTGTCAATTGTCAATTGTCAATTTGCCAATTGTCAATTTGTCAATTGTCAATTGTCAATTTGTCAATTGTCAATTTGTCAATTGTCAATTTGTCAATTGTCAATTTGTCAATTGTCAATTTGTCAATTGTCAATTTGTCAATTGTCAATTTGTCAATTGTCAATTTGTCAATTGTCAATTTGTCAATTGTCAATTTGTCAATTGTCAATTTGTCAATTGTCAATTTGTCAATTATCAATTTGTCAATTATCAATTTGTCAATTATCAATTTGTCAATTTGTCAATTGTCAATTGTCAATTATCAATTTGTCAATTTGTCAATTGTCAATTTGTCAATTGTCACTTTGTCAATTGTCAATTTGTCAATTTGTCAATTGTCACTTTGTCAATTGTCAATTTGTCAATTGTCAATTTGTCAATTTGTCAATTGTCAATTTGTCAATTGTCAATTGTCAATTTGTCAATTGTCAATTTGTCAATTGTCAATTTGTCAATTGTCAATTTGTCAATTGTCAATTGTCAATTGTCAATTTGTCAATTGTCAATTTGTCAATTTGTCAATTGTCAATTTGTCAATTGTCAATTTGTCAATTGTCAATTTGTCAATTGTCAATTTGTCAATTGTCAATTGTCAATTGTCAATTTGTCAATTGTCAATTGTCAATGTAATTTGTCAATTGTCAATTTGTCAATTGTCAATTTGTCAATTGTCAATTTGTCAATTGTCAATTTGTCAATTGTCAATTTGTCAATTGTCAATTTGTCAATTGTCAATTTGTCAATTGTCAATTTGTCAATTGTCAATTTGTCAATTGTCAATTTGTCAATTGTCAATTTGTCAATTGTCAATTTGTCAATTGTCAATTTGTCAATTGTCAATTTGTCAATTGTCAATTTGTCAATTGTCAATTTGTCAATTGTCAATTTGTCAATTGTCAATTGTCAATTTGTCAATTTGTCAATTTGTCAATTGTCAATTTGTCAATTGTCAATTTGTCAATTGTCAATTTGTCAATTGTCAATTTGTCAATTGTCAATTGTCAATTTGTCAATTGTCAATTTGTCAATTGTCAATTTGTCAATTGTCAAATTATCAGTATTTAATTGGGCTTTTTCACTTAGCAATTTTCAACTGGCCATCACGAATTGTCAATTCATCAATTGTCAATCTTCAATTGGCAGTTTTTAAAGGGCAATTCTCAATTGGCTATTTTGAATGGGCAATTTTCAATTCGTAATTTTTACTTTCAAATTTTTGCTTGACAATTTTTAATTAGAGATTTTTAATTGGCAATTTTTCGCTGGAAATTTTTAATTGGAAATTTTCAATTGGAAATTTTCAATTGTCAATTGGCAACTTTCAATTGGCAATTTTAAATAGTCAATTGTCGATTGTCACTTGTCAATTGGCAATTTCCCATTGGCAATTGTGAGGTGACAATTTTCAATTGGAAATTCTCAACTGGCAATTGTCAATTTGTCAATTGTCAATTTGTCAATTGTCAATTTGTCAATTGTCAATTTGTCAATTGTCAATTTGTCAATTGTCAATTTGTCAATTGTCAATTTGTCAATTGTCAATTTGTCAATTGTCAATTTGTCAATTGTCAATTTGTCAATTGTCAATTTGTCAATTGTCAATTTGTCAATTGTCAATTGTCAATTTGTCAATTGTCAATTTGTCAATTGTCAATTTGTCAATTGTCAATTTGTCAATTGTCAATTTGTCAATTGTCAATTTGTCAATTGTCAATTTGTCAATTGTCAATTTGTCAATTGTCAATTTGTCAATTGTCAATTTGTCAATTGTCAATTTGTCAATTGTCAATTTGTCAATTGTCAATTTGTCAATTGTCAATTTGTCAATTGTCAATTTGTCAATTGTCAATTTGTCAATTGTCAATTTGTCAATTTGTCAATTTGTCAATTGTCAATTTGTCAATTGTCAATTTGTCAATTGTCAATTTGTCAATTTGTCAATTGTCAATTTGTCAATTGTCAATTTGTCAATTGTCAATTTGTCAATTGTCAATTTGTCAATTGTCAATTTGTCAATTGTCAATTTGTCAATTGTCAATTTGTCAATTGTCAATTTGTCAATTGTCAATTTGTCAATTGTCAATTTGTCAATTGTCAATTTGTCAATTGTCAATTTGTCAATTGTCAATTTGTCAATTGTCAATTTGTCAATTGTCAATTTGTCAATTGTCAATTTGTCAATTGTCAATTTGTCAATTGTCAATTTGTCAATTGTCAATTGTCAATTTGTCAATTGTCAATTTGTCAATTGTCAATTTGTCAATTGTCAATTTGTCAATTGTCAATTTGTCAATTGTCAATTTGTCAATTGTCAATTGTCAATTGTCAATTGTCAATTTGTCAATTGTCAATTGTCAATTTGTCAATTGTCAATTTGTCAATTGTCAATTTGTCAATTGTCAATTGTCAATTGTCAATTTGTCAATTGTCAATTGTCAATTTGTCAATTGTCAATTTGTCAATTGTCAATTGTCAATTGTCAATTTGTCAATTGTCAATTTGTCAATTGTCAATTTGTCAATTGTCAATTTGTCAATTGTCAATTTGTCAATTGTCAATTTGTCAATTGTCAATTTGTCAATTGTCAATTTGTCAATTGTCAATTTGTCAATTGTCAATTTGTCAATTGTCAATTTGTCAATTGTCAATTTGTCAATTGTCAATTTGTCAATTGTCAATTTGTCAATTGTCAATTTGTCAATTGTCAATTTGTCAATTGTCATTTGTCAATTGTCAATTTGTCAATTTGTCAATTGTCAATTTGTCAATTGTCAATTTGTCAATTGTCAATTTGTCAATTGTCAATTTGTCAATTGTCAATTTGTCAATTGTCAATTTGTCAATTGTCAATTTGTCAATTGTCAATTTGTCAATTGTCAATTTGTCAATTGTCAATTTGTCAATTGTCAATTTGTCAATTGTCAATTTGTCAATTGTCAATTTGTCAATTGTCAATTTGTCAATTGTCAATTTGTCAATTGTCAATTTGTCAATTGTCAATTTGTCAATTGTCAATTTGTCAATTTGTCAATTTGTCAATTTGTCAATTGTCAATTTGTCAATTGTCAATTTGTCAATTGTCAATTTGTCAATTGTCAATTTGTCAATTGTCAATTTGTCAATTGTCAATTTGTCAATTGTCAATTTGTCAATTGTCAATTTGTCAATTGTCAATTTGTCAATTGTCAATTTGTCAATTGTCAATTTGTCAATTGTCAATTTGTCAATTGTCAATTTGTCAATTGTCAATTATTGTCAATTGTCAATTTGTCAATTGTCAATTGTCAATTTGTCAATTGTCAATTTGTCAATTGTCAATTTGTCAATTGTCAATTTGTCAATTGTCAATTTGTCAATTGTCAATTGTCAATTGTCAATTTGTCAATTTGTCAATTTGTCAATTGTCAATTTGTCAATTGTCAATTGTCAATTGTCAATTTGTCAATTGTCAATTTGTCAATTGTCAATTTGTCAATTGTCAATTGTCAATTTGTCAATTGTCAATTTGTCAATTGTCAATTGTCAATTTGTCAATTGTCAAATTATCAGTATTTAATTGGGCTTTTTCACTTAGCAATTTTCAACTGGCCATCACGAATTGTCAATCTTCAATTGGCAGTTTTTAAAGGGCAATTCTCAATTGGCTATTTTGAATGGGCAATTTTCAATTCGTAATTTTTACTTTCAAATTTTTGCTTGACAATTTTTAATTAGAGATTTTTAATTGGCAATTTTTAGCTGGAAATTTTTAATTGGAAATTTTCAATTGGAAATTTTCAATTGTCAATTGGCAACTTTCAATTGGCAATTTTAAATAGTCAATTGTCGATTGTCACTTGTCAATTGGCAATTTCCCATTGGCAATTGTGAGGTGACAATTTTCAATTGGAAATTCTCAACTGGCAATTGTCAATTGTCAATTTGTCAATTATTGTCAATTGTCAATTTGTCAATTGTCAATTTATGTCAATTGTCAATTGTCAATTGTCAATTTGTCAATTGTCAATTTGTCAATTGTCAATTTGTCAATTGTCAATTTGTCAATTGTCAATTTGTCAATTGTCAATTTGTCAATTGTCAATTTGTCAATTGTCAATTTGTCAATTGTCAATTTGTCAATTGTCAATTTGTCAATTGTCAATTTGTCAATTGTCAATTTGTCAATTGTCAATTTGTCAATTGTCAATTTGTCAATTTGTCAATTTGTCAATTTGTCAATTGTCAATTGTCAATTGTCAATTTGTCAATTGTCAATTTGTCAATTGTCAATTTGTCAATTGTCAATTTGTCAATTGTCAATTTGTCAATTGTCAATTTGTCAATTGTCAATTTGTCAATTGTCAATTTGTCAATTGTCAATTTGTCAATTGTCAATTTGTCAATTTGTCAATTGTCAATTTGTCAATTTGTCAATTGTCAATTTGTCAATTGTCAATTTGTCAATTGTCAATTTGTCAATTGTCAATTTGTCAATTGGTCAATTTGTCAATTGTCAATTTGTCAATTGTCAATTTGTCAATTGTCCAATTTGTCAATTGTCAATTTGTCAATTGTCAATTTGTCAATTGTCAATTTGTCAATTGTCAATTTGTCAATTGTCAATTTGTCAATTGTCAATTTGTCAATTGTCAATTTGTCAATTGTCAATTTGTCAATTGTCAATTTGTCAATGTCAATTGGTCAATTGTCAATTTCAATTTCAATTGTCAATTTCTCAATTGTCAATTTCTCAATTGTCAATTTCTCAATTGTCAATTTCTCAATTGTCAATTTCTCAATTGTCAATTTCTCAATTGTCAATTTCTCAATTGTCAATTTCTCAATTGTCAATTGTCAATTGTCAATTGTCAATTTGTCAATTGTCAATTTGTCAATTTGTCAATTGTCAATTGTCAATTGTCAATTTGTCAATTGTCAATTTGTCAATTGTCAATTTGTCAATTGTCAATTTGTCAATTGTCAATTTGTCAATTGTCAATTTGTCAATTTGTCAATTGTCAATTTGGTCAATTGTCAATTTGTCAATTGGTCAATTTGTCAATTGTCAATTTGTCAATTGTCAATTTGTCAATTGTCAATTTGTCAATTGTCAATTTGTCAATTGTCAATTTTGTCAATTGTCAATTTGTCAATTGTCAATTTGTCAATTGTCAATTTGTCAATTGTCAATTTGTCAATTGTCAATTTGTCAATTGTCAATTTGTCAATTGTCAATTTGTCAATTGTCAATTTGTCAATTGTCAATTTGTCAATTGTCAATTTGTCAATTGTCAATTTGTCAATTGTCAATTTGTCAATTGTCAATTGTCAATTTGTCAATTGTCAATTGTCAATTGTCAATTTGTCAATTGTCAATTTGTCAATTGTCAATTTGTCAATTGTCAATTGTCAATTGTCAATTGTCAATTTGTCAATTGTCAATTGTCAATTTGTCAATTGTCAATTTGTCAATTGTCAATTTGTCAATTGTCAATTTGTCAATTGTCAATTTGTCATTGTCAATTTGTCAATTGTCAATTTGTCAATTGTCAATTTGTCAATTTGTCAATTGTCAATTTGTCAATTGTCAATTTGTCAATTGTCAATTTGTCAATTGTCAATTTGTCAATTGTCAATTGTCAATTGTCAATTTGTCAATTGTCAATTTGTCAATTGTCAATTTGTCAATTGTCAATTTGTCAATTGTCAATTTGTCAATTGTCAATTTGTCAATTGTCAATTTGTCAATTGTCAATTGTCAATTGTCAATTGTCAATTTGTCAATTGTCAATTTGTCAATTGTCAATTGGTCAATTGTCATTTGTCAATTGTCAATTTGTCAATTGTCAATTTGTCAATTGTCAATTTGTCAATTGTCAATTGGTCAATTGTCAATTTGTCAATTGTCAATTTGTCAATTGTCAATTTGTCAATTGTCAATTTGTCAATTGTCAATTTGTCAATTGTATTTGTCAATTGTCAATTGTCAATTTGTCATTGTCAATTGTCAATTTGTCAATTGTCAATTGTCAATTGTCAATTTGTCAATTGTCAATTTGTCAATTGTCAATTTGTCAATGTCAATTGGTCAATTTGTCAATTGTCAATTTGTCAATTGTCAATTTGTCAATTGTCAATTTGGTCAATGTCAATTGTCAATTGTCAATTTGTCAATTGTCAATTTGTCAATTGTCAATTTGTCAATTGTCAATTTGTCAATTGTCAATTTGTCAATTGTCAATTTGTCAATTGTCAATTTGTCAATTGTCAATTTGTCAATTGTCAATTTGTCAATTGTCAGTTTGTCAATTGTCAAGTTTGTCATTGTCAATTTGTCAATTGTCCAATTGTCAATTTGTCAATTGTCAATTTGTCAATTGTCAATTGTCAATTGTCAATTGTCAATTGTCAATTTGTCAATTTGTCAATTTGTCAATTGTCAATTTGTCAATTGTCAATTTGTCAATTGTCAATTTGTCAATTGTCAATTTGTCAATTGTCAATTGTCAATTTGTCAATTGTCAATTTGTCAATTGTCAATTTGTCAATTGTCAATTTGTCAATTGTCAAATTATCAGTATTTAATTGGGCTTTTTCACTTAGCAATTTTCAACTGGCCATCACGAATTGTCAATCTTCAATTGGCAGTTTTTAAAGGGCAATTCTCAATTGGCTATTTTGAATGGGCAATTTTCAATTCGTAATTTTTACTTTCAAATTTTTGCTTGACAATTTTTAATTAGAGATTTTTAATTGGCAATTTTTAGCTGGAAATTTTTAATTGGAAATTTTCAATTGGAAATTTTCAATTGTCAATTGGCAACTTTCAATTGGCAATTTTAAATAGTCAATTGTCGATTGTCACTTGTCAATTGGCAATTTCCCATTGGCAATTGTGAGGTGACAATTTTCAATTGGAAATTCTCAACTGGCAATTGTCAATTGTCAATTTGTCAATTGTCAATTTGTCAATTGTCAATTTGTCAATTGTCAATTTGTCAATTGTCAATTTGTCAATTGTCAATTTGTCAATTGTCAATTTGTCAATTGTCAATTTGTCAATTGTCAATTTGTCAATTGTCAATTTGTCAATTGTCAATTTGTCAATTGTCAATTTGTCAATTGTCAATTTGTCAATTGTCAATTTGTCAATTGTCAATTTGTCAATTGTCAATTTGTCAATTGTCAATTTGTCAATTGTCAATTTGTCAATTGTCAATTTGTCAATTGTCAATTTGTCAATTGTCAATTTGTCAATTGTCAATTTGTCAATTGTCAATTTGTCAATTGTCAATTTGTCAATTGTCAATTTGTCAATTGTCAATTTGTCAATTGTCAATTGTCAATTGTCAATTTGTCAATTGTCAATTTGTCAATTGTCAATTTGTCAATTGTCAATTTGTCAATTGTCAATTTGTCAATTGTCAATTTGTCAATTGTCAATTTGTCAATTGTCAATTTGTCAATTGTCAATTTGTCAATTGTCAATTTGTCAATTGTCAATTTGTCAATTGTCAATTTGTCAATTGTCAATTTGTCAATTGTCAATTTGTCAATTGTCAATTTGTCAATTGTCAATTTGTCAATTGTCAATTTGTCAATTGTCAATTTGTCAATTGTCAATTTGTCAATTGTCAATTTGTCAATTGTCAATTTGTCAATTGTCAATTTGTCAATTGTCAATTTGTCAATTGTCAATTTGTCAATTGTCAATTTGTCAATTGTCAATTTGTCAATTGTCAATTGTCAATTTGTCAATTGTCAATTTGTCAATTGTCAATTTGTCAATTGTCAATTTGTCAATTGTCAATTTGTCAATTGTCAATTTGTCAATTGTCAATTGTCAATTGTCAATTTGTCAATTGTCAATTTGTCAATTGTCAATTTGTCAATTGTCAATTGTCAATTTGTCAATTGTCAATTTGTCAATTGTCAATTTGTCAATTGTCAATTTGTCAATTGTCAATTTGTCAATTGTCAATTTGTCAATTGTCAATTTGTCAATTGTCAATTTGTCAATTGTCAATTTGTCAATTGTCAATTTGTCAATTTGTCAATTGTCAATTTGTCAATTGTCAATTTGTCAATTGTCAATTTGTCAATTGTCAATTTGTCAATTGTCAATTGTCAATTGTCAATTTGTCAATTGTCAATTTGTCAATTGTCAATTTGTCAATTGTCAATTTGTCAATTGTCAATTTGTCAATTGTCAATTTGTCAATTGTCAATTTCGTCAATTGTCAATTTGTCAATTGTCAATTTGTCAATTGTCAATTTGTCAATTGTCAATTTGTCAATTGTCAATTTGTCAATTGTCAATTTGTCAATTGTCAATTTGTCAATTGTCAATTTGTCAATTGTCAATTTGTCAATTGTCAATTTGTCAATTGTCAATTTGTCAATTGTCAATTTGTCAATTGTCAATTTGTCAATTGTCAATTTGTCAATTGTCAATTTGTCAATTGTCAATTTGTCAATTGTCAATTTGTCAATTGTCAATTCAATTGTCAATTTGTCAATTGTCAATTTGTCAATTGTCAATTTGTCAATTGTCAATTGTCAATTTGTCAATTGTCAATTGTCAATTTGTCAATTGTCAATTTGTCAATTGTCAATTGTCAATTGTCAAATTATCAGTATTTAATTGGGCTTTTTCACTTAGCAATTTTCAACTGGCCATCACGAATTGTCAATTCATCAATTGTCAATCTTCAATTGGCAGTTTTTAAAGGGCAATTCTCAATTGGCTATTTGAATGGGCAATTTTCAATTCGTAATTTTACTTTCAAATTTTTGCTTGACAATTTTTAATTAGAGATTTTTAATTGGCAATTTTTAGCTGGAAATTTTTAATTGGAAATTTCAATTGGAAATTTTCAATTGTCAATTGGCAACTTTCAATTGGCAATTTTAAATAGTCAATTGTCGATTGTCACTTGTCAATTGGCAATTTCCCATTGGCAATTGTGAGGTGACAATTTTCAATTGGAAATTCTCAACTGGCAATTGTCAATTTGTCAATTGTCAATTTGTCAATTGTCAATTTGTCAATTGTCAATTTGTCAATTGTCAATTTGTCAATTGTCAATTTGTCAATTGTCAATTTGTCAATTGTCAATTTGTCAATTGTCAATTTGTCAATTGTCAATTTGTCAATTGTCAATTTGTCAATTGTCAATTTGTCAATTGTCAATTGTCAATTTGTCAATTGTCAATTTGTCAATTGTCAATTTGTCAATTGTCAATTTGTCAATTGTCAATTTGTCAATTGTCAATTTGTCAATTGTCAATTTGTCAATTGTCAATTTGTCAATTGTCAATTTGTCAATTGTCAATTTGTCAATTGTCAATTTGTCAATTGTCAATTTGTCAATTGTCAATTTGTCAATTGTCAATTTGTCAATTGTCAATTGTCAATTGTCAATTATTGTCAATTGTCAATTTGTCAATTGTCAATTTGTCAATTGTCAATTTGTCAATTGTCAATTTGTCAATTGTCAATTTGTCAATTGTCAATTTGTCAATTGTCAATTTGTCAATTGTCAATTTGTCAATTGTCAATTTGTCAATTGTCAATTTGTCAATTGTCAATTTGTCAATTGTCAATTTGTCAATTTGTCAATTGTCAATTTGTCAATTGTCAATTTGTCAATTGTCAATTTGTCAATTGTCAATTTGTCAATTGTCAATTTGTCAATTGTCAATTTGTCAATTGTCAATTTGTCAATTGTCAATTTGTCAATTGTCAATTTGTCAATGTCAATTTGTTCAATTGTCAATTTGTCAATTGTCAATTTGTCAATTGTCAATTTGTCAATTGTCAATTTGTCAATTGTCAATTTGTCAATTGTCAATTTGTCAATTGTCAATTTGTCAATTGTCAATTTGTCAATTGTCAATTTGTCAATTGTCAATTTGTCAATTGTCAATTTGTCAATTGTCAATTTGTCAATTGTCAATTTGTCAATTGTCAATTTGTTGTCAATTTGTCAATTGTCAATTTGTCAATTGTCAATTTGTCAATTGTCAATTTGTCAATTGTCAATTTGTCAATTGTCAATTTGTCAATTGTCAATTGTCAATTTGTCCAATTGTCAATTTGTCAATTGTCAATTTGCCAATTGTCAATTTGTCAATTGTCAATTGTCAATTTGTCAATTGTCAATTTGTCAATTGTCAATTTGTCAATTGTCAATTTGTCAATTGTCAATTTGTCAATTGTCAATTTGTCAATGTCAATTTGTCAATTGTCAATTTGTCAATTGTCAATTTGTCAATTGTCAATTTGTCAATTGTCAATTTGTCAATTGTCAATTTGTCAATTATCAATTTGTCAATTATCAATTTGTCAATTATCAATTTGTCAATTTGTCCAATTGTCAATTGTCAATTATCAATTTGTCAATTTGTCAATTGTCAATTTGTCAATTGTGACTTTGTCAATTGTCAATTTGTCAATTTGTCAATTGTCACTTTGTCAATTGTCAATTTGTCAATTGTCAATTTGTCAATTGTCAATTTGTCAATTGTCAATTGTCAATTTGTCAATTGTCAATTTGTCAATTGTCAATTTGTCAATTGTCAATTGTCAATTGTCAATTTGTCAATTGTCAATTTGTCAATTTGTCAATTGTCAATTTGTCAATTGTCAATTTGTCAATTGTCAATTGTCAATTGTCAATTTGTCAATTGTCAATTTGTCAATTGTCAATTTGTCAATTGTCAATTTGTCAATTGTCAATTTGTCAATTGTCAATTTGTCAATTGTCAATTTGTCAATTGTCAATTTGTCAATTGTCAATTTGTCAATTGTCAATTTGTCAATTGTCAATTTGTCAATTGTCAATTTGTCAATTGTCAATTTGTCAATTGTCAATTTGTCAATTGTCAATTTGTCAATTGTCAATTTGTCAATTGTCAATTTGTCAATTGTCAATTTGTCAATTGTCAATTTGTCAATTGTCAATTTGTCAATTGTCAATTTGTCAATTGAATTTGTCAATTGTCAATTTGTCAATTGTCAATTTGTCAATTGTCAATTGTCAATTGTCAATTGTCAATTGTCCAATTGTCAATTGTCAATTTGTCAATTGTCAATTTGTCAATTGTCAATTTGTCAATTGTCAATTTGGTCAATTGTCAATTTGTCAATTGTCAATTTGTCAATTGTCAAATTATCAGTATTTAATTGGGCTTTTTTCACTTAGCAATTTTCAACTGGCCATCACGAATTGTCAATTCATCAATTGTCAATCTTCAATTGGCAGTTTTTAAAGGGCAATTCTCAATTGGCTATTTTGAATGGGCAATTTTCAATTCGTAATTTTTACTTTCAAATTTTTGCTTGACAATTTTTAATTAGAGATTTTTAATTGGCAATTTTTCGCTGGAAATTTTTAATTGGAAATTTTCAATTGGAAATTTTCAATTGTCAATTGGCAACTTTCAATTGGCAATTTTAAATAGTCAATTGTCGATTGTCACTTGTCAATTGGCAATTTCCCATTGGCAATTGTGAGGTGACAATTTTCAATTGGAAATTCTCAACTGGCAATTGTCAATTGTCAATTGTCAATTTGTCAATTGTCAATTTGTCAATTGTCAATTTGTCAATTGTCAATTTGTCAATTGTCAATTTGTCAATTGTCAATTTGTCAATTGTCAATTTGTCAATTGTCAATTTGTCAATTGGTCAATTGTCAATTGTCAATTTGTCAATTGTCAATTTGTCAATTGTCAATTTGTCAATTGTCAATTTGTCAATTGTCAATTTGTCAATTGTCAATTTGTCAATTGTCAATTTGTCAATTGTCAATTTGTCAATTGTCAATTTGTCAATTGTCAATTTGTCAATTGTCAATTTGTCAATTGTCAATTTGTCAATTGTCAATTTGTCAATTGTCAATTTGTCAATTGTCAATTTGTCAATTGTCAATTTGTCAATTGTCAATTTGTCAATTGTCAATTTGTCAATTGTCAATTTGTCAATTGTCAATTTGTCAATTGTCAATTTGTCAATTGTCAATTTGTCAATTGTCAATTTGTCAATTGTCAATTTGTCAATTGTCAATTTGTCAATTGTCAATTTGTCAATTGTCAATTTGTCAATTGTCAATTTGTCAATTGTCAATTTGTCAATTTGTCAATTGTCAATTTGTCAATTGTCAATTTGTCAATTGTCAATTTGTCAATTGTCAATTTGTCAATTGTCAATTTGTCAATTGTCAATTTGTCAATTGTCAATTTGTCAATTGTCAATTTGTCAATTGTCAATTGTCTCAATTGTCAATTTCTCAATTGTCAATTTCTCAATTGTCAATTTCTCAATTGTCAATTTCTCAATTGTCAATTTCTCAATTGTCAATTTCTCAATTGTCAATTTCTCAATTGTCAATTTCTCAATTGTCAATTTCTCAATTGTCAATTTCTCAATTGTCAATTGTCAATTGTCAATTTGTCAATTGTCAATTTGTCAATTGTCAATTTGTCAATTGTCAATTTGTCAATTGTCAATTTGTCAATTGTCAATTTGTCGATTGTCAATTGTCAATTGACAATTTGTCAATTGTCAATTTGTCAATTGTCAATTTGTCAATTGTCAATTTGTCAATTGTCAATTGTCAATTTGTCAATTGTCAATTTGTCAATTGTCAATTTGTCAATTGTTAATTTGTCAATTGTCAATTTGTCAATTGTCAATTTGTCAATTGTCAATTTGTCAATTGTCAATTTGTCAATTGTCAATTTGTCGATTGTCAATTTGTCAATTGTCAATTTGTCAATTGTCAATTTGTCAATTGTCAATTTGTCAATTGTCAATTTGTCAATTGTCAATTGTCAATTTGTCAATTGTCAATTTGTCAATTGTCAATTTGTCAATTGTCGTTTGTCAATTGTCAATTTGTCAATTGTCAATTTGTCAATTGTCAATTTGTCAATTGTCAATTTGTCAATTTGTCAATTGTCAATTTGTCAATTGTCAATTTGTCAATTGTCAATTGTCAATTTGTCAATTGTCAATTGTCAATTGTCAATTGTCAATTGTCAATTTGTCAATTGTCAATTTGTCAATTGTCAATTTGTCAATTGTCGTTTGTCAATTGTCAATTTGTCAATTGTCAATTTGTCAATTGTCAATTTGTCAATTGTCAATTTGTCAATTTGTCAATTGTCAATTTGTCAATTGTCAATTTGTCAATTGTCAATTTGTCAATTGTCAATTGTCAATTGTCAATTTGTCAATTTGTCAATTTGTCAATTGTCAATTTGTCAATTGTCAATTTGTCAATTGTCAATTTGTCAATTGTCAATTTGTCAATTGTCAATTTGTCAATTGTCAATTGTCAATTTGTCAATTGTCAATTTGTCAATTGTCAATTTGTCAATTGTCAAATTATCAGTATTTAATTGGGCTTTTTCACTTAGCAATTTTCAACTGGCCATCACGAATTGTCAATTCATCAATTGTCAATCTTCAATTGGCAGTTTTTAAAGGGCAATTCTCAATTGGCTATTTTGAATGGGCAATTTTCAATTCGTAATTTTTACTTTCAAATTTTTGCTTGACAATTTTTAATTAGAGATTTTTAATTGGCAATTTTTAGCTGGAAATTTTTAATTGGAAATTTTCAATTGGAAATTTTCAATTGTCAATTGGCAACTTTCAATTGGCAATTTTAAATAGTCAATTGTCGATTGTCACTTGTCAATTGGCAATTTCCCATTGGCAATTGTGAGGTGACAATTTTCAATTGGAAATTCTCAACTGGCAATTGTCAATTTGTCAATTGTCAATTTGTCAATTGTCAATTTGTCAATTGTCAATTTGTCAATTGTTCAATTTGTCAATTGTCAATTTGTCAATTGTCAATTTGTCAATTGTCAATTTGTCAATTGTCAATTTGTCAATTGTCAATTTGTCAATTGTCAATTTGTCAATTGTCAATTGTCAATTGTCAATTGTCAATTTGTCAATTGTCAATTTGTCAATTGTCAATTTGTCAATTGTCAATTTGTCAATTGTCAATTTGTCAATTGTCAATTTGTCAATTGTCAATTGTCAATTGTCAATTTGTCAATTGTCAATTTGTCAATTGTCAATTTGTCAATTGTCAATTTGTCAATTGTCAATTTGTCAATTGTCAATTTGTCAATTGTCAATTTGTCAATTGTCAATTTGTCAATTGTCAATTTGTCAATTGTCAATTTGTCAATTGTCAATTTGTCAATTGTCAATTTGTCAATTGTCAATTTGTCAATTGTCAATTGTCAATTTGTCAATTGTCAATTTGTCAATTGTCAATTTGTCAATTGTCAATTTGTCAATTGTCAATTTGTCAATTGTCAATTTGTCAATTGTCAATTTGTCAATTGTCAATTTGTCAATTGTCAATTTGTCAATTGTCAATTTGTCAATTGTCAATTTGTCAATTGTCAATTTGTCAATTGTCAATTTGTCAATTGTCAATTTGTCAATTGTCAATTTGTCAATTGTCAATTTGTCAATTGTCAATTTGTCAATTGTCAATTTGTCAATTGTCAATTTGTCTGTCAATTGTCAATTTGTCAATTGTCAATTTGTCAATTGTCAATTTGTCAATTGTCAATTTGTCAATTGTCAATTGTCAATTGTCAATTTGTCAATTTGTCAATTGTCAATTGTCAATTGTCAATTTGTCAATTGTCAATTTGTCAATTGTCAATTTGTCAATTGTCAATTGTCAATTTGTCAATTGTCAATTTGTCAATTGTCAATTTGTCAATTGTCAATTTGTCAATTGTCAATTTGTCAATTGTCAAATTATCAGTATTTAATTGGGCTTTTTCACTTAGCAATTTTCAACTGGCCATCACGAATTGTCAATTCATCAATTGTCAATCTTCAATTGGCAGTTTTTTAAAGGGCAATTCTCAATTGGCTATTTTGAATGGGCAATTTTCAATTCGTAATTTTTACTTTCAAATTTTTGCTTGACAATTTTAATTAGAGATTTTTAATTGGCAATTTTTAGCTGGAAATTTTTAATTGGAAATTTCAATTGGAAATTTTCAATTGTCAATTGGCAACTTTTCAATTGGCAATTTTAAATAGTCAATTGTCGATTGTCACTTGTCAATTGGCAATTTCCCATTGGCAATTGTGAGGTGACAATTTTCAATTGGAAATTCTCAACTGGCAATTGTCAATTTGTCAATTGTCAATTTGTCAATTGTCAATTTGTCAATTGTCAATTTGTCAATTGTCAATTTGTCAATTGTCAATTTGTCAATTGTCAATTTGTCAATTGTCAATTTGTCAATTGTCAATTTGTCAATTGTCAATTTGTCAATTGTCAATTGTCAATTTGTCAATTGTCAATTTGTCAATTGTCAATTTGTCAATTGTCAATTTGTCAATTGTCAATTTGTCAATTGTCAATTTGTCAATTGTCAATTTGTCAATTGTCAATTTGTCAATGTCAATTTGTCAATTGTCAATTTGTCAATTGTCCAATTTTGTCAATTTGTCAATTGTCAATTTGTCAATTGTCAATTTGTCAATTGTCAATTTGTCAATTGTCAATTTGTCAATTGTCAATTTGTCAATTGTCAATTTGTCAATTGTCAATTTGTCAATTGTCAATTTGTCAATTGTCAATTTGTCAATTGTCAATTTGTCAATTGTCAATTTGTCAATTGTCAATTTGTCAATTGTCAATTGTCAATTGTCAATTTGTCAATTGTCAATTTGTCAATTGTCAATTTGTCAATTGTCAATTTGTCAATTGTCAATTTGTCAATTGTCAATTTGTCAATTGTCAATTTGTCAATTGTCAATTTGTCAATTGTCAATTTGTCAATTGTCAATTGTCAATTGTCAATTTGTCAATTGTCAATTTGTCAATTGTCAATTTGTCAATTGTCAATTTGTCAATTGTCAATTTGTCAATTGTCAATTTGTCAATTGTCAATTTGTCAATTGTCAATTTGTCAATTGTCAATTTGTCAATTGTCAATTTGTCAATTGTCAATTTGTCAATTGTCAATTTGTCAATTGTCAATTTGTCAATTTGTCAATGTGTCAATTGTCAATTTGTCAATTGTCAATTTGTCAATTGTCAATTTGTCAATTGTCAATTTGTCAATTGTCAATTTGTCAATTGTCAATTTGTCAATTGTCAATTGTCAATTGTCAATTTGTCAATTGTCAATTTGTCAATTGTCAATTTGTCAATTGTCAATTTGTCAATTGTCAATTTGTCAATTGTCAATTTGTCAATTGTCAATTTGTCAATTGTCAATTTGTCAATTGTCAATTTGTCAATTGTCAATTTGTCAATTGTCAATTTGTCAATTGTCAATTTGTCAATTGTCAATTTGTCAATTGTCAATTTGTCAATTGTCAATTTGTCAATTGTCAATTTGTCAATTGTCAATTTGTCAATTTGTCAATTGTCAATTTGTCAATTGTCAATTTGTCAATTGTCAATTTGTCAATTGTCAATTTGTCAATTGTCAATTTGTCAATTGTCAATTTGTCAATTTGTCAATTGTCAATTTGTCAATTGTCAATTGTCAATTGTCAATTTGTCAATTGTCAATTGTCAATTGTCAATTTGTCAATTGTCAATTTGTCAATTGTCAATTTGTCAATTGTCAATTTGTCAATTGTCAATTTGTCAATTTGTCAATTTGTCAATTGTCAATTTGTCAATTGTCAATTTGTCAATTGTCAATTTGTCAATTGTCAATTTGTCAATTTGTCAATTGTCAATTTGTCAATTGTCAATTTGTCAATTGTCAATTTCTCAATTGTCAATTTCTCAATTGTCAATTTCTCAATTGTCAATTTCTCAATTGTCAATTTCTCAATTGTCAATTTCTCAATTGTCAATTTGTCAATTGTCAATTTGTCAATTGTCAATTTGTCAATTGTCAATTTGTCAATTGTCAATTTGTCAATTGTCAATTGTCAATTTGTCAATTGTCAATTTGTCAATTGTCAATTGTCAATTTGTCAATTGTCAATTTGTCAATTGTCAATTGTCAATTTCTCAATTCTCAATTGTCAATTTCTCAATTGTCAATTTCTCAATTGTCAATTTGTCAATTGTCAATTTGTCAATTGTCAATTTGTCAATTGTCAATTTGTCAATTGTCAATTTGTCAATTGTCAATTTGTCAATTTGTCAATTGTCAATTTGTCAATTGTCAATTTGTCAATTGTCAATTTGTCAATTGTCAATTTGTCAATTGTCAATTTGTCAATTGTCAATTTGTCAATTGTCAATTTGTCAATTGTCAATTTGTCAATTGTCAATTTGTCAATTGTCAATTTGTCAATTGTCAATTTGTCAATTGTCAATTTGTCAATTGTCAATTGTCAATTTGTCAATTGTCAATTTGTCAATTGTCAATTTGTCAATTGTCAATTTGTCAATTTGTCAATTGTCAATTTGTCAATTTGTCAATTTGTCAATTGTCAATTTGTCAATTGTCAATTTGTCAATTGTCAATTTGTCAATTGTCAATTTGTCAATTGTCAATTTGTCAATTGTCAATTTGTCAATTGTCAATTGTCATTTGTCAATGTCAAATTTGTCAATTGTCAATTTGTCAATTGTCAATTGTCAATTTGGTCAATTGTCAATTTGTCAATTGTCAATTGTCAATTTGTCAATTGTCAATTGTCAATGTCAATTGTCAATTTGTCAATTGTCAATTTGTCAATTGTCAATTTGTCAATTGTCAATTTGTCAATGTCCTGTCAATTTGTCAATTGTCAATTTGTCAATTGTCAATTTGTCAATTGTCAATTGTCAATTGTCAATTTGTCAATTGTCAATTTGTCAATTGTCAATTTGTCAATTGTCAATTTGTCAATTGTCAATTTGTCAATTGTCAATTTGTCAATTGTCAATTTGTCAATTGTCAATTGTCAATTGTCAATTTGTCAATTGTCAATTGTCAATTGTCAATTGTCAATTGTCAATTGTCAATTGTCAATTTGTCAATTGTCAATTTGTCAATTGTCAATTTGTCAATTCGTTTGTCAATTGTCAATTTGTCAATGTCAATTTGTCAATTGTCAATTTGTCAATTGTCAATTGTCAATTGTCAATTGTCAATTTGTCAATTGTCAATTTGTCAATTGTCAATTTGTCAATTGTCAATTTGTCAATTTGTCAATTTGTCAATTGTCAATTTGTCAATTGTCAATTTGTCAATTGTCAATTTGTCAATTGTCAATTTGTCAATTGTCAATTTGTCAATTGTCAATTTGTCAATTGTCAATTTGTCAATTGTCAATTTGTCAATTGTCAATTTGTCAATTGTCAATTTGTCAATTGTCAATTTGTCAATTGTCAATTTGTCAATTGTCAATTTGTCAATTGTCAATTTGTCAATTGTCAATTTGTCAATTGTCAATTTGTCAATTGTCAATTTGTCAATTGTCAATTTGTCAATTGTCAATTTGTCAATTGTCAATTTGTCAATTGTCAATTTGTCAATTGTCAATTTGTCAATTGTCAATTTGTCAATTGTCAATTTGTCAATTGTCAATTTGTCAATTGTCAATTTGTCAATTGTCAATTGTCAATTGTCAATTTGTCAATTGTCAATTTGTCAATTGTCAATTGTCAATTGTCAATTGTCAATTGTCAATTTGTCAATTGTCAATTTGTCAATTGTCATTAATTTGTCAATTGTCAATTTGTCAATTGTCAATTTGTCAATTGTCAATTTGTCAATTGTCAATTTGTCAATTGTCAATTTGTCAATTGTCAATTTGTCAATTTGTCAATTTGTCAATTTGTCAATTGTCAATTGTCAATTGTCAATTTGTCAATTGTCAATTTGTCAATTGTCAATTTGTCAATTGTCAATTTGTCAATTGTCAATTTGTCAATTGTCAATTTGTCAATTGTCAATTTGTCAATTGTCAATTTGTCAATTGTCAATTTGTCAATTGTCAATTTGTCAATTGTCAATTGTCAATTTGTCAATTGTCAATTTGTCAATTGTCAATTTGTCAATTGTCAATTTGTCAATTGTCAATTTGTCAATTGTCAATTGTCAATTGTCAATTGTCAATTTGTCAATTGTCAATTTCTCAATTGTCAATTTCTCAATTGTCAATTTGTCAATTGTCAATTTCTCAATTGTCAATTTCTCAATTGTCAATTTGTCAATTGTCAATTTGTCAATTGTCAATTTGTCAATTGTCAATTTGTCAATTGTCAATTTGTCAATTGTCAATTTGTCAATTGTCAATTTGTCAATTGTCAATTTGTCAATTTGTCAATTGTCAATTTGTCAATTGTCAATTGTCAATTGTCAATTGTCAATTTGTCAATTGTCAATTGTCAATTTGTCAATTGTCAATTGTCAATTTCTCAATTGTCAATTTCTCAATTGTCAATTTCTCAATTGTCAATTTCTCAATTGTCAATTTGTCAATTGTCAATTTGTCAATTGTCAATTTGTCAATTGTCAATTTGTCAATTGTCAATTTGTCAATTGTCAATTTGTCAATTTGTCAATTGTCAATTTGTCAATTGTCAATTTGTCAATTGTCAATTTGTCAATTGTCAATTTGTCAATTGTCAATTTGTCAATTGTCAATTTGTCAATTGTCAATTTGTCAATTGTCAATTTGTCAATTGTCAATTTGTCAATTGTCAATTTGTCAATTGTCAATTGTCAATTGTCAATTTGTCAATTGTCAATTTGTCAATTGTCAATTGTCAATTTGTCAATTGTCAATTTGTCAATTGTCAATTTGTCAATTGTCAATTTGTCAATTGTCAATTTGTCAATTGTCAATTTGTCAATTGTCAATTTGTCAATTGTCAATTGTCAATTTGTCAATTGTCAATTGTCAATTTGTCAATTGTCAATTTGTCAATTGTCAATTTGTCAATTGTCAATTTGTCAATTGTCAATTTGTCAATTGTCAATTTGTCAATTGTCAATTTGTCAATTGTCAATTTGTCAATTGTCAATTTGTCAATTGTCAATTTGTCAATTGTCAATTTGTCAATTGTCAATTTGTCAATTGTCAATTTGTCAATTGTCAATTTGTCAATTGTCAATTTGTCAATTGTCAATTTGTCAATTGTCAATTTGTCAATTGTCAATTTGTCAATTGTCAATTTGTCAATTGTCAATTTGTCAATTGTCAATTTGTCAATTTGTCAATTTGTCAATTGTCAATTGTCAATTTGTCAATTTGTCAATTTGTCAATTGTCAATTTGTCAATTGTCAATTGTCAATTGTCAATTGTCAATTTGTCAATTGTCAATTTGTCAATTGTCAATTTGTCAATTGTCAATTTGTCAATTGTCAATTTGTCAATTGTCAATTTGTCAATTGTCAATTTGTCAATTGTCAATTTGTCAATTGTCAATTTGTCAATTGTCAATTTGTCAATTGTCAATTTGTCAATTGTCAATTTGTCAATTGCAATTGTCAATTTGTCAATTGTCAATTTGTCAATTGTCAATTTGTCAATTGTCAATTTGTCAATTGTCAATTTGTCAATTGTCAATTTGTCAATTGTCAATTTGTCAATTGTCAATTTGTCAATTGTCAATTTGTCAATTGTCAATTTGTCAATTGTCAATTTGTCAATTGTCAATTTGTCAATTGTCAATTTGTCAATTGTCAATTGTCAATTGTCAATTTGTCAATTTGTCAATTGTCAATTTGTCAATTGCAATTTGTCAATTGTCAATTTGTCAATTGTCAATTGTCAATTGTCAATTTGTCAATTGTCAATTTGTCAATTGTCAATTTGTCAATTGTCAATTTGTCAATTGTCAATTGTCAATTGTCAATTTGTCAATTGTCAATTGTCAATTTGTCAATTGTCAATTGTCAATTGTCAATTGTCAATTGTCAATTTGTCAATTGTCAATTTGTCAATTGTCAATTTGTCAATTGTCAATTTGTCAATTGTCAATTTGTCAATTGTCAATTTGTCAATTGTCAATTTGTCAATTGTCAATTGTCAATTGTCAATTGTCAATTTGTCAATTGTCAATTTGTCAATTGTCAATTTGTCAATTGTCAATTGTCAATTGTCAATTTGTCAATTGTCAATTGTCAATTTGTCAATTGTCAATTTGTCAATTGTCAATTTGTCAATTGTCAATTTGTCAATTGTCAATTTGTCAATTGTCAATTTGTCAATTGTCAATTTGTCAATTGTCAATTGTCAATTGTCAATTTGTCAATTGTCAATTTGTCAATTGTCAATTTGTCAATTGTCAATTGTCAATTGTCAATTGTCAATTTGTCAATTGTCAATTTGTCAATTGTCAATTTGTCAATTGTCAATTTGTCAATTGTCAATTTGTCAATTGTCAATTTGTCAATTGTCAATTTGTCAATTGTCAATTTGTCAATTGTCAATTTGTCAATTGTCAATTTGTCAATTGTCAATTTGTCAATTGTCAATTTGTCAATTGTCAATTTGTCAATTGTCAATTTGTCAATTGTCAATTTGTCAATTGTCAATTTGTCAATTGTCAATTTGTCAATTGTCAATTTGTCAATTGTCAATTTGTCAATTGTCAATTGTCAATTTGTCAATTGTCAATTTGTCAATTGTCAATTTGTCAATTGTCAATTTGTCAATTGTCAATTTGTCAATTGTCAATTTGTCAATTGTCAATTTGTCAATTTGTCAATTGTCAATTTGTCAATTGTCAATTTGTCAATTGTCAATTGTCAATTGTCAATTTGTCAATTTGTCAATTTGTCAATTGTCAATTTGTCAATTGTCAATTTGTCAATTGTCAATTTGTCAATTGTCAATTTGTCAATTGTCAATTTGTCAATTGTCAATTGTCAATTTGTCAATTGTCAATTTGTCAATTGTCAATTTGTCAATTGTCAAATTATCAGTATTTAATTGGGCTTTTTCACTTAGCAATTTTCAACTGGCCATCACGAATTGTCAATTCATCAATTGTCAATCTTCAATTGGCAGTTTTTAAAGGGCAATTCTCAATTGGCTATTTTGAATGGGCAATTTTCAATTCGTAATTTTTACTTTCAAATTTTTGCTTGACAATTTTTAATTAGAGATTTTTAATTGGCAATTTTTAGCTGGAAATTTTTAATTGGAAATTTTCAATTGGAAATTTTCAATTGTCAATTGGCAACTTTCAATTGGCAATTTTAAATAGTCAATTGTCGATTGTCACTTGTCAATTGGCAATTTCCCATTGGCAATTGTGAGGTGACAATTTTCAATTGGAAATTCTCAACTGGCAATTGTCAATTTGTCAATTGTCAATTTGTCAATTGTCAATTTGTCAATTGTCAATTTGTCAATTGTCAATTTGTCAATTGTCAATTTGTCAATTGTCAATTTGTCAATTGTCAATTTGTCAATTGTCAATTTGTCAATTGTCAATTTGTCAATTGTCAATTTGTCAATTGTCAATTTGTCAATTGTCAATTTGTCAATTGTCAATTTGTCAATTGTCAATTTGTCAATTGTCAATTTGTCAATTGTCAATTTGTCAATTGTCAATTTGTCAATTGTCAATTTGTCAATTGTCAATTTGTCAATTGTCAATTTGTCAATTGTCAATTTGTCAATTGTCAATTTGTCAATTGTCAATTTGTCAATTGTCAATTTGTCAATTGTCAATTTGTCAATTGTCAATTGTCAATTTGTCAATTGTCAATTTGTCAATTGTCAATTGTCAATTGTCAATTGTCAATTGTCAATTTGTCAATTGTCAATTGTCAATTTGTCAATTGTCAATTGTCAATTTGTCAATTGTCAATTTGTCAATTGTCAATTTGTCAATGTCATTTGTCAATTGTCAATTTGTCAATTTGTCAATTGTCAATTGTCAATTTGTCAATTGTCAATTTGTCAATTGTCAATTTGTCAATTGTCAATTTGTCAATTGTCAATTTGTCAATGTCAATTTGTCAATTGTCAATTTGTCAATTTGTCAATTGTCAATTTGTCAATTGTCAATTTGTCAATTGTCAATTGTCAATTTGTCAATTGTCAATTGTCAATTTGTCAATTGTCAATTTGTCAATTGTCAATTGTCAATTTGTCAATTGTCAATTGTCAATTGTCAATTGTCAATTTGTCAATTGTGAATTTGTCAATTGTGAATTTGTCAATTGTCAATTTGTCAATTGTCAATTTGTCAACTGTCAATTTGTCAATTGTCAAGTTGTCAATTGTCAATTTGTCAATTGTCAATTTCTGAATTGTCAATTTGTCAATTGTCAATTTGTCAATTGTCAATTTGTCAATTTGTCAATTGTCAATTTGTCAATTGTCAATTTGTCAATTGTCAATTTCTCAATTTGTCAATGGTCAATTTGTCAATTGTCAATTTGTCAATTGTCAATTTGTCAATTTGTCAATTGTCAATTTGTCAATTGTCAATTTGTCAATTGTCAATTTGTCAATTGTCAATTTGTCAATTGTCAATTTGTCAATTGTCAATTTGTCAATTGTCAATTTGTCAATTGTCAATTTGTCAATTGTCAATTTGTCAATTGTCAATTTGTCAATTGTCAATTTGTCAATTGTCAATTTGTCAATTGTCAATTTGTCAATTGTCAATTTGTCAATTGTCAATTGTCAATTTGTCAATTGTCAATTTGTCAATTGTCAATTTGTCAATTGTCAATTTGTCAATTGTCAATTTGTCAATTGTCAATTTGTCAATTGTCAATTTGTCAATTGTCAATTTGTCAATTGTCAATTTGTCAATTGTCAATTTGTCAATTGTCAATTTGTCAATTGTCAATTTGTCAATTGTCAATTGTCAATTTGTCAATTGTCAATTTGTCAATTGTCAATTTGTCAATTGTCAATTTGTCAATTGTCAATTTGTCAATTGTCAATTTGTCAATTGTCAATTTGTCAATTTGTCAATTGTCAATTTGTCAATTGTCAATTTGTCAATTTGTCAATTGTCAATTTGTCAATTGTCAATTGTCAATTTGTCAATTGTCAATTTGTCAATTGTCAATTTGTCAATTGTCAATTTGTCAATTGTCAATTTGTCAATTGTCAATTTGTCAATTGTCAATTTGTCAATTGTCAATTTGTCAATTTGTCAATTGTCAATTTGTCAATTGTCAATTTGTCAATTGTCAATTTGTCAATTGTCAATTTGTCAATTGTCAATTTGTCAATTGTCAATTTGTCAATTGTCAATTTGTCAATTGTCAATTTGTCAATTGTCAATTTGTCAATTGTCAATTGTCAATTGTCAATTTGTCAATTGTCAATTTGTCAATTGTCAATTTGTCAATTGTCAATTTGTCAATTGTCAATTGTCAATTTGTCAATTGTCAATTCAATTTGTCAATTGTCAATTTGTCAATTGTCAATTGTCAATTGTCAATTGTCAATTTGTCAATTGTCAATTTGTCAATTGTCAATTTGTCAATTGTCAATTTGTCAATTGTCAATTTGTCAATTGTCAATTTGTCAATTGTCAATTTGTCAATTGTCAATTTGTCAATTGTCAATTTGTCAATTGTCAATTTGTCAATTGTCAATTTGTCAATTGTCAATTTGTCAATTGTCAATTTGTCAATTGTCAATTTGTCAATTGTCAATTTGTCAATTGTCAATTTGTCAATTGTCAATTTGTCAATTGTCAATTTGTCAATTGTCAATTTGTCAATTGTCAATTTGTCAATTGTCAATTTGTCAATTGTCATTGTCAATTGTCAATTTGTCAATTGTCAATTTGTCAATTGTCAATTTGTCAATTGTCAATTTGTCAATTGTCAATTTGTCAATTGTCAATTTGTCAATTGTCAATTTGTCAATTGTCAATTTGTCAATTGTCAATTTGTCAATTGTCAATTTGTCAATTGTCAATTTGTCAATTGTCAATTGTCAATTGTCAATTTGTCAATTTGTCAATTTGTCAATTGTCAATTTGTCAATTGTCAATTTGTCAATTGTCAATTTGTCAATTGTCAATTTGTCAATTGTCAATTGTCAATTTGTCAATTGTCAATTTGTCAATTGTCAATTTGTCAATTGTCAATTTGTCAATTGTCAATTTGTCAATTGTCAATTTGTCAATTGTCAAATTATCAGTATTTAATTGGGCTTTTTCACTTAGCAATTTTCAACTGGCCATCACGAATTGTCAATTCATCAATTGTCAATCTTCAATTGGCAGTTTTTAAAGGGCAATTCTCAATTGGCTATTTTGAATGGGCAATTTTCAATTCGTAATTTTTACTTTCAAATTTTTGCTTGACAATTTTTAATTAGAGATTTTTAATTGGCAATTTTTAGCTGGAAATTTTTAATTGGAAATTTTCAATTGGAAATTTTCAATTGTCAATTGGCAACTTTCAATTGGCAATTTTAAATAGTCAATTGTCGATTGTCACTTGTCAATTGGCAATTTCCCATTGGCAATTGTGAGGTGACAATTTTCAATTGGAAATTCTCAACTGGCAATTGTCAATTTGTCAATTGTCAATTTGTCAATTGTCAATTTGTCAATTGTCAATTTGTCAATTGTCAATTTGTCAATTGTCAATTTGTCAATTGTCAATTTGTCAATTGTCAATTTGTCAATTGTCAATTTGTCAATTGTCAATTGTCAATTTGTCAATTGTCAATTTGTCAATTGTCAATTTGTCAATTGTCAATTTGTCAATTGTCAATTTGTCAATTGTCAATTTGTCAATTGTCAATTTGTCAATTGTCAATTTGTCAATTGTCAATTTGTCAATTGTCAATTTGTCAATTGTCAATTTGTCAATTGTCAATTTGTCAATTGTCAATTTGTCAATTGTCAATTTGTCAATTGTCAATTTGTCAATTGTCAATTTGTCAATTGTCAATTTGTCAATTGTCAATTTGTCAATTGTCAATTTGTCAATTGTCAATTTGTCAATTGTCAATTTGTCAATTGTCAATTTGTCAATTGTCAATTGTCAATTGTCAATTTGTCAATTGTCAATTTGTCAATTGTCAATTTGTCAATTGTCAATTTGTCAATTGTCAATTTGTCAATTGTCAATTTGTCAATTGTCAATTTGTCAATTGTCAATTTGTCAATTGTCAATTTGTCAATTGTCAATTTGTCAATTGTCAATTTGTCAATTGTCAATTTGTCAATTGTCAATTTGTCAATTGTCAATTGTCAATTTGTCAATTGTCAATTTGTCAATTGTCAATTTGTCAATTGTCAATTTGTCAATTGTCAATTTGTCAATTGTCAATTTGTCAATTGTCAATTTGTCAATTGTCAATTTCTCAATTGTCAATTTCTCAATTGTCAATTTCTCAATTGTCAATTTCTCAATTGTCAATTTGTCAATTGTCAATTTCTCAATTGTCAATTTCTCAATTGTCAATTTCTCAATTGTCAATTTCTCAATTGTCAATTTCTCAATTGTCAATTTCTCAATTGTCAATTTCTCAATTGTCAATTGTCAATTGTCAATTTGTCAATTGTCAATTTGTCAATTGTCAATTTGTCAATTGTCAATTTGTCAATTGTCAATTTGTCAATTGTCAATTTGTCAATTGTCAATTTGTCAATTGTCAATTTGTCAATTGTCAATTTGTCAATTGTCAATTTGTCAATTGTCAATTTGTCAATTGTCAATTTGTCAATTGTCAATTTGTCAATTGTCAATTTGTCAATTGTCAATTTGTCAATTGTCAATTTGTCAATTGTCAATTTGTCAATTGTCAATTTGTCAATTGTCAATTTGTCAATTGTCAATTTGTCAATTGTCAATTTGTCAATTGTCAATTTGTCAATTGTCAATTTGTCAATTGTCAATTTGTCAATTGTCAATTTGTCAATTTGTCAATTGTCAATTTGTCAATTGTCAATTTGTCAATTGTCAATTTGTCAATTGTCAATTTGTCAATTGTCAATTTGTCAATTGTCAATTTGTCAATTGTCAATTTGTCAATTGTCAATTTGTCAATTGTCAATTTGTCAATTGTCAATTTGTCAATTGTCAATTTGTCAATTGTCAATTTGTCAATTGTCAATTTGTCAATTGTCAATTTGTCAATTGTCAATTTGTCAATTGTCAATTTGTCAATTGTCAATTTGTCAATTGTCAATTTGTCAATTGTCAATTTGTCAATTGTCAATTTGTCAATTGTCAATTTGTCAATTGTCAATTTGTCAATTGTCAATTTGTCAATTGTCAATTTGTCAATTGTCAATTTGTCAATTGTCAATTTGTCAATTGTCAATTTGTCAATTGTCAATTTGTCAATTGTCAATTTGTCAATTGTCAATTTGTCAATTGTCAATTGTCAATTTGTCAATTGTCAATTTGTCAATTGTCAATTTGTCAATTGTCAATTTGTCAATTGTCAATTTGTCAATTGTCAATTTGTCAATTGTCAATTTGTCAATTGTCAATTTGTCAATTGTCAATTTGTCAATTGTCAATTTGTCAATTTGTCAATTTGTCAATTTGTCAATTGTCAATTTGTCAATTGTCAATTTGTCAATTGTCAATTTGTCAATTGTCAATTTGTCAATTGTCAATTTGTCAATTGTCAATTTGTCAATTGTCAATTTGTCAATTGTCAATTTGTCAATTGTCAATTTGTCAATTGTCAATTTGTCAATTGTCAATTTGTCAATTGTCAATTTGTCAATTGTCAATTTGTCAATTGTCAATTTGTCAATTGTCAATTGTCAATTTGTCAATTGTCAATTTGTCAATTGTCAATTTGTCAATTGTCAATTTGTCAATTGTCAATTTGTCAATTGTCAATTTGTCAATTGTCAATTTGTCAATTGTCAATTGTCAATTTGTCAATTGTCAATTTGTCAATTGTCAATTTGTCAATTGTCAATTTGTCAATTGTCAATTTGTCAATTGTCAATTGTCAATTGTCAATTTGTCAATTGTCAATTTGTCAATTGTCAATTTGTCAATTGTCAATTTGTCAATTGTCAATTTGTCAATTGTCAATTTGTCAATTGTCAATTTGTCAATTGTCAATTTGTCAATTGTCAATTTGTCAATTGTCAATTTGTCAATTGTCAATTTGTCAATTGTCAATTTGTCAATTGTCAATTTGTCAATTGTCAATTTGTCAATTGTCAATTTGTCAATTGTCAATTTGTCAATTGTCAATTTGTCAATTGTCAATTTGTCAATTGTCAATTTGTCAATTGTCAATTTGTCAATTGTCAATTTGTCAATTGTCAATTTGTCAATTGTCAATTTGTCAATTGTCAATTTGTCAATTGTCAATTTGTCAATTGTCAATTTGTCAATTGTCAATTTGTCAATTGTCAATTTGTCAATTGTCAATTTGTCAATTGTCAATTTGTCAATTGTCAATTTGTCAATTGTCAATTTGTCAATTGTCAATTTGTCAATTGTCAATTTGTCAATTGTCAATTTGTCAATTGTCAATTTGTCAATTGTCAATTTGTCAATTGTCAATTTGTCAATTGTCAATTGTCAATTGTCAATTTGTCAATTGTCAATTTGTCAATTGTCAATTTGTCAATTGTCAATTTGTCAATTGTCAATTTGTCAATTGTCAATTTGTCAATTGTCAATTTGTCAATTGTCAATTTGTCAATTGTCAATTTGTCAATTGTCAATTTGTCAATTGTCAATTTGTCAATTGTCAATTTGTCAATTGTCAATTTGTCAATTGTCAATTTGTCAATTGTCAATTTGTCAATTGTCAATTTGTCAATTGTCAATTTGTCAATTGTCAATTTGTCAATTGTCAATTTGTCAATTGTCAATTTGTCAATTGTCAATTTGTCAATTGTCAATTTGTCAATTGTCAATTTGTCAATTGTCAATTTGTCAATTGTCAATTTGTCAATTGTCAATTTGTCAATTGTCAATTTGTCAATTGTCAATTTGTCAATTGTCAATTGTCAATTGTCAATTGTCAATTTGTCAATTGTCAATTTGTCAATTGTCAATTTGTCAATTGTCAATTTGTCAATTGTCAATTTGTCAATTGTCAATTTGTCAATTGTCAATTTGTCAATTGTCAATTTGTCAATTGTCAATTTGTCAATTGTCAATTTGTCAATTGTCAATTTGTCAATTGTCAATTTGTCAATTGTCAATTTGTCAATTGTCAATTTGTCAATTGTCAATTTGTCAATTGTCAATTTGTCAATTGTCAATTTGTCAATTGTCAATTTGTCAATTGTCAATTTGTCAATTGTCAATTTGTCAATTGTCAATTTGTCAATTGTCAATTTGTCAATTGTCAATTTGTCAATTGTCAATTTGTCAATTGTCAATTTGTCAATTGTCAATTTGTCAATTGTCAATTTGTCAATTGTCAATTTGTCAATTGTCAATTTGTCAATTGTCAATTTGTCAATTGTCAATTTGTCAATTGTCAATTTGTCAATTGTCAATTTGTCAATTTGTCAATTGTCAATTTGTCAATTGTCAATTTGTCAATTGTCAATTTGTCAATTGTCAATTGTCAATTGTCAATTGTCAATTGTCAATTTGTCAATTGTCAATTTGTCAATTGTCAATTTGTCAATTGTCAATTTGTCAATTGTCAATTTGTCAATTGTCAATTTGTCAATTGTCAATTTGTCAATTGTCAATTTGTCAATTGTCAATTTGTCAATTGTCAATTTGTCAATTGTCAATTTGTCAATTGTCAATTTGTCAATTGTCAATTTGTCAATTGTCAATTTGTCAATTGTCAATTTGTCAATTGTCAATTTGTCAATTGTCAATTTGTCAATTGTCAATTTGTCAATTGTCAATTGTCAATTTGTCAATTGTCAATTTGTCAATTGTCAATTTGTCAATTGTCAATTTGTCAATTGTCAATTTGTCAATTGTCAATTGTCAATTTGTCAATTGTCAATTTGTCAATTGTCAATTTGTCAATTGTCAATTTGTCAATTGTCAATTTGTCAATTGTCAATTTGTCAATTGTCAATTTGTCAATTGTCAATTTGTCAATTGTCAATTTGTCAATTGTCAATTTGTCAATTGTCAATTTGTCAATTGTCAATTTGTCAATTGTCAATTTGTCAATTTGTCAATTGTCAATTTGTCAATTGTCAATTTGTCAATTGTCAATTTGTCAATTGTCAATTTGTCAATTGTCAATTTGTCAATTGTCAATTTGTCAATTGTCAATTTGTCAATTGTCAATTTGTCAATTGTCAATTTGTCAATTGTCAATTTGTCAATTGTCAATTTGTCAATTGTCAATTTGTCAATTGTCAATTTGTCAATTGTCAATTTGTCAATTGTCAATTGTCAATTGTCAATTGTCAATTTGTCAATTGTCAATTTGTCAATTGTCAATTTGTCAATTGTCAATTTGTCAATTGTCAATTTGTCAATTGTCAATTTGTCAATTGTCAATTTGTCAATTGTCAATTTGTCAATTGTCAATTTGTCAATTGTCAATTTGTCAATTGTCAATTTGTCAATTGTCAATTGTCAATTGTCAATTGTCAATTGTCAATTGTCAATTGTCAATTTGTCAATTGTCAATTTGTCAATTGTCAATTTGTCAATTGTCAATTTGTCAATTGTCAATTTGTCAATTGTCAATTTGTCAATTGTCAATTTGTCAATTGTCAATTTGTCAATTGTCAATTTGTCAATTGTCAATTTGTCAATTGTCAATTTGTCAATTGTCAATTTGTCAATTGTCAATTTGTCAATTGTCAATTTGTCAATTGTCAATTTGTCAATTGTCAATTTGTCAATTGTCAATTTGTCAATTGTCAATTTGTCAATTGTCAATTTGTCAATTGTCAATTGTCAATTTGTCAATTGTCAATTTGTCAATTGTCAATTTGTCAATTGTCAATTTGTCAATTGTCAATTTGTCAATTGTCAATTTGTCAATTGTCAATTTGTCAATTGTCAATTTGTCAATTGTCAATTTGTCAATTGTCAATTTGTCAATTGTCAATTTGTCAATTGTCAATTTGTCAATTGTCAATTTGTCAATTGTCAATTTGTCAATTGTCAATTTGTCAATTGTCAATTTGTCAATTGTCAATTTGTCAATTGTCAATTTGTCAATTGTCAATTTGTCAATTGTCAATTTGTCAATTGTCAATTTGTCAATTGTCAATTTGTCAATTGTCAATTTGTCAATTGTCAATTTGTCAATTGTCAATTTGTCAATTGTCAATTTGTCAATTGTCAATTTGTCAATTGTCAATTGTCAATTGTCAATTGTCAATTTGTCAATTGTCAATTTGTCAATTGTCAATTTGTCAATTGTCAATTTGTCAATTGTCAATTTGTCAATTGTCAATTTGTCAATTGTCAATTTGTCAATTGTCAATTTGTCAATTGTCAATTTGTCAATTGTCAATTTGTCAATTGTCAATTTGTCAATTGTCAATTTGTCAATTGTCAATTTGTCAATTGTCAATTTGTCAATTGTCAATTTGTCAATTGTCAATTTGTCAATTGTCAATTTGTCAATTGTCAATTTGTCAATTGTCAATTTGTCAATTGTCAATTTGTCAATTGTCAATTTGTCAATTGTCAATTTGTCAATTGTCAATTTGTCAATTGTCAATTTGTCAATTGTCAATTTGTCAATTGTCAATTTGTCAATTGTCAATTTGTCAATTGTCAATTTGTCAATTGTCAATTTGTCAATTGTCAATTTGTCAATTGTCAATTTGTCAATTGTCAATTTGTCAATTGTCAATTTGTCAATTGTCAATTTGTCAATTGTCAATTTGTCAATTGTCAATTTGTCAATTGTCAATTTGTCAATTGTCAATTTGTCAATTGTCAATTTGTCAATTGTCAATTTGTCAATTGTCAATTTGTCAATTGTCAATTTGTCAATTGTCAATTTGTCAATTGTCAATTTGTCAATTGTCAATTTGTCAATTGTCAATTTGTCAATTGTCAATTTGTCAATTGTCAATTTGTCAATTGTCAATTTGTCAATTGTCAATTTGTCAATTGTCAATTTGTCAATTGTCAATTTGTCAATTGTCAATTTGTCAATTGTCAATTTGTCAATTGTCAATTTGTCAATTGTCAATTTGTCAATTGTCAATTTGTCAATTGTCAATTTGTCAATTGTCAATTTGTCAATTGTCAATTTGTCAATTGTCAATTTGTCAATTGTCAATTGTCAATTTGTCAATTGTCAATTGTCAATTTGTCAATTGTCAATTGTCAATTTGTCAATTGTCAATTTGTCAATTGTCAATTTGTCAATTGTCAATTTGTCAATTGTCAATTGTCAATTTGTCAATTGTCAATTTGTCAATTGTCAATTTGTCAATTGTCAATTTGTCAATTGTCAATTTGTCAATTGTCAATTTGTCAATTGTCAATTTGTCAATTGTCAATTTGTCAATTGTCAATTTGTCAATTGTCAATTTGTCAATTGTCAATTTGTCAATTGTCAATTTGTCAATTGTCAATTTGTCAATTGTCAATTTGTCAATTGTCAATTTGTCAATTGTCAATTTGTCAATTGTCAATTTGTCAATTGTCAATTTGTCAATTGTCAATTTGTCAATTGTCAATTTGTCAATTGTCAATTTGTCAATTGTCAATTTGTCAATTGTCAATTGTCAATTTGTCAATTGTCAATTTGTCAATTGTCAATTTGTCAATTGTCAATTTGTCAATTGTCAATTGTCAATTGTCAATTGTCAATTTGTCAATTGTCAATTTGTCAATTGTCAATTTGTCAATTGTCAATTTGTCAATTGTCAATTTGTCAATTGTCAATTTGTCAATTGTCAATTTGTCAATTGTCAATTTGTCAATTGTCAATTTGTCAATTGTCAATTTGTCAATTGTCAATTTGTCAATTGTCAATTTGTCAATTGTCAATTTGTCAATTGTCAATTTGTCAATTGTCAATTTGTCAATTGTCAATTTGTCAATTGTCAATTTGTCAATTGTCAATTTGTCAATTGTCAATTTGTCAATTGTCAATTTGTCAATTGTCAATTTGTCAATTGTCAATTTGTCAATTGTCAATTTGTCAATTGTCAATTTGTCAATTGTCAATTTGTCAATTGTCAATTTGTCAATTGTCAATTTGTCAATTGTCAATTTGTCAATTGTCAATTTGTCAATTGTCAATTTGTCAATTGTCAATTTGTCAATTGTCAATTTGTCAATTGTCAATTTGTCAATTGTCAATTGTCAATTGTCAATTGTCAATTTGTCAATTGTCAATTTGTCAATTGTCAATTTGTCAATTGTCAATTTGTCAATTGTCAATTTGTCAATTGTCAATTTGTCAATTGTCAATTTGTCAATTGTCAATTTGTCAATTGTCAATTTGTCAATTGTCAATTTGTCAATTGTCAATTTGTCAATTGTCAATTTGTCAATTGTCAATTTGTCAATTGTCAATTTGTCAATTGTCAATTTGTCAATTGTCAATTTGTCAATTGTCAATTTGTCAATGTCAATTGTCAATTGTCAATTTGTCAATTGTCAATTTGTCAATTGTCAATTGTCAATTGTCAATTTGTCAATTGTCAATTTGTCAATTGTCAATTTGTCAATTGTCAATTTGTCAATTGTCAATTTGTCAATTGTCAATTTGTCAATTGTCAATTTGTCAATTGTCAATTTGTCAATTGTCAATTTGTCAATTGTCAATTTGTCAATTGTCAATTTGTCAATTGTCAATTTGTCAATTGTCAATTTGTCAATTGTCAATTTGTCAATTGTCAATTTGTCAATTGTCAATTTGTCAATTGTCAATTTGTCAATTGTCAATTTGTCAATTGTCAATTTGTCAATTGTCAATTTGTCAATTGTCAATTTGTCAATTTGTCAATTGTCAATTTGTCAATTGTCAATTTGTCAATTGTCAATTTGTCAATTGTCAATTTGTCAATTGTCAATTTGTCAATTGTCAATTTGTCAATTGTCAATTTGTCAATTGTCAATTTGTCAATTGTCAATTTGTCAATTGTCAATTTGTCAATTGTCAATTTGTCAATTGTCAATTTGTCAATTGTCAATTTGTCAATTGTCAATTGTCAATTGTCAATTTGTCAATTTGTCAATTTGTCAATTGTCAATTTGTCAATTGTCAATTTGTCAATTGTCAATTTGTCAATTGTCAATTTGTCAATTGTCAATTTGTCAATTGTCAATTGTCAATTTGTCAATTGTCAATTTGTCAATTGTCAATTTGTCAATTGTCAATTTGTCAATTGTCAATTTGTCAATTGTCAATTTGTCAATTGTCAATTATCATGTCAATTTGTCAATTGTCAATTTGTCAATTGTCAATTTGTCAATTGTCAATTTGTCAATTGTCAATTTGTCAATTGTCAATTTGTCAATTGTCAATTTGTCAATTGTCAATTTGTCAATTGTCAATTTGTCAATTGTCAATTTGTCAATTGTCAATTTGTCAATTGTCAATTTGTCAATTGTCAATTTGTCAATTGTCAATTTGTCAATTGTCAATTTGTCAATTGTCAATTGTCAATTTGTCAATTGTCAATTTGTCAATTTGTCAATTGTCAATTTGTCAATTGTCAATTTGTCAATTGTCAATTTGTCAATTGTCAATTTGTCAATTGTCAATTTGTCAATTGTCAATTTGTCAATTGTCAATTTGTCAATTGTCAATTTGTCAATTGTCAATTTGTCAATTGTCAATTTGTCAATTGTCAATTTGTCAATTGTCAATTTGTCAATTGTCAATTTGTCAATTGTCAATTTGTCAATTGTCAATTTGTCAATTGTCAATTTGTCAATTGTCAATTTGTCAATTGTCAATTTGTCAATTGTCAATTTGTCAATTGTCAATTTGTCAATTGTCAATTTGTCAATTGTCAATTTGTCAATTGTCAATTGTCAATTTGTCAATTGTCAATTTGTCAATTGTCAATTTGTCAATTGTCAATTTGTCAATTGTCAATTTGTCAATTGTCAATTTGTCAATTGTCAATTTGTCAATTGTCAATTTGTCAATTGTCAATTGTCAATTTGTCAATTGTCAATTGTCAATTGTCAATTTGTCAATTGTCAATTTGTCAATTGTCAATTTGTCAATTGTCAATTTGTCAATTGTCAATTTGTCAATTGTCAATTTGTCAATTGTCAATTTCTCAATTGTCAATTGTCAATTTGTCAATTGTCAATTTCTCAATTGTCAATTTGTCAATTGTCAATTTCTCAATTGTCAATTGTCAATTTGTCAATTGTCAATTTGTCAATTGTCAATTTGTCAATTGTCAATTTGTCAATTGTCAATTTGTCAATTGTCAATTTGTCAATTGTCAATTTGTCAATTGTCAATTTGTCAATTGTCAATTTGTCAATTGTCAATTTGTCAATTGTCAATTTGTCAATTGTCAATTTGTCAATTGTCAATTGTCAATTGTCAATTTGTCAATTGTCAATTTGTCAATTGTCAATTTGTCAATTGTCAATTGTCAATTTGTCAATAATTGTCAATTTGTCAATTGTCAATTTGTCAATTGTCAATTTGTCAATTGTCAATTTGTCAATTGTCAATTTGTCAATTGTCAATTTGTCAATTGTCAATTTGTCAATTGTCAATTTGTCAATTGTCAATTTGTCAATTGTCAATTTGTCAATTGTCAATTTGTCAATTGTCAATTTGTCAATTGTCAATTTGTCAATTGTCAATTTGTCAATTGTCAATTTGTCAATTGTCAATTTGTCAATTGTCAATTTGTCAATTGTCAATTTGTCAATTGTCAATTTGTCAATTGTCAATTTGTCAATTGTCAATTTGTCAATTGTCAATTTGTCAATTGTCAATTTGTCAATTGTCAATTTGTCAATTGTCAATTTGTCAATTGTCAATTTGTCAATTGTCAATTTGTCAATTGTCAATTTGTCAATTGTCAATTTGTCAATTGTCAATTTGTCAATTGTCAATTTGTCAATTGTCAATTTGTCAATTGTCAATTGTCAATTGTCAATTTGTCAATTTGTCAATTGTCAATTTGTCAATTGTCAATTTGTCAATTGTCAATTGTCAATTGTCAATTTGTCAATTGTCAATTTGTCAATTGTCAATTTGTCAATTGTCAATTGTCAATTGTCAATTTGTCAATTGTCAATTTGTCAATTGTCAATTTGTCAATTGTCAATTTGTCAATGTCAATTTGTCAATTGTCAATTTGTCAATTGTCAATTTGTCAATTGTCAATTTGTCAATTGTCAATTTGTCAATTGTCAATTTGTCAATTGTCAATTTGTCAATTGTCAATTTGTCAATTGTCAATTTGTCAATTGTCAATTTGTCAATTGTCAATTTGTCAATTGTCAATTTGTCAATTGTCAATTTGTCAATTGTCAATTTGTCAATTGTCAATTTGTCAATTGTCAATTTGTCAATTGTCAATTTGTCAATTGTCAATTTGTCAATTGTCAATTTGTCAATTGTCAATTTGTCAATTGTCAATTTGTCAATTGTCAATTTGTCAATTGTCAATTTGTCAATTGTCAATTTGTCAATTGTCAATTTGTCAATTGTCAATTTGTCAATTGTCAATTTGTCAATTGTCAATTTGTCAATTGTCAATTTGTCAATTGTCAATTTGTCAATTGTCAATTTGTCAATTGTCAATTTGTCAATTGTCAATTTGTCAATTGTCAATTTGTCAATTGTCAATTTGTCAATTGTCAATTTGTCAATTGTCAATTTGTCAATTGTCAATTTGTCAATTGTCAATTTGTCAATTGTCAATTTGTCAATTGTCAATTTGTCAATTGTCAATTTGTCAATTGTCAATTTGTCAATTGTCAATTTGTCAATTGTCAATTTGTCAATTGTCAATTTGTCAATTGTCAATTTGTCAATTGTCAATTTGTCAATTGTCAATTTGTCAATTGTCAATTTGTCAATTGTCAATTTGTCAATTGTCAATTTGTCAATTGTCAATTTGTCAATTGTCAATTTGTCAATTGTCAATTTGTCAATTGTCAATTTGTCAATTGTCAATTTGTCAATTGTCAATTTGTCAATTGTCAATTTGTCAATTGTCAATTTGTCAATTGTCAATTTGTCAATTGTCAATTTGTCAATTGTCAATTTGTCAATTGTCAATTTGTCAATTGTCAATTTGTCAATTGTCAATTTGTCAATTGTCAATTTGTCAATTGTCAATTTGTCAATTGTCAATTTGTCAATTGTCAATTTGTCAATTGTCAATTTGTCAATTGTCAATTTGTCAATTGTCAATTTGTCAATTGTCAATTTGTCAATTGTCAATTTGTCAATTGTCAATTTGTCAATTGTCAATTTGTCAATTGTCAATTTGTCAATTGTCAATTTGTCAATTGTCAATTTGTCAATTGTCAATTTGTCAATTGTCAATTTGTCAATTGTCAATTTGTCAATTGTCAATTTGTCAATTGTCAATTTGTCAATTGTCAATTTGTCAATTGTCAATTTGTCAATTGTCAATTTGTCAATTGTCAATTTGTCAATTGTCAATTTGTCAATTGTCAATTTGTCAATTGTCAATTGTCAATTGTCAATTTGTCAATTGTCAATTTGTCAATTGTCAATTGTCAATTTGTCAATTGTCAATTTGTCAATTGTCAATTTGTCAATTGTCAATTTGTCAATTGTCAATTTGTCAATTGTCAATTGTCAATTTGTCAATTGTCAATTTGTCAATTGTCAATTTGTCAATTGTCAATTTGTCAATTGTCAATTTGTCAATTGTCAATTTGTCAATTGTCAATTTGTCAATTGTCAATTTGTCAATTGTCAATTTGTCAATTGTCAATTTGTCAATTGTCAATTTGTCAATTGTCAATTTGTCAATTGTCAATTTGTCAATTGTCAATTTGTCAATTGTCAATTTGTCAATTGTCAATTTGTCAATTGTCAATTTGTCAATTGTCAATTTGTCAATTGTCAATTTGTCAATTGTCAATTTGTCAATTGTCAATTTGTCAATTGTCAATTTGTCAATTGTCAATTTGTCAATTGTCAATTTGTCAATTGTCAATTTGTCAATTGTCAATTTGTCAATTGTCAATTTGTCAATTGTCAATTTGTCAATTGTCAATTTGTCAATTGTCAATTTGTCAATTGTCAATTTGTCAATTGTCAATTTGTCAATTGTCAATTTGTCAATTGTCAATTTGTCAATTGTCAATTGTCAATTTGTCAATTGTCAATTTGTCAATTGTCAATTTGTCAATTGTCAATTTGTCAATTGTCAATTTGTCAATTGTCAATTTGTCAATTGTCAATTTGTCAATTGTCAATTTGTCAATTGTCAATTTGTCAATTGTCAATTTGTCAATTGTCAATTTGTCAATTGTCAATTTGTCAATTGTCAATTTGTCAATTGTCAATTTGTCAATTGTCAATTTGTCAATTGTCAATTTGTCAATTGTCAATTTGTCAATTGTCAATTTGTCAATTGTCAATTTGTCAATTGTCAATTTGTCAATTGTCAATTGTCAATTGTCAATTTGTCAATTGTCAATTTGTCAATTGTCAATTTGTCAATTGTCAATTTGTCAATTGTCAATTTGTCAATTGTCAATTTGTCAATTGTCAATTTGTCAATTGTCAATTTGTCAATTGTCAATTTGTCAATTGTCAATTTGTCAATTGTCAATTTGTCAATTGTCAATTTGTCAATTGTCAATTTGTCAATTGTCAATTTGTCAATTGTCAATTTGTCAATTGTCAATTTGTCAATTGTCAATTTGTCAATTGTCAATTTGTCAATTGTCAATTTGTCAATTGTCAATTTGTCAATTGTCAATTTGTCAATTGTCAATTTGTCAATTGTCAATTTGTCAATTGTCAATTTGTCAATTGTCAATTTGTCAATTGTCAATTTGTCAATTGTCAATTTGTCAATTGTCAATTTGTCAATTGTCAATTTGTCAATTGTCAATTTGTCAATTGTCAATTTGTCAATTGTCAATTTGTCAATTGTCAATTTGTCAATTGTCAATTTGTCAATTGTCAATTTGTCAATTGTCAATTTGTCAATTGTCAATTTGTCAATTGTCAATTTGTCAATTGTCAATTTGTCAATTGTCAATTTGTCAATTGTCAATTTGTCAATTGTCAATTTGTCAATTGTCAATTTGTCAATTGTCAATTTGTCAATTGTCAATTTGTCAATTGTCAATTTGTCAATTGTCAATTTGTCAATTGTCAATTTGTCAATTGTCAATTTGTCAATTGTCAATTTGTCAATTGTCAATTTGTCAATTGTCAATTTGTCAATTGTCAATTTGTCAATTGTCAATTTGTCAATTGTCAATTTGTCAATTGTCAATTTGTCAATTGTCAATTTGTCAATTGTCAATTTGTCAATTGTCAATTTGTCAATTGTCAATTTGTCAATTGTCAATTTGTCAATTGTCAATTTGTCAATTGTCAATTTGTCAATTGTCAATTTGTCAATTGTCAATTTGTCAATTGTCAATTTGTCAATTGTCAATTTGTCAATTGTCAATTTGTCAATTGTCAATTTGTCAATTGTCAATTTGTCAATTGTCAATTTGTCAATTGTCAATTTGTCAATTGTCAATTTGTCAATTGTCAATTTGTCAATTGTCAATTTGTCAATTGTCAATTTGTCAATTGTCAATTTGTCAATTGTCAATTTGTCAATTGTCAATTTGTCAATTGTCAATTTGTCAATTGTCAATTGTCAATTTGTCAATTGTCAATTTGTCAATTGTCAATTGTCAATTGTCAATTGTCAATTTGTCAATTGTCAATTTGTCAATTGTCAATTTGTCAATTGTCAATTTGTCAATTGTCAATTTGTCAATTGTCAATTGTCAATTGTCAATTGTCAATTTGTCAATTGTCAATTTGTCAATTGTCAATTTGTCAATTGTCAATTTGTCAATTGTCAATTTGTCAATTGTCAATTTGTCAATTGTCAATTTGTCAATTGTCAATTTGTCAATTGTCAATTTGTCAATTGTCAATTTGTCAATTGTCAATTTGTCAATTGTCAATTTGTCAATTGTCAATTTGTCAATTGTCAATTTGTCAATTGTCAATTTGTCAATTGTCAATTGTCAATTTGTCAATTGTCAATTTGTCAATTGTCAATTTGTCAATTGTCAATTTGTCAATTGTCAATTTGTCAATTGTCAATTTGTCAATTGTCAATTTGTCAATTGTCAATTTGTCAATTGTCAATTTGTCAATTGTCAATTTGTCAATTGTCAATTTGTCAATTGTCAATTTGTCAATTTGTCAATTGTCAATTTGTCAATTGTCAATTTGTCAATTGTCAATTTGTCAATTGTCAATTTGTCAATTGTCAATTTGTCAATTGTCAATTTGTCAATTGTCAATTTGTCAATTGTCAATTTGTCAATTGTCAATTTGTCAATTGTCAATTTGTCAATTGTCAATTTGTCAATTGTCAATTTGTCAATTGTCAATTTGTCAATTGTCAATTTGTCAATTGTCAATTTGTCAATTGTCAATTTGTCAATTGTCAATTTGTCAATTGTCAATTTGTCAATTGTCAATTTGTCAATTGTCAATTTGTCAATTGTCAATTTGTCAATTGTCAATTTGTCAATTGTCAATTTGTCAATTGTCAATTTGTCAATTGTCAATTTGTCAATTGTCAATTTGTCAATTGTCAATTTGTCAATTGTCAATTTGTCAATTGTCAATTTGTCAATTGTCAATTTGTCAATTGTCAATTTGTCAATTGTCAATTTGTCAATTGTCAATTTGTCAATTGTCAATTTGTCAATTGTCAATTTGTCAATTGTCAATTTGTCAATTTGTCAATTGTCAATTTGTCAATTGTCAATTTGTCAATTGTCAATTTGTCAATTGTCAATTTGTCAATTGTCAATTTGTCAATTGTCAATTTGTCAATTGTCAATTTGTCAATTGTCAATTTGTCAATTGTCAATTTGTCAATTGTCAATTTGTCAATTGTCAATTTGTCAATTGTCAATTTGTCAATTGTCAATTTGTCAATTGTCAATTTGTCAATTGTCAATTTGTCAATTGTCAATTTGTCAATTGTCAATTTGTCAATTGTCAATTTGTCAATTGTCAATTTGTCAATTGTCAATTTGTCAATTGTCAATTTGTCAATTGTCAATTTGTCAATTGTCAATTTGTCAATTGTCAATTTGTCAATTGTCAATTTGTCAATTGTCAATTTGTCAATTGTCAATTTGTCAATTGTCAATTTGTCAATTGTCAATTTGTCAATTGTCAATTTGTCAATTGTCAATTTGTCAATTGTCAATTTGTCAATTGTCAATTTGTCAATTGTCAATTGTCAATTGTCAATTGTCAATTGTCAATTGTCAATTGTCAATTGTCAATTGTCAATTGTCAATTGTCAATTTGTCAATTGTCAATTTGTCAATTGTCAATTTGTCAATTGTCAATTTGTCAATTGTCAATTTGTCAATTGTCAATTTGTCAATTGTCAATTTGTCAATTGTCAATTTGTCAATTGTCAATTTGTCAATTGTCAATTTGTCAATTGTCAATTTGTCAATTGTCAATTTGTCAATTGTCAATTTGTCAATTGTCAATTTGTCAATTGTCAATTTGTCAATTGTCAATTTGTCAATTGTCAATTTGTCAATTGTCAATTTGTCAATTGTCAATTTGTCAATTGTCAATTTGTCAATTGTCAATTGTCAATTGTCAATTGTCAATTTGTCAATTGTCAATTTGTCAATTGTCAATTTGTCAATTGTCAATTTGTCAATTGTCAATTTGTCAATTGTCAATTTGTCAATTGTCAATTTGTCAATTGTCAATTTGTCAATTGTCAATTTGTCAATTGTCAATTTGTCAATTGTCAATTTGTCAATTTGTCAATTGTCAATTTGTCAATTGTCAATTTGTCAATTGTCAATTTGTCAATTGTCAATTTGTCAATTGTCAATTTGTCAATTGTCAATTTGTCAATTGTCAATTTGTCAATTGTCAATTTGTCAATTGTCAATTTGTCAATTGTCAATTTGTCAATTGTCAATTTGTCAATTGTCAATTTGTCAATTGTCAATTTGTCAATTGTCAATTTGTCAATTGTCAATTTGTCAATTGTCAATTTGTCAATTGTCAATTTGTCAATTGTCAATTGTCAATTTGTCAATTGTCAATTTGTCAATTGTCAATTTGTCAATTGTCAATTTGTCAATTGTCAATTTGTCAATTGTCAATTTGTCAATTGTCAATTTGTCAATTGTCAATTTGTCAATTGTCAATTTGTCAATTGTCAATTTGTCAATTGTCAATTTGTCAATTGTCAATTTGTCAATTGTCAATTTGTCAATTGTCAATTTGTCAATTGTCAATTGTCAATTGTCAATTGTCAATTGTCAATTGTCAATTGTCAATTTGTCAATTGTCAATTTGTCAATTGTCAATTTGTCAATTGTCAATTGTCAATTTGTCAATTGTCAATTTGTCAATTGTCAATTTGTCAATTGTCAATTTGTCAATTGTCAATTTGTCAATTGTCAATTTGTCAATTGTCAATTTGTCAATTGTCAATTTGTCAATTGTCAATTTGTCAATTGTCAATTTGTCAATTGTCAATTTGTCAATTGTCAATTTGTCAATTGTCAATTTGTCAATTGTCAATTTGTCAATTGTCAATTTGTCAATTGTCAATTTGTCAATTGTCAATTTGTCAATTGTCAATTTGTCAATTGTCAATTTGTCAATTGTCAATTTGTCAATTGTCAATTTGTCAATTGTCAATTTGTCAATTGTCAATTTGTCAATTGTCAATTTGTCAATTGTCAATTTGTCAATTGTCAATTTGTCAATTGTCAATTTGTCAATTGTCAATTTGTCAATTGTCAATTTGTCAATTGTCAATTTGTCAATTGTCAATTTGTCAATTGTCAATTTGTCAATTGTCAATTTGTCAATTGTCAATTTGTCAATTGTCAATTTGTCAATTGTCAATTTGTCAATTGTCAATTTGTCAATTGTCAATTTGTCAATTGTCAATTTGTCAATTGTCAATTTGTCAATTGTCAATTTGTCAATTGTCAATTTGTCAATTGTCAATTTGTCAATTGTCAATTTGTCAATTGTCAATTTGTCAATTGTCAATTTGTCAATTGTCAATTTGTCAATTGTCAATTTGTCAATTGTCAATTTGTCAATTGTCAATTTGTCAATTGTCAATTGTCAATTGTCAATTTGTCAATTGTCAATTTGTCAATTGTCAATTTGTCAATTGTCAATTTGTCAATTGTCAATTTGTCAATTGTCAATTTGTCAATTGTCAATTTGTCAATTGTCAATTTGTCAATTGTCAATTTGTCAATTGTCAATTTGTCAATTGTCAATTTGTCAATTGTCAATTTGTCAATTGTCAATTTGTCAATTGTCAATTTGTCAATTGTCAATTTGTCAATTGTCAATTTGTCAATTGTCAATTTGTCAATTGTCAATTTGTCAATTGTCAATTGTCAATTTGTCAATTGTCAATTTGTCAATTGTCAATTTGTCAATTGTCAATTTGTCAATTGTCAATTTGTCAATTGTCAATTTGTCAATTGTCAATTTGTCAATTGTCAATTTGTCAATTGTCAATTGTCAATTTGTCAATTGTCAATTTGTCAATTGTCAATTTGTCAATTGTCAATTTGTCAATTGTCAATTTGTCAATTGTCAATTTGTCAATTGTCAATTTGTCAATTGTCAATTTGTCAATTGTCAATTTGTCAATTGTCAATTTGTCAATTTGTCAATTGTCAATTTGTCAATTGTCAATTTGTCAATTGTCAATTTGTCAATTGTCAATTTGTCAATTGTCAATTTGTCAATTGTCAATTTGTCAATTGTCAATTGTCAATTGTCAATTGTCAATTTGTCAATTGTCAATTTGTCAATTGTCAATTTGTCAATTGTCAATTTGTCAATTGTCAATTTGTCAATTGTCAATTTGTCAATTGTCAATTTGTCAATTGTCAATTTGTCAATTGTCAATTTGTCAATTGTCAATTTGTCAATTGTCAATTTGTCAATTGTCAATTTGTCAATTGTCAATTTGTCAATTGTCAATTTGTCAATTGTCAATTTGTCAATTGTCAATTTGTCAATTGTCAATTTGTCAATTGTCAATTTGTCAATTGTCAATTGTCAATTTGTCAATTGTCAATTTGTCAATTGTCAATTTGTCAATTGTCAATTTGTCAATTGTCAATTTGTCAATTGTCAATTTGTCAATTGTCAATTTGTCAATTGTCAATTTGTCAATTGTCAATTTGTCAATTGTCAATTTGTCAATTGTCAATTTGTCAATTGTCAATTTGTCAATTGTCAATTTGTCAATTGTCAATTTGTCAATTGTCAATTTGTCAATTGTCAATTTGTCAATTGTCAATTTGTCAATTGTCAATTTGTCAATTGTCAATTTGTCAATTGTCAATTTGTCAATTGTCAATTTGTCAATTGTCAATTTGTCAATTGTCAATTTGTCAATTGTCAATTTGTCATGTCAATTTGTCAATTGTCAATTTGTCAATTGTCAATTTGTCAATTGTCAATTTGTCAATTGTCAATTTGTCAATTGTCAATTTGTCAATTGTCAATTTGTCAATTGTCAATTTGTCAATTGTCAATTTGTCAATTGTCAATTTGTCAATTGTCAATTTGTCAATTGTCAATTTGTCAATTGTCAATTTGTCAATTGTCAATTTGTCAATTGTCAATTTGTCAATTGTCAATTTGTCAATTGTCAATTTGTCAATTGTCAATTTGTCAATTGTCAATTTGTCAATTGTCAATTTGTCAATTGTCAATTTGTCAATTGTCAATTTGTCAATTGTCAATTTGTCAATTGTCAATTTGTCAATTGTCAATTTGTCAATTGTCAATTTGTCAATTGTCAATTTGTCAATTGTCAATTTGTCAATTGTCAATTTGTCAATTGTCAATTTGTCAATTGTCAATTTGTCAATTGTCAATTTGTCAATTGTCAATTTGTCAATTGTCAATTGTCAATTTGTCAATTGTCAATTTGTCAATTGTCAATTTGTCAATTGTCAATTTGTCAATTGTCAATTTGTCAATTGTCAATTTGTCAATTGTCAATTTGTCAATTGTCAATTTGTCAATTGTCAATTGTCAATTTGTCAATTGTCAATTTGTCAATTGTCAATTTGTCAATTGTCAATTTGTCAATTGTCAATTTGTCAATTGTCAATTTGTCAATTGTCAATTTGTCAATTGTCAATTTGTCAATTGTCAATTTGTCAATTGTCAATTTGTCAATTGTCAATTTGTCAATTGTCAATTTGTCAATTGTCAATTTGTCAATTGTCAATTTGTCAATTGTCAATTTGTCAATTGTCAATTTGTCAATTGTCAATTTGTCAATTGTCAATTTGTCAATTGTCAATTTGTCAATTGTCAATTTGTCAATTGTCAATTTGTCAATTGTCAATTTGTCAATTGTCAATTTGTCAATTGTCAATTTGTCAATTGTCAATTTGTCAATTGTCAATTGTCAATTTGTCAATTGTCAATTGTCAATTGTCAATTTGTCAATTGTCAATTTGTCAATTGTCAATTTGTCAATTGTCAATTTGTCAATTGTCAATTTGTCAATTGTCAATTTGTCAATTGTCAATTTGTCAATTGTCAATTTGTCAATTGTCAATTTGTCAATTGTCAATTTGTCAATTGTCAATTTGTCAATTGTCAATTTGTCAATTGTCAATTTGTCAATTGTCAATTTGTCAATTGTCAATTTGTCAATTGTCAATTTGTCAATTGTCAATTTGTCAATTGTCAATTTGTCAATTGTCAATTTGTCAATTGTCAATTTGTCAATTGTCAATTTGTCAATTGTCAATTTGTCAATTGTCAATTTGTCAATTGTCAATTTGTCAATTGTCAATTTGTCAATTGTCAATTTGTCAATTGTCAATTTGTCAATTGTCAATTTGTCAATTGTCAATTTGTCAATTGTCAATTTGTCAATTGTCAATTTGTCAATTGTCAATTTGTCAATTGTCAATTTGTCAATTGTCAATTTGTCAATTGTCAATTGTCAATTGTCAATTGTCAATTGTCAATTGTCAATTTGTCAATTGTCAATTTGTCAATTGTCAATTTGTCAATTGTCAATTTGTCAATTGTCAATTTGTCAATTGTCAATTTGTCAATTGTCAATTTGTCAATTGTCAATTTGTCAATTGTCAATTTGTCAATTGTCAATTTGTCAATTGTCAATTTGTCAATTGTCAATTTGTCAATTGTCAATTTGTCAATTGTCAATTTGTCAATTGTCAATTTGTCAATTGTCAATTTGTCAATTGTCAATTTGTCAATTGTCAATTTGTCAATTGTCAATTTGTCAATTGTCAATTTGTCAATTGTCAATTTGTCAATTGTCAATTTGTCAATTGTCAATTTGTCAATTGTCAATTTGTCAATTGTCAATTTGTCAATTGTCAATTTGTCAATTGTCAATTTGTCAATTGTCAATTTGTCAATTGTCAATTTGTCAATTGTCAATTTGTCAATTGTCAATTTGTCAATTGTCAATTTGTCAATTGTCAATTTGTCAATTGTCAGTCAATTTGTCAATTGTCAATTTGTCAATTGTCAATTTGTCAATTGTCAATTTGTCAATTGTCAATTTGTCAATTGTCAATTTGTCAATTGTCAATTTGTCAATTGTCAATTTGTCAATTGTCAATTTGTCAATTGTCAATTTGTCAATTGTCAATTTGTCAATTGTCAATTTGTCAATTGTCAATTTGTCAATTGTCAATTTGTCAATTGTCAATTTGTCAATTGTCAATTTGTCAATTGTCAATTTGTCAATTGTCAATTTGTCAATTGTCAATTTGTCAATTGTCAATTTGTCAATTGTCAATTTGTCAATTGTCAATTTGTCAATTGTCAATTTGTCAATTGTCAATTTGTCAATTGTCAATTTGTCAATTGTCAATTTGTCAATTGTCAATTTGTCAATTGTCAATTTGTCAATTGTCAATTTGTCAATTGTCAATTTGTCAATTGTCAATTTGTCAATTGTCAATTTGTCAATTGTCAATTTGTCAATTGTCAATTTGTCAATTGTCAATTTGTCAATTGTCAATTTGTCAATTGTCAATTTGTCAATTGTCAATTTGTCAATTGTCAATTTGTCAATTGTCAATTTGTCAATTGTCAATTTGTCAATTGTCAATTTGTCAATTGTCAATTTGTCAATTGTCAATTTGTCAATTGTCAATTTGTCAATTGTCAATTTGTCAATTGTCAATTTGTCAATTGTCAATTTGTCAATTGTCAATTTGTCAATTGTCAATTTGTCAATTGTCAATTTGTCAATTGTCAATTTGTCAATTGTCAATTTGTCAATTGTCAATTTGTCAATTGTCAATTTGTCAATTGTCAATTTGTCAATTGTCAATTTGTCAATTGTCAATTTGTCAATTGTCAATTTGTCAATTGTCAATTTGTCAATTGTCAATTGTCAATTGTCAATTGTCAATTTGTCAATTGTCAATTTGTCAATTGTCAATTTGTCAATTGTCAATTTGTCAATTGTCAATTTGTCAATTGTCAATTTGTCAATTGTCAATTTGTCAATTGTCAATTTGTCAATTGTCAATTTGTCAATTGTCAATTTGTCAATTGTCAATTTGTCAATTGTCAATTTGTCAATTGTCAATTGTCAATTTGTCAATTGTCAATTTGTCAATTGTCAATTTGTCAATTGTCAATTTGTCAATTGTCAATTTGTCAATTGTCAATTTGTCAATTGTCAATTTGTCAATTGTCAATTTGTCAATTGTCAATTTGTCAATTGTCAATTTGTCAATTGTCAATTTGTCAATTGTCAATTTGTCAATTGTCAATTTGTCAATTGTCAATTTGTCAATTGTCAATTTGTCAATTGTCAATTTGTCAATTGTCAATTTGTCAATTGTCAATTTGTCAATTGTCAATTTGTCAATTGTCAATTTGTCAATTGTCAATTTGTCAATTGTCAATTGTCAATTGTCAATTTGTCAATTGTCAATTTGTCAATTGTCAATTTGTCAATTGTCAATTTGTCAATTGTCAATTTGTCAATTGTCAATTTGTCAATTGTCAATTTGTCAATTGTCAATTTGTCAATTGTCAATTTGTCAATTGTCAATTTGTCAATTGTCAATTTGTCAATTGTCAATTTGTCAATTGTCAATTTGTCAATTGTCAATTTGTCAATTGTCAATTTGTCAATTGTCAATTGTCAATTGTCAATTTGTCAATTGTCAATTTGTCAATTTGTCAATTGTCAATTTGTCAATTGTCAATTTGTCAATTGTCAATTTGTCAATTGTCAATTTGTCAATTGTCAATTTGTCAATTGTCAATTTGTCAATTGTCAATTTGTCAATTGTCAATTTGTCAATTGTCAATTTGTCAATTGTCAATTTGTCAATTGTCAATTTGTCAATTGTCAATTTGTCAATTGTCAATTTGTCAATTGTCAATTTGTCAATTGTCAATTTGTCAATTGTCAATTTGTCAATTGTCAATTTGTCAATTGTCAATTTGTCAATTGTCAATTTGTCAATTGTCAATTTGTCAATTGTCAATTTGTCAATTGTCAATTGTCAATTTGTCAATTGTCAATTTGTCAATTGTCAATTTGTCAATTGTCAATTTGTCAATTGTCAATTGTCAATTGTCAATTTGTCAATTGTCAATTGTCAATTGTCAATTGTCAATTTGTCAATTGTCAATTTGTCAATTGTCAATTTGTCAATTGTCAATTTGTCAATTGTCAATTTGTCAATTGTCAATTTGTCAATTGTCAATTTGTCAATTGTCAATTTGTCAATTGTCAATTTGTCAATTGTCAATTTGTCAATTGTCAATTTGTCAATTGTCAATTTGTCAATTGTCAATTTGTCAATTGTCAATTTGTCAATTGTCAATTTGTCAATTGTCAATTTGTCAATTGTCAATTTGTCAATTGTCAATTTGTCAATTGTCAATTTGTCAATTGTCAATTTGTCAATTGTCAATTTGTCAATTGTCAATTTGTCAATTGTCAATTTGTCAATTGTCAATTTGTCAATTGTCAATTTGTCAATTGTCAATTTGTCAATTGTCAATTTGTCAATTGTCAATTTGTCAATTGTCAATTTGTCAATTGTCAATTTGTCAATTGTCAATTTGTCAATTGTCAATTTGTCAATTGTCAATTTGTCAATTGTCAATTTGTCAATTGTCAATTTGTCAATTGTCAATTTGTCAATTGTCAATTTGTCAATTGTCAATTTGTCAATTGTCAATTTGTCAATTGTCAATTTGTCAATTGTCAATTTGTCAATTGTCAATTTGTCAATTGTCAATTTGTCAATTGTCAATTTGTCAATTGTCAATTTGTCAATTGTCAATTTGTCAATTGTCAATTTGTCAATTGTCAATTGTCAATTGTCAATTTGTCAATTGTCAATTTGTCAATTGTCAATTTGTCAATTGTCAATTTGTCAATTGTCAATTTGTCAATTGTCAATTTGTCAATTGTCAATTTGTCAATTGTCAATTTGTCAATTGTCAATTTGTCAATTGTCAATTTGTCAATTGTCAATTTGTCAATTGTCAATTTGTCAATTGTCAATTTGTCAATTGTCAATTTGTCAATTGTCAATTTGTCAATTGTCAATTTGTCAATTGTCAATTTGTCAATTGTCAATTTGTCAATTGTCAATTTGTCAATTGTCAATTTGTCAATTTGTCAATTGTCAATTTGTCAATTGTCAATTGTCAATTGTCAATTGTCAATTTGTCAATTGTCAATTGTCAATTGTCAATTTGTCAATTGTCAATTTGTCAATTGTCAATTTGTCAATTGTCAATTTGTCAATTGTCAATTTGTCAATTGTCAATTTGTCAATTGTCAATTTGTCAATTGTCAATTTGTCAATTGTCAATTTGTCAATTGTCAATTTGTCAATTGTCAATTTGTCAATTGTCAATTTGTCAATTGTCAATTTGTCAATTGTCAATTTGTCAATTGTCAATTTGTCAATTGTCAATTTGTCAATTGTCAATTTGTCAATTGTCAATTTGTCAATTGTCAATTTGTCAATTGTCAATTTGTCAATTGTCAATTTGTCAATTGTCAATTTGTCAATTGTCAATTTGTCAATTGTCAATTTGTCAATTGTCAATTTGTCAATTGTCAATTTGTCAATTGTCAATTTGTCAATTGTCAATTGTCAATTTGTCAATTGTCAATTTGTCAATTGTCAATTTGTCAATTGTCAATTTGTCAATTGTCAATTTGTCAATTGTCAATTTGTCAATTGTCAATTTGTCAATTGTCAATTTGTCAATTGTCAATTTGTCAATTGTCAATTTGTCAATTGTCAATTGTCAATTGTCAATTGTCAATTGTCAATTTGTCAATTGTCAATTTGTCAATTGTCAATTTGTCAATTGTCAATTTGTCAATTGTCAATTTGTCAATTGTCAATTTGTCAATTGTCAATTTGTCAATTGTCAATTTGTCAATTGTCAATTTGTCAATTGTCAATTTGTCAATTGTCAATTTGTCAATTGTCAATTTGTCAATTGTCAATTTGTCAATTGTCAATTTGTCAATTGTCAATTTGTCAATTGTCAATTTGTCAATTGTCAATTTGTCAATTGTCAATTTGTCAATTGTCAATTTGTCAATTGTCAATTTGTCAATTGTCAATTTGTCAATTGTCAATTGTCAATTTGTCAATTGTCAATTTGTCAATTGTCAATTTGTCAATTGTCAATTTGTCAATTGTCAATTTGTCAATTGTCAATTTGTCAATTGTCAATTTGTCAATTGTCAATTTGTCAATTGTCAATTTGTCAATTGTCAATTTGTCAATTGTCAATTTGTCAATTGTCAATTTGTCAATTGTCAATTTGTCAATTGTCAATTTGTCAATTGTCAATTGTCAATTTGTCAATTGTCAATTTGTCAATTGTCAATTTGTCAATTGTCAATTTGTCAATTGTCAATTTGTCAATTGTCAATTTGTCAATTGTCAATTTGTCAATTGTCAATTTGTCAATTGTCAATTTGTCAATTGTCAATTTGTCAATTGTCAATTTGTCAATTGTCAATTTGTCAATTGTCAATTTGTCAATTTGTCAATTGTCAATTTGTCAATTGTCAATTTGTCAATTGTCAATTTGTCAATTGTCAATTGTCAATTGTCAATTGTCAATTTGTCAATTGTCAATTTGTCAATTGTCAATTTGTCAATTGTCAATTTGTCAATTGTCAATTTGTCAATTGTCAATTTGTCAATTGTCAATTTGTCAATTGTCAATTTGTCAATTGTCAATTTGTCAATTGTCAATTTGTCAATTGTCAATTTGTCAATTGTCAATTTGTCAATTGTCAATTTGTCAATTGTCAATTTGTCAATTGTCAATTTGTCAATTGTCAATTTGTCAATTGTCAATTGTCAATTGTCAATTGTCAATTTGTCAATTTGTCAATTGTCAATTTGTCAATTGTCAATTTGTCAATTGTCAATTTGTCAATTGTCAATTTGTCAATTGTCAATTTGTCAATTGTCAATTTGTCAATTGTCAATTTGTCAATTGTCAATTTGTCAATTGTCAATTTGTCAATTGTCAATTTGTCAATTGTCAATTTGTCAATTGTCAATTTGTCAATTGTCAATTTGTCAATTGTCAATTTGTCAATTGTCAATTTGTCAATTGTCAATTTGTCAATTGTCAATTTGTCAATTGTCAATTTGTCAATTGTCAATTTGTCAATTGTCAATTTGTCAATTGTCAATTTGTCAATTGTCAATTTGTCAATTGTCAATTTGTCAATTGTCAATTTGTCAATTGTCAATTTGTCAATTGTCAATTTGTCAATTGTCAATTTGTCAATTGTCAATTTGTCAATTGTCAATTTGTCAATTGTCAATTTGTCAATTGTCAATTGTCAATTGTCAATTGTCAATTGTCAATTGTCAATTGTCAATTTGTCAATTGTCAATTTGTCAATTGTCAATTGTCAATTGTCAATTGTCAATTTGTCAATTGTCAATTTGTCAATTGTCAATTTGTCAATTGTCAATTTGTCAATTGTCAATTTGTCAATTGTCAATTTGTCAATTGTCAATTTGTCAATTGTCAATTTGTCAATTGTCAATTTGTCAATTGTCAATTTGTCAATTGTCAATTTGTCAATTGTCAATTTGTCAATTGTCAATTTGTCAATTGTCAATTTGTCAATTGTCAATTTGTCAATTGTCAATTTGTCAATTGTCAATTTGTCAATTGTCAATTTGTCAATTGTCAATTTGTCAATTGTCAATTTGTCAATTGTCAATTTGTCAATTGTCAATTTGTCAATTGTCAATTGTCAATTTGTCAATTGTCAATTTGTCAATTGTCAATTTGTCAATTGTCAATTTGTCAATTGTCAATTTGTCAATTGTCAATTTGTCAATTGTCAATTTGTCAATTGTCAATTTGTCAATTGTCAATTTGTCAATTGTCAATTTGTCAATTGTCAATTTGTCAATTGTCAATTGTCAATTTGTCAATTGTCAATTTGTCAATTGTCAATTTGTCAATTGTCAATTTGTCAATTGTCAATTTGTCAATTGTCAATTTGTCAATTGTCAATTTGTCAATTGTCAATTTGTCAATTGTCAATTTGTCAATTGTCAATTTGTCAATTGTCAATTTGTCAATTGTCAATTTGTCAATTGTCAATTGTCAATTGTCAATTGTCAATTTGTCAATTGTCAATTTGTCAATTGTCAATTGTCAATTTGTCAATTGTCAATTTGTCAATTGTCAATTTGTCAATTGTCAATTTGTCAATTGTCAATTTGTCAATTGTCAATTTGTCAATTGTCAATTTGTCAATTGTCAATTTGTCAATTGTCAATTTGTCAATTGTCAATTTGTCAATTGTCAATTTGTCAATTGTCAATTTGTCAATTGTCAATTGTCAATTGTCAATTTGTCAATTGTCAATTTGTCAATTGTCAATTTGTCAATTGTCAATTTGTCAATTGTCAATTGTCAATTTGTCAATTTGTCAATTTGTCAATTGTCAATTTGTCAATTGTCAATTTGTCAATTGTCAATTTGTCAATTGTCAATTTGTCAATTGTCAATTGTCAATTTGTCAATTGTCAATTTGTCAATTGTCAATTTGTCAATTGTCAATTTGTCAATTGTCAATTTGTCAATTGTCAATTTGTCAATTGTCAATTTGTCAATTGTCAATTTGTCAATTGTCAATTTGTCAATTGTCAATTTGTCAATTGTCAATTTGTCAATTGTCAATTTGTCAATTGTCAATTTGTCAATTGTCAATTTGTCAATTGTCAATTTGTCAATTGTCAATTTGTCAATTGTCAATTTGTCAATTGTCAATTGTCAATTTGTCAATTGTCAATTTGTCAATTGTCAATTTGTCAATTGTCAATTTGTCAATTGTCAATTTGTCAATTGTCAATTTGTCAATTGTCAATTTGTCAATTGTCAATTTGTCAATTGTCAATTTGTCAATTGTCAATTTGTCAATTGTCAATTTGTCAATTGTCAATTGTCAATTTGTCAATTGTCAATTTGTCAATTGTCAATTTGTCAATTGTCAATTGTTTGTCAATTGTCAATTTGTCAATTGTCAATTTGTCAATTGTCAATTTGTCAATTGTCAATTTGTCAATTGTCAATTTGTCAATTGTCAATTTGTCAATTGTCAATTTGTCAATTGTCAATTTGTCAATTGTCAATTTGTCAATTGTCAATTTGTCAATTGTCAATTTGTCAATTGTCAATTTGTCAATTGTCAATTTGTCAATTGTCAATTTGTCAATTTGTCAATTGCAATTGTGAGGTGACAATTTTCAATTGGAAATTCTCAACTGGCAATTGTCAATTTGTCAATTGTCATTTTGTCAATTGTCAATTTGTCAATTGTCAATTTGTCAATTGTCAATTTGTCAATTGTCAATTTGTCAATTGTCAATTTGTCAATTGTCAATTTGTCAATTGTCAATTTGTCAATTGTCAATTTGTCAATTGTCAATTTCTCAATTGTCAATTTCTCAATTGTCAATTTCTCAATTGTCAATTTCTCAATTGTCAATTTCTCAATTGTCAATTTCTCAATTGTCAATTTCTCAATTGTCAATTTCTCAATTGTCAATTTCTCAATTGTCAATTTCTCAATTGTCAATTTCTCAATTGTCAATTTCTCAATTGTCAATTTCTCAATTGTCAATTGTCAATTGTCAATTTGTCAATTGTCAATTTGTCAATTGTCAATTTGTCAATTGTCAATTTGTCGATTGTCAATTGTCAATTGACAATTTGTCAATTGTCAATTTGTCAATTGTCAATTTGTCAATTGTCAATTTGTCAATTGTCAATTTGTCAATTGTCAATTTCTCAATTGTCAATTTCTCAATTGTCAATTTCTCAATTGTCAATTTCTCAATTGTCAATTTCTCAATTGTCAATTTCTCAATTGTCAATTTCTCAATTGTCAATTTCTCAATTGTCAATTTCTCAATTGTCAATTTCTCAATTGTCAATTGTCAATTTGTCAATTGTCAATTTGTCAATTGTCAATTTGTCAATTGTCAATTTGTCAATTGTCAATTTGTCAATTGTCAATTTGTCAATTGTCAATTTGTCAATTGTCAATTTGTCAATTGTCAATTTGTCAATTGTCAATTTGTCAATTGTCAATTTGTCAATTGTCAATTTGTCAATTGTCAATTTGTCAATTGTCAATTTGTCAATTGTCAATTTGTCAATTGTCAATTTCTCAATTGTCAATTTCTCAATTGTCAATTTCTCAATTGTCAATTGTCAATTGTCAATTTGTCAATTGTCAATTTGTCAATTGTCAATTTGTCAATTGTCAATTTGTCAATTGTCAATTGTCAATTTGTCAATTGTCAATTTGTCAATTGTCAATTTGTCAATTGTCAATTGTCAATTGTCAATTGTCAATTTGTCAATTGTCAATTTGTCAATTGTCAATTTGTCAATTGTCAATTTGTCAATTGTCAATTTGTCAATTGTCAATTTGTCAATTGTCAATTGTCAATTTGTCAATTGTCAATTTGTCAATTGTCAATTTGTCAATTGTCAATTTGTCAATTGTCAATTTGTCAATTGTCAATTTGTCAATTGTCAATTTGTCAATTGTCAATTTGTCAATTGTCAATTTGTCAATTGTCAATTTGTCAATTGTCAATTTGTCAATTGTCAATTTGTCAATTGTCAATTTGTCAATTGTCAATTTGTCAATTGTCAATTTGTCAATTGTCAATTTGTCAATTGTCAATTTGTCAATTGTCAATTTGTCAATTGTCAATTTGTCAATTGTCAATTTGTCAATTGTCAATTTGTCAATTGTCAATTTGTCAATTGTCAATTTGTCAATTGTCAATTGTCAATTTGTCAATTGTCAATTTGTCAATTGTCAATTTGTCAATTGTCAATTTGTCAATTGTCAATTTGTCAATTGTCAATTTGTCAATTGTCAATTTGTCAATTGTCAATTTGTCAATTGTCAATTTGTCAATTGTCAATTTGTCAATTGTCAATTTGTCAATTGTCAATTTGTCAATTGTCAATTTGTCAATTGTCAATTTGTCAATTGTCAATTTGTCAATTGTCAATTTGTCAATTGTCAATTTGTCAATTGTCAATTTGTCAATTGTCAATTTGTCAATTGTCAATTTGTCAATTGTCAATTTGTCAATTGTCAATTTGTCAATTGTCAATTTGTCAATTGTCAATTTGTCAATTGTCAATTTGTCAATTGTCAATTTGTCAATTGTCAATTTGTCAATTGTCAATTTGTCAATTGTCAATTTGTCAATTGTCAATTTGTCAATTGTCAATTTGTCAATTGTCAATTTGTCAATTGTCAATTTGTCAATTGTCAATTTGTCAATTGTCAATTTGTCAATTGTCAATTTGTCAATTGTCAATTTGTCAATTGTCAATTTGTCAATTGTCAATTTGTCAATTGTCAATTTGTCAATTGTCAATTTGTCAATTGTCAATTGTCAATTTGTCAATTGTCAATTGTCAATTTGTCAATTGTCAATTTGTCAATTGTCAATTTGTCAATTGTCAATTTGTCAATTGTCAATTTGTCAATTGTCAATTTGTCAATTGTCAATTTGTCAATTGTCAATTTGTCAATTGTCAATTTGTCAATTGTCAATTTGTCAATTATCAATTTGTCAATTATCAATTTGTCAATTTGTCAATTGTCAATTTGTCAATTGTCAATTTGTCAATTGTCAATTTGTCAATTGTCAATTTGTCAATTGTCAATTTGTCAATTGTCAATTTGTCAATTGTCAATTTGTCAATTGTCAATTTGTCAATTGTCAATTTGTCAATTGTCAATTTGTCAATTGTCAATTTGTCAATTGTCAATTTGTCAATTGTCAATTGTCAATTGTCAATTGTCAATTTGTCAATTGTCAATTTGTCAATTGTCAATTTGTCAATTGTCAATTGTCAATTTGTCAATTGTCAATTTGTCAATTTGTCAATTGTCAATTTGTCAATTGTCAATTTGTCAATTGTCAATTTGTCAATTGTCAATTTGTCAATTGTCAATTTGTCAATTGTCAATTTGTCAATTGTCAATTTGTCAATTGTCAATTTGTCAATTGTCAATTTGTCAATTGTCAATTTGTCAATTGTCAATTTGTCAATTGTCAATTGTCAATTTGTCAATTGTCAATTTGTCAATTGTCAATTTGTCAATTGTCAATTTGTCAATTGTCAATTTGTCAATTGTCAAATTATCAGTATTTAATTGGGCTTTTTCACTTAGCAATTTTCAACTGGCCATCACGAATTGTCAATTCATCAATTGTCAATCTTCAATTGGCAGTTTTTAAAGGGCAATTCTCAATTGGCTATTTTGAATGGGCAATTTTCAATTCGTAATTTTTACTTTCAAATTTTTGCTTGACAATTTTTAATTCAATTTGTCAATTGTCAATTTGTCAATTGTCAATTTGTCAATTGTCAATTTTGTCAATTGTCAATTTGTCAATTGTCAATTTGTCAATTGTCAATTGTCAATTGTCAATTTGTCAATTGTCAATTTGTCAATTGTCAATTTGTCAATTGTCAATTTGTCAATTGTCAATTTGTCAATTGTCAATTGTCAATTGTCAATTTGTCAATTGTCAATTTGTCAATTGTCAATTTGTCAATTGTCAATTGTCAATTGTCAATTTGTCAATTGTCAATTTGTCAATGTCATTGTCAATTGTCAATTTGTCAATTGTCAATTTGTCAATTGTCAATTTGTCAATTGTCAATTTGTCGATTGTCAATTGTCAATTGTCAATTTGTCAATTGTCAATTTGTCAATTGTCAATTTGTCAATTGTCAATTTGTCAATTGTCAATTTGTCAATTGTCAATTTCTCAATTGTCAATTTCTCAATTGTCAATTTCTCAATTGTCAATTTCTCAATTGTCAATTTCTCAATTGTCAATTTCTCAATTGTCAATTGTCAATTTGTCAATTGTCAATTTGTCAATTGTCAATTTGTCAATTGTCAATTTGTCAATTGTCAATTTGTCAATTGTCAATTTGTCAATTGTCAATTTGTCAATTGTCAATTTGTCAATTGTCAATTTGTCAATTGTCAATTTGTCAATTGTCAATTTGTCAATTGTCAATTTGTCAATTGTCAATTTGTCAATTGTCAATTTGTCAATTGTCAATTTGTCAATTGTCAATTTGTCAATTGTCAATTTGTCAATTGTCAATTTGTCAATTGTCAATTGTCAATTTGTCAATTGTCAATTTGTCAATTGTCAATTTGTCAATTGTCAATTTGTCAATTGTCAATTTGTCAATTGTCAATTTGTCAATTGTCAATTTGTCAATTGTCAATTTGTCAATTGTCAATTTGTCAATTGTCAATTTGTCAATTGTCAATTGTCAATTGTCAATTTGTCAATTGTCAATTGTCAATTTGTCAATTGTCAATTTGTCAATTGTCAATTTGTCAATTGTCAATTTGTCAATTGTCAATTTGTCAATTGTCAATTTGTCAATTGTCAATTTGTCAATTGTCAATTTGTCAATTGTCAATTTGTCAATTGTCAATTTGTCAATTGTCAATTTGTCAATTGTCAATTTGTCAATTGTCAATTTGTCAATTGTCAATTGTCAATTTGTCAATTGTCAATTTGTCAATTGTCAATTTGTCAATTGTCAATTTGTCAATTGTCAATTTGTCAATTGTCAATTTGTCAATTGTCAATTTGTCAATTGTCAATTTGTCAATTGTCAATTGTCAATTGTCAATTGTCAATTGTCAATTGTCAATTGTCAATTTGTCAATTGTCAATTTGTCAATTTGTCAATTTGTCAATTGTCAATTTGTCAATTGTCAATTTGTCAATTGTCAATTTGTCAATTGTCAATTTGTCAATTGTCAATTTGTCAATTGTCAATTTGTCAATTGTCAATTTGTCAATTGTCAATTTGTCAATTGTCAATTTGTCAATTGTCAATTTGTCAATTGTCAATTTGTCAATTGTCAATTTGTCAATTGTCAATTTGTCAATTGTCAATTGTCAATTTGTCAATTGTCAATTTGTCAATTGTCAATTTGTCAATTGTCAATTTGTCAATTGTCAATTTGTCAATTGTCAATTGTCAATTGTCAATTGTCAATTTGTCAATTGTCAATTTGTCAATTGTCAATTTGTCAATTGTCAATTTGTCAATTGTCAATTTGTCAATTGTCAATTTGTCAATTGTCAATTTGTCAATTGTCAATTTGTCAATTGTCAATTGTCAATTGTCAATTTGTCAATTGTCAATTTGTCAATTGTCAATTTGTCAATTGTCAATTTGTCAATTGTCAATTTGTCAATTGTCAATTTGTCAATTGTCAATTTGTCAATTGTCAATTTGTCAATTGTCAATTTGTCAATTGTCAATTTGTCAATTGTCAATTTGTCAATTGTCAATTTGTCAATTGTCAATTTGTCAATTGTCAATTTGTCAATTGTCAATTTGTCAATTGTCAATTTGTCAATTGTCAATTTGTCAATTGTCAATTGTCAATTGTCAATTTGTCAATTGTCAATTTGTCAATTGTCAATTTGTCAATTGTCAATTTGTCAATTGTCAATTGTCAATTTGTCAATTGTCAATTTGTCAATTGTCAATTTGTCAATTGTCAATTTGTCAATTGTCAATTTGTCAATTGTCAATTTGTCAATTGTCAATTTGTCAATTGTCAATTTGTCAATTGTCAATTTGTCAATTGTCAATTTGTCAATTGTCAATTTGTCAATTGTCAATTTGTCAATTGTCAATTTGTCAATTGTCAATTTGTCAATTGTCAATTTGTCAATTGTCAATTTGTCAATTGTCAATTTGTCAATTGTCAATTTGTCAATTGTCAATTGTCAATTGTCAATTTGTCAATTTGTCAATTGGTCAATTTGTCAATTGTCAATTTGTCAATTGTCAATTTGTCAATTGTCAATTTGTCAATTGTCAATTTGTCAATTGTCAATTTGTCAATTGTCAATTTGTCAATTGTCAATTTGTCAATTGTCAATTTGTCAATTGTCAATTTGTCAATTGTCAATTTGTCAATTGTCAATTTGTCAATTGTCAATTTGTCAATTGTCAATTTGTCAATTGTCAATTTGTCAATTGTCAATTTGTCAATTGTCAATTTGTCAATTGTCAATTTGTCAATTGTCAATTTGTCAATTGTCAATTTGTCAATTGTCAATTTGTCAATTGTCAATTTGTCAATTGTCAATTTGTCAATTGTCAATTTGTCAATTGTCAATTTGTCAATTGTCAATTTGTCAATTGTCAATTTGTCAATTGTCAATTTGTCAATTGTCAATTTGTCAATTGTCAATTTGTCAATTGTCAATTTGTCAATTGTCAATTGTCAATTGTCAATTGTCAATTGTCAATTTGTCAATTGTCAATTTGTCAATTGTCAATTTGTCAATTGTCAATTTGTCAATTGTCAATTTGTCAATTGTCAATTTGTCAATTGTCAATTTGTCAATTGTCAATTTGTCAATTGTCAATTTGTCAATTGTCAATTTGTCAATTGTCAATTTGTCAATTGTCAATTTGTCAATTGTCAATTTGTCAATTGTCAATTTGTCAATTGTCAATTTGTCAATTGTCAATTTGTCAATTGTCAATTTGTCAATTGTCAATTTGTCAATTGTCAATTTGTCAATTGTCAATTTGTCAATTGTCAATTTGTCAATTGTCAATTTGTCAATTGTCAATTTGTCAATTGTCAATTTGTCAATTGTCAATTTGTCAATTGTCAATTGTCAATTGTCAATTTGTCAATTGTCAATTTGTCAATTGTCAATTTGTCAATTGTCAATTTGTCAATTGTCAATTTGTCAATTGTCAATTTGTCAATTTGTCAATTGTCAATTTGTCAATTGTCAATTTGTCAATTGTCAATTTGTCAATTGTCAATTTGTCAATTGTCAATTGTCAATTGTCAATTGTCAATTTGTCAATTGTCAATTTGTCAATTGTCAATTTGTCAATTGTCAATTTGTCAATTGTCAATTTGTCAATTGTCAATTTGTCAATTGTCAATTTGTCAATTGTCAATTTGTCAATTGTCAATTTGTCAATTGTCAATTTGTCAATTGTCAATTTGTCAATTGTCAATTTGTCAATTGTCAATTTGTCAATTGTCAATTTGTCAATTGTCAATTTGTCAATTGTCAATTTGTCAATTTGTCAATTGTCAATTTGTCAATTGTCAATTTGTCAATTGTCAATTTGTCAATTGTCAATTTGTCAATTGTCAATTTGTCAATTGTCAATTTGTCAATTGTCAATTTGTCAATTGTCAATTTGTCAATTGTCAATTTGTCAATTGTCAATTTGTCAATTGTCAATTTGTCAATTGTCAATTTGTCAATTGTCAATTTGTCAATTGTCAATTTGTCAATTGTCAATTTGTCAATTGTCAATTTGTCAATTGTCAATTTGTCAATTGTCAATTTGTCAATTGTCAATTTGTCAATTGTCAATTTGTCAATTGTCAATTTGTCAATTGTCAATTTGTCAATTGTCAATTTGTCAATTGTCAATTTGTCAATTGTCAATTTGTCAATTGTCAATTTGTCAATTTGTCAATTTGTCAATTTGTCAATTGTCAATTTGTCAATTGTCAATTTGTCAATTGTCAATTTGTCAATTGTCAATTTGTCAATTGTCAATTTGTCAATTGTCAATTTGTCAATTGTCAATTTGTCAATTGTCAATTTGTCAATTGTCAATTGTCAATTGTCAATTTGTCAATTGTCAATTTGTCAATTGTCAATTTGTCAATTGTCAATTTGTCAATTGTCAATTTGTCAATTGTCAATTTGTCAATTGTCAATTTGTCAATTGTCAATTTGTCAATTGTCAATTTGTCAATTGTCAATTTGTCAATTGTCAATTTGTCAATTGTCAATTTGTCAATTGTCAATTTGTCAATTGTCAATTGTCAATTTGTCAATTGTCAATTGTCAATTGTCAATTGTCAATTGTCAATTGTCAATTTGTCAATTGTCAATTGTCAATTGTCAATTTGTCAATTGTCAATTTGTCAATTGTCAATTTGTCAATTGTCAATTTGTCAATTGTCAATTTGTCAATTGTCAATTTGTCAATTGTCAATTTGTCAATTTGTCAATTGTCAATTTGTCAATTGTCAATTTGTCAATTGTCAATTTGTCAATTGTCAATTTGTCAATTGTCAATTTGTCAATTGTCAATTTGTCAATTGTCAATTTGTCAATTGTCAATTTGTCAATTGTCAATTTGTCAATTGTCAATTTGTCAATTGTCAATTTGTCAATTGTCAATTTGTCAATTGTCAATTGTCAATTTGTCAATTGTCAATTTGTCAATTGTCAATTTGTCAATTGTCAATTTGTCAATTGTCAATTTGTCAATTGTCAATTTGTCAATTGTCAATTTGTCAATTGTCAATTTGTCAATTGTCAATTTGTCAATTGTCAATTTGTCAATTGTCAATTTGTCAATTGTCAATTTGTCAATTGTCAATTGTCAATTTGTCAATTGTCAATTTGTCAATTGTCAATTTGTCAATTGTCAATTTGTCAATTGTCAATTTGTCAATTGTCAATTTGTCAATTGTCAATTTGTCAATTGTCAATTTGTCAATTGTCAATTTGTCAATTGTCAATTGTCAATTTGTCAATTGTCAATTTGTCAATTGTCAATTTGTCAATTGTCAATTTGTCAATTGTCAATTTGTCAATTGTCAATTTGTCAATTGTCAATTTGTCAATTGTCAATTTGTCAATTGTCAATTTGTCAATTGTCAATTTGTCAATTGTCAATTTGTCAATTGTCAATTTGTCAATTGTCAATTTGTCAATTGTCAATTTGTCAATTGTCAATTTGTCAATTGTCAATTTGTCAATTGTCAATTTGTCAATTGTCAATTTGTCAATTGTCAATTTGTCAATTGTCAATTTGTCAATTGTCAATTTGTCAATTGTCAATTTGTCAATTGTCAATTTGTCAATTGTCAATTTGTCAATTGTCAATTTGTCAATTGTCAATTTGTCAATTGTCAATTTGTCAATTGTCAATTTGTCAATTGTCAATTTGTCAATTGTCAATTTGTCAATTGTCAATTTGTCAATTTGTCAATTGTCAATTTGTCAATTTGTCAATTGTCAATTTGTCAATTTGTCAATTGTCAATTTGTCAATTGTCAATTTGTCAATTGTCAATTTGTCAATTGTCAATTTGTCAATTGTCAATTTGTCAATTGTCAATTTGTCAATTGTCAATTTGTCAATTGTCAATTTGTCAATTGTCAATTTGTCAATTGTCAATTTGTCAATTGTCAATTTGTCAATTGTCAATTTGTCAATTGTCAATTTGTCAATTGTCAATTTGTCAATTGTCAATTTGTCAATTTGTCAATTGTCAATTTGTCAATTGTCAATTTGTCAATTGTCAATTTGTCAATTGTCAATTTGTCAATTGTCAATTTGTCAATTGTCAATTTGTCAATTGTCAATTTGTCAATTGTCAATTTGTCAATTGTCAATTTGTCAATTGTCAATTTGTCAATTGTCAATTTGTCAATTGTCAATTTGTCAATTGTCAATTTGTCAATTGTCAATTTGTCAATTGTCAATTTGTCAATTGTCAATTTGTCAATTGTCAATTTGTCAATTGTCAATTTGTCAATTGTCAATTGTCAATTTGTCAATTGTCAATTTGTCAATTGTCAATTTGTCAATTGTCAATTTGTCAATTGTCAATTTGTCAATTGTCAATTTGTCAATTGTCAATTTGTCAATTGTCAATTTGTCAATTGTCAATTTGTCAATTGTCAATTTGTCAATTGTCAATTTGTCAATTGTCAATTTGTCAATTGTCAATTTGTCAATTGTCAATTTGTCAATTGTCAATTTGTCAATTGTCAATTTGTCAATTGTCAATTTGTCAATTGTCAATTTGTCAATTGTCAATTTGTCAATTGTCAATTTGTCAATTGTCAATTTGTCAATTGTCAATTTGTCAATTGTCAATTTGTCAATTGTCAATTTGTCAATTGTCAATTTGTCAATTGTCAATTTGTCAATTGTCAATTTGTCAATTGTCAATTTGTCAATTGTCAATTTGTCAATTGTCAATTTGTCAATTGTCAATTTGTCAATTGTCAATTTGTCAATTGTCAATTGTCAATTTGTCAATTTGTCAATTTGTCAATTGTCAATTTGTCAATTGTCAATTTGTCAATTGTCAATTGTCAATTGTCAATTTGTCAATTGTCAATTTGTCAATTGTCAATTTGTCAATTGTCAATTTGTCAATTGTCAATTTGTCAATTGTCAATTTGTCAATTGTCAATTTGTCAATTGTCAATTTGTCAATTTGTCAATTGTCAATTTGTCAATTGTCAATTTGTCAATTGTCAATTTGTCAATTGTCAATTTGTCAATTGTCAATTTGTCAATTGTCAATTTGTCAATTGTCAATTTGTCAATTGTCAATTTGTCAATTGTCAATTTGTCAATTGTCAATTTGTCAATTGTCAATTTGTCAATTGTCAATTTGTCAATTGTCAATTGTCAATTGTCAATTTGTCAATTGTCAATTTGTCAATTGTCAATTTGTCAATTGTCAATTTGTCAATTGTCAATTTGTCAATTGTCAATTTGTCAATTGTCAATTTGTCAATTGTCAATTTGTCAATTGTCAATTTGTCAATTGTCAATTTGTCAATTGTCAATTTGTCAATTGTCAATTTGTCAATTGTCAATTTGTCAATTGTCAATTTGTCAATTGTCAATTGTCAATTGTCAATTTGTCAATTTGTCAATTTGTCAATTTGTCAATTGTCAATTTGTCAATTGTCAATTTGTCAATTGTCAATTTGTCAATTGTCAATTTGTCAATTGTCAATTTGTCAATTGTCAATTTGTCAATTGTCAATTTGTCAATTGTCAATTGTCAATTGTCAATTTGTCAATTGTCAATTTGTCAATTGTCAATTTGTCAATTGTCAATTTGTCAATTGTCAATTTGTCAATTGTCAATTTGTCAATTGTCAATTTGTCAATTGTCAATTTGTCAATTGTCAATTTGTCAATTGTCAATTTGTCAATTGTCAATTTGTCAATTGTCAATTGTCAATTTGTCAATTGTCAATTTGTCAATTGTCAATTTGTCAATTGTCAATTTGTCAATTGTCAATTTGTCAATTGTCAATTTGTCAATTGTCAATTGTCAATTGTCAATTGTCAATTTGTCAATTGTCAATTTGTCAATTGTCAATTTGTCAATTGTCAATTTGTCAATTGTCAATTTGTCAATTGTCAATTTGTCAATTGTCAATTTGTCAATTGTCAATTTGTCAATTGTCAATTTGTCAATTGTCAATTGTCAATTTGTCAATTGTCAATTTGTCAATTGTCAATTTGTCAATTGTCAATTTGTCAATTGTCAATTTGTCAATTGTCAATTTGTCAATTGTCAATTTGTCAATTGTCAATTGTCAATTTGTCAATTGTCAATTTGTCAATTGTCAATTTGTCAATTGTCAATTTGTCAATTGTCAATTTGTCAATTGTCAATTTGTCAATTGTCAATTTGTCAATTGTCAATTTGTCAATTGTCAATTTGTCAATTGTCAATTTGTCAATTGTCAATTTGTCAATTGTCAATTTGTCAATTGTCAATTTGTCAATTGTCAATTTGTCAATTGTCAATTTGTCAATTGTCAATTTGTCAATTGTCAATTTGTCAATTGTCAATTTGTCAATTGTCAATTTGTCAATTCAATTGTCAATTGTCAATTGTCAATTGTCAATTTGTCAATTGTCAATTTGTCAATTGTCAATTTGTCAATTGTCAATTTGTCAATTGTCAATTTGTCAATTGTCAATTTGTCAATTGTCAATTTGTCAATTGTCAATTTGTCAATTGTCAATTTGTCAATTGTCAATTGTCAATTTGTCAATTTGTCAATTGTCAATTGTCAATTGTCAATTTGTCAATTGTCAATTTGTCAATTGTCAATTTGTCAATTGTCAATTTGTCAATTGTCAATTTGTCAATTGTCAATTTGTCAATTGTCAATTTGTCAATTGTCAATTTGTCAATTGTCAATTTGTCAATTGTCAATTTGTCAATTATCAATTTGTCAATTATCAATTTGTCAATTATCAATTTGTCAATTTGTCAATTGTCAATTGTCAATTTGTCAATTTGTCAATTTGTCAATTGTCAATTTGTCAATTGTCAATTTGTCAATTGTCACTTTGTCAATTGTCAATTTGTCAATTTGTCAATTGTCAATTTGTCAATTGTCAATTTGTCAATTGTCAATTTGTCAATTGTCAATTTGTCAATTGTCAATTTGTCAATTGTCAATTTGTCAATTGTCAATTGTCAATTGTCAATTTGTCAATTGTCAATTTGTCAATTGTCAATTTGTCAATTGTCAATTTGTCAATTGTCAATTTGTCAATTGTCAATTTGTCAATTGTCAATTTGTCAATTGTCAATTTGTCAATTGTCAATTTGTCAATTGTCAATTTGTCAATTGTCAATTTGTCAATTGTCAATTTGTCAATTGTCAATTTGTCAATTGTCAATTTGTCAATTGTCAATTTGTCAATTGTCAATTTGTCAATTGTCAATTTGTCAATTGTCAATTTGTCAATTGTCAATTTGTCAATTGTCAATTTGTCAATTGTCAATTTGTCAATTGTCAATTTGTCAATTGTCAATTTGTCAATTGTCAATTTGTCAATTGTCAATTGTCAATTTGTCAATTGTCAATTTGTCAATTGTCAATTTGTCAATTGTCAATTTGTCAATTGTCAATTTGTCAATTGTCAATTTGTCAATTGTCAATTTGTCAATTGTCAATTTGTCAATTGTCAATTTGTCAATTGTCAATTTGTCAATTGTCAATTTGTCAATTGTCAATTTGTCAATTTGTCAATTTGTCAATTGTCAATTTGTCAATTTGTCAATTGTCAATTTGTCAATTGTCAATTTGTCAATTGTCAATTTGTCAATTGTCAATTTGTCAATTGTCAATTTGTCAATTGTCAATTTGTCAATTGTCAATTTGTCAATTGTCAATTTGTCAATTGTCAATTTGTCAATTGTCAATTTGTCAATTGTCAATTTGTCAATTGTCAATTGTTGTCAATTGTCAATTTGTCAATGTCAATTTGTCAATTTGTCAATTGTCAATTTGTCAATTGTCAATTTGTCAATTGTCAATTTGTCAATTGTCAATTTGTCAATTGTCAATTTGTCAATTTGTCAATTTGTCAATTGTCAATTTGTCAATTTGTCAATTTGTCAATTGTCAATTGTCAATTGCATTGTCAATTGTCAATTTGTCCAATTGTCAATTTGTCAATTGTCAATTTGTCAATTGTCAATTGTCAATTTGTCAATTGTCAATTTGTCAATTGTCGATTGTCAATTGTCAATTGACAATTTGTCAATTGTCAATTTGTCAATTGTCAATTTGTCAATTGTCAATTTGTCAATTGTCAATTTGTCAATTGTCAATTTGTCAATTGTCAATTTGTCAATTGTCAATTTCTCAATTGTCAATTTCTCAATTGTCAATTTCTCAATTGTCAATTTCTCAATTGTCAATTTCTCAATTGTCAATTTCTCAATTGTCAATTGTCAATTTGTCAATTGTCAATTTGTCAATTGTCAATTTGTCAATTGTCAATTTGTCAATTGTCAATTTGTCAATTGTCAATTTGTCAATTGTCAATTTGTCAATTGTCAATTTGTCAATTGTCAATTTGTCAATTGTCAATTTGTCAATTGTCAATTTGTCAATTGTCAATTTGTCAATTGTCAATTTGTCAAATGTCAATTTGTCAATTGTCAATTTGTCAATTGTCAATTTGTCAATTGTCAATTTGTCAATTGTCAATTTGTCAATTGTCAATTTCTCAATTGTCAATTTCTCAATTGTCAATTTCTCAATTGTCAATTGTCAATTGTCAATTTGTCAATTGTCAATTTGTCAATTGTCAATTTGTCAATTGTCAATTGTCAATTGTCAATTTGTCAATTGTCAATTTGTCAATTGTCAATTTGTCAATTGTCAATTTGTCAATTGTCAATTTGTCAATTGTCAATTTGTCAATTGTCAATTTGTCAATTGTCAATTTGTCAATTGTCAATTTGTCAATTGTCAATTTGTCAATTGTCAATTTGTCAATTGTCAATTTGTCAATTGTCAATTTGTCAATTGTCAATTTGTCAATTGTCAATTTGTCAATTGTCAATTTGTCAATTGTCAATTTGTCAATTGTCAATTTGTCAATTGTCAATTTGTCAATTGTCAATTTGTCAATTGTCAATTTGTCAATTGTCAATTTGTCAATTGTCAATTTGTCAATTGTCAATTTGTCAATTGTCAATTTGTCAATTGTCAATTTGTCAATTGTCAATTTGTCAATTGTCAATTTGTCAATTTGTCAATTGTCAATTTGTCAATTGTCAATTTGTCAATTGTCAATTTGTCAATTGTCAATTTGTCAATTGTCAATTTGTCAATTGTCAATTTGTCAATTGTCAATTTGTCAATTGTCAATTTGTCAATTGTCAATTTGTCAATTGTCAATTTGTCAATTGTCAATTTGTCAATTGTCAATTTGTCAATTGTCAATTTGTCAATTGTCAATTTGTCAATTGTCAATTTGTCAATTGTCAATTTGTCAATTGTCAATTTGTCAATTGTCAATTTGTCAATTGTCAATTTGTCAATTGTCAATTTGTCAATTGTCAATTTGTCAATTGTCAATTTGTCAATTGTCAATTTGTCAATTGTCAATTTGTCAATTGTCAATTTGTCAATTGTCAATTTGTCAATTGTCAATTTGTCAATTGTCAATTTGTCAATTGTCAATTTGTCAATTGTCAATTTGTCAATTGTCAATTTGTCAATTGTCAATTTGTCAATTGTCAATTTGTCAATTGTCAATTTGTCAATTGTCAATTTGTCAATTGTCAATTTGTCAATTGTCAATTGTCAATTTGTCAATTGTCAATTTGTCAATTGTCAATTTGTCAATTGTCAATTTGTCAATTGTCAATTTGTCAATTGTCAATTGTCAATTGTCAATTGTCAATTGTCAATTTGTCAATTGTCAATTTGTCAATTGTCAATTTGTCAATTGTCAATTTGTCAATTGTCAATTTGTCAATTTGTCAATTGTCAATTTGTCAATTGTCAATTTGTCAATTGTCAATTTGTCAATTGTCAATTTGTCAATTGTCAATTTGTCAATTGTCAATTGTCAATTTGTCAATTGTCAATTTGTCAATTGTCAATTTGTCAATTGTCAATTTGTCAATTGTCAATTTGTCAATTGTCAATTTGTCAATTGTCAATTTGTCAATTGTCAATTTGTCAATTGTCAATTTGTCAATTGTCAATTTGTCAATTGTCAATTTGTCAATTGTCAATTTGTCAATTGTCAATTTGTCAATTGTCAATTTGTCAATTGTCAATTTGTCAATTGTCAATTTGTCAATTGTCAATTGTCAATTGTCAATTGTCAATTTGTCAATTGTCAATTTGTCAATTGTCAATTTGTCAATTGTCAATTAGTCAATTGTCAATTTGTCAATTGTCAATTTGTCAATTGTCAATTTGTCAATTGTCAATTTGTCAATTGTCAATTTGTCAATTGTCAATTTGTCAATTGTCAATTTGTCAATTGTCAATTGTCAATTTGTCAATTGTCAATTTGTCAATTGTCAATTTGTCAATTGTCAATTTGTCAATTGTCAATTTGATCAATTGTCAATTTGTCAATTGTCAATTTGTCAATTGTCAATTTGTCAATTGTCAATTTGTCAATTGTCAATTTGTCAATTGTCAATTTGTCAATTGTCAATTTGTCAATTGTCAATTTGTCAATTGTCAATTTGTCAATTGTCAATTTGTCAATTGTCAATTTGTCAATTGTCAATTTGTCAATTGTCAATTTGTCAATTGTCAATTTGTCAATGTCAATTTGTCAATTGTCAATTTGTCAATTGTCAATTTGTCAATTGTCAATTTGTCAATTGTCAATTTGTCAATTGTCAATTGTCAATTTGTCAATTGTCAATTTGTCAATTGTCAATTTGTCAATTGTCAATTTGTCAATTGTCAATTTGTCAATTGTCAATTTGTCAATTGTCAATTTGTCAATTGTCAATTTGTCAATTGTCAATTGTCAATTGTCAATTTGTCAATTGTCAATTTGTCAATTGTCAATTGTCAATTTGTCAATTGTCAATTTGTCAATTGTCAATTTGTCAATTGTCAATTTGTCAATTGTCAATTTGTCAATTGTCAATTTGTCAATTGTCAATTTGTCAATTGTCAATTTGTCAATTGTCAATTTGTCAATTGTCAATTTGTCAATTGTCAATTGTCAATTGTCAATTTGTCAATTGTCAATTTGTCAATTGTCAATTTGTCAATTGTCAATTTGTCAATTGTCAATTTGTCAATTGTCAATTTGTCAATTGTCAATTTGTCAATTGTCAATTTGTCAATTGTCAATTTGTCAATTGTCAATTTGTCAATTGTCAATTTGTCAATTGTCAATTTGTCAATTGTCAATTGTCAATTGTCAATTTGTCAATTGTCAATTTGTCAATTGTCAATTTGTCAATTGTCAATTTGTCAATTGTCAATTTGTCAATTGTCAATTTGTCAATTGTCAATTTGTCAATTGTCAATTTGTCAATTGTCAATTTGTCAATTGTCAATTTGTCAATTGTCAATTTGTCAATTGTCAATTTGTCAATTGTCAATTTGTCAATTGTCAATTTGTCAATTGTCAATTTGTCAATTGTCAATTTGTCAATTGTCAATTTGTCAATTGTCAATTTGTCAATTGTCAATTTGTCAATTGTCAATTTGTCAATTGTCAATTTGTCAATTGTCAATTTGTCAATTGTCAATTTGTCAATTGTCAATTTGTCAATTGTCAATTTGTCAATTGTCAATTTGTCAATTGTCAATTTGTCAATTGTCAATTTGTCAATTGTCAATTTGTCAATTGTCAATTTGTCAATTGTCAATTTGTCAATTGTCAATTGTCAATTGTCAATTGTCAATTGTCAATTGTCAATTGTCAATTGTCAATTTGTCAATTGTCAATTTGTCAATTGTCAATTTGTCAATTGTCAATTTGTCAATTGTCAATTGTCAATTGTCAATTGTCAATTTGTCAATTGTCAATTTGTCAATTGTCAATTTGTCAATTGTCAATTTGTCAATTTGTCAATTGTCAATTTGTCAATTGTCAATTTGTCAATTGTCAATTTGTCAATTGTCAATTTGTCAATTGTCAATTTGTCAATTGTCAATTTGTCAATTGTCAATTTGTCAATTGTCAATTTGTCAATTGTCAATTTGTCAATTGTCAATTTGTCAATTGTCAATTTGTCAATTGTCAATTTGTCAATTGTCAATTTGTCAATTGTCAATTTGTCAATTGTCAATTGTCAATTTGTCAATTGTCAATTTGTCAATTGTCAATTTGTCAATTGTCAATTTGTCAATTGTCAATTTGTCAATTGTCAATTTGTCAATTGTCAATTTGTCAATTGTCAATTTGTCAATTGTCAATTTGTCAATTGTCAATTTGTCAATTGTCAATTGTCAATTGTCAATTGTCAATTTGTCAATTGTCAATTTGTCAATTGTCAATTTGTCAATTGTCAATTTGTCAATTGTCAATTTGTCAATTGTCAATTTGTCAATTGTCAATTTGTCAATTGTCAATTTGTCAATTGTCAATTTGTCAATTGTCAATTTGTCAATTGTCAATTGTCAATTTGTCAATTGTCAATTTGTCAATTGTCAATTTGTCAATTGTCAATTTGTCAATTGTCAATTTGTCAATTGTCAATTTGTCAATTGTCAATTTGTCAATTGTCAATTTGTCAATTGTCAATTTGTCAATTGTCAATTTGTCAATTGTCAATTTGTCAATTGTCAATTTGTCAATTGTCAATTGTCAATTGTCAATTTGTCAATTGTCAATTGTCAATTTGTCAATTGTCAATTTGTCAATTGTCAATTGTCAATTTGTCAATTGTCAATTTGTCAATTGTCAATTTGTCAATTGTCAATTTGTCAATTGTCAATTTGTCAATTGTCAATTTGTCAATTGTCAATTTGTCAATTGTCAATTGTCAATTGTCAATTGTCAATTTGTCAATTGTCAATTTGTCAATTGTCAATTGTCAATTGTCAATTTGTCAATTGTCAATTTGTCAATTGTCAATTTGTCAATTGTCAATTTGTCAATTGTCAATTTGTCAATTGTCAATTTGTCAATTGTCAATTTGTCAATTGTCAATTTGTCAATTGTCAATTTGTCAATTGTCAATTTGTCAATTGTCAATTTGTCAATTGTCAATTTGTCAATTGTCAATTTGTCAATTGTCAATTTGTCAATTGTCAATTTGTCAATTGTCAATTTGTCAATTGTCAATTTGTCAATTGTCAATTTGTCAATTGTCAATTTGTCAATTGTCAATTTGTCAATTGTCAATTTGTCAATTGTCAATTTGTCAATTGTCAATTTGTCAATGTCAATTTGTCAATTGTCAATTTGTCAATTGTCAATTTGTCAATTGTCAATTTGTCAATTGTCAATTTGTCAATTGTCAATTTGTCAATTGTCAATTTGTCAATTGTCAATTTGTCAATTGTCAATTTGTCAATTGTCAATTAGTCAATTGTCAATTAGTCAATTGTCAATTTGTCAATTGTCAATTTGTCAATTGTCAATTGTCAATTTGTCAATTGTCAATTGTCAATTGTCAATTTGTCAATTGTCAATTTGTCAATTTGTCAATTGTCAATTTGTCAATTGTCAATTTGTCAATTGTCAATTGTCAATCAATTGGAAATTCTCAACTGGCAATTGTCAATTTGTCAATTGTCATTTTGTCAATTGTCAATTTGTCAATTGTCAATTTGTCAATTGTCAATTTGTCAATTGTCAATTTGTCAATTGTCAATTTGTCAATTGTCAATTTGTCAATTGTCAATTTGTCAATTGTCAATTTGTCAATTGTCAATTTCTCAATTGTCAATTTCTCAATTGTCAATTTCTCAATTGTCAATTTCTCAATTGTCAATTTCTCAATTGTCAATTTCTCAATTGTCAATTTCTCAATTGTCAATTTCTCAATTGTCAATTTGTCAATTGTCAATTTGTCAATTGTCAATTTGTCAATTGTCAATTGTCAATTTGTCAATTGTCAATTGTCGATTGTCAATTGTCAATTGACAATTTGTCAATTGTCAATTTGTCAATTGTCAATTTGTCAATTGTCAATTTGTCAATTGTCAATTTGTCAATTGTCAATTTGTCAATTGTCAATTTGTCAATTGTCAATTGTCAATTGTCAATTGTCAATTTGTCAATTGTCAATTTGTCAATTGTCAATTTGTCAATTGTCAATTTGTCAATTGTCAATTTGTCAATTGTCAATTTGTCAATTGTCAATTTGTCAATTGTCAATTTGTCAATTGTCAATTTGTCAATTGTCAATTTGTCAATTGTCAATTTGTCAATTGTCAATTTGTCAATTGTCAATTTGTCAATTGTCAATTTGTCAATTGTCAATTTGTCAATTGTCAATTTGTCAATTGTCAATTTGTCAATTGTCAATTTGTCAATTGTCAATTTGTCAATTGTCAATTTGTCAATTGTCAATTTGTCAATTGTCAATTTGTCAATTGTCAATTTGTCAATTGTCAATTTGTCAATTGTCAATTTGTCAATTGTCAATTTGTCAATTGTCAATTTGTCAATTGTCAATTTGTCAATTGTCAATTTGTCAATTGTCAATTTGTCAATTGTCAATTTGTCAATTGTCAATTTGTCAATTGTCAATTTGTCAATTGTCAATTTGTCAATTGTCAATTTGTCAATTTGTCAATTGTCAATTTGTCAATTGTCAATTTGTCAATTGTCAATTTGTCAATTGTCAATTTGTCAATTGTCAATTTGTCAATTGTCAATTTGTCAATTGTCAATTTGTCAATTGTCAATTTGTCAATTGTCAATTTGTCAATTGTCAATTTGTCAATTGTCAATTTGTCAATTGTCAATTTGTCAATTGTCAATTTGTCAATTGTCAATTTGTCAATTGTCAATTTGTCAATTTGTCAATTGTCAATTTGTCAATTGTCAATTTGTCAATTGTCAATTTGTCAATTGTCAATTTGTCAATTGTCAATTTGTCAATTGTCAATTTGTCAATTGTCAATTTGTCAATTGTCAATTTGTCAATTGTCAATTTGTCAATTGTCAATTTGTCAATTGTCAATTTGTCAATTGTCAATTGTCAATTGTCAATTGTCAATTTGTCAATTGTCAATTTGTCAATTGTCAATTTGTCAATTGTCAATTTGTCAATTGTCAATTTGTCAATTGTCAATTTGTCAATTTGTCAATTGTCAATTTGTCAATTGTCAATTTGTCAATTGTCAATTTGTCAATTGTCAATTTGTCAATTGTCAATTTGTCAATTGTCAATTTGTCAATTGTCAATTTGTCAATTGTCAATTTGTCAATTGTCAATTTGTCAATTGTCAATTTGTCAATTGTCAATTTGTCAATTGTCAATTTGTCAATTGTCAATTTGTCAATTGTCAATTGTCAATTTGTCAATTGTCAATTTGTCAATTGTCAATTTGTCAATTGTCAATTTGTCAATTGTCAATTTGTCAATTGTCAATTTGTCAATTGTCAATTTGTCAATTGTCAATTTGTCAATTGTCAATTTGTCAATTGTCAATTTGTCAATTGTCAATTTGTCAATTGTCAATTTGTCAATTGTCAATTTGTCAATTGTCAATTTGTCAATTGTCAATTTGTCAATTGTCAATTTGTCAATTGTCAATTTGTCAATTGTCAATTTGTCAATTGTCAATTTGTCAATTGTCAATTTGTCAATTGTCAATTTGTCAATTGTCAATTTGTCAATTGTCAATTTGTCAATTGTCAATTGTCAATTGTCAATTTGTCAATTGTCAATTGTCAATTGTCAATTTGTCAATTGTCAATTTGTCAATTGTCAATTGTCAATTGTCAATTTGTCAATTGTCAATTTGTCAATTGTCAATTTGTCAATTTGTCAATTGTCAATTTGTCAATTGTCAATTTGTCAATTGTCAATTTGTCAATTGTCAATTGTCAATTGTCAATTTGTCAATTGTCAATTTGTCAATTGTCAATTTGTCAATTGTCAATTTGTCAATTGTCAATTTGTCAATTGTCAATTTGTCAATTGTCAATTTGTCAATTGTCAATTTGTCAATTGTCAATTTGTCAATTGTCAATTTGTCAATTGTCAATTTGTCAATTGTCAATTTGTCAATTGTCAATTTGTCAATTGTCAATTGTCAATTGTCAATTTGTCAATTGTCAATTTGTCAATTGTCAATTTGTCAATTGTCAATTTGTCAATTGTCAATTTGTCAATTGTCAATTTGTCAATTGTCAATTTGTCAATTGTCAATTTGTCAATTGTCAATTTGTCAATTGTCAATTTGTCAATTGTCAATTTGTCAATTGTCAATTTGTCAATTGTCAATTTGTCAATTGTCAATTTGTCAATTGTCAATTTGTCAATTGTCAATTTGTCAATTGTCAATTTGTCAATTGTCAATTTGTCAATTGTCAATTTGTCAATTGTCAATTTGTCAATTGTCAATTTGTCAATTGTCAATTTGTCAATTGTCAATTTGTCAATTGTCAATTTGTCAATTGTCAATTTGTCAATTGTCAATTTGTCAATTGTCAATTTGTCAATTGTCAATTTGTCAATTGTCAATTTGTCAATTGTCAATTTGTCAATTGTCAATTTGTCAATTGTCAATTTGTCAATTGTCAATTTGTCAATTGTCAATTTGTCAATTGTCAATTTGTCAATTGTCAATTTGTCAATTGTCAATTTGTCAATTGTCAATTTGTCAATTGTCAATTTGTCAATTGTCAATTTGTCAATTGTCAATTTGTCAATTGTCAATTTGTCAATTGTCAATTTGTCAATTGTCAATTTGTCAATTGTCAATTTGTCAATTGTCAATTTGTCAATTGTCAATTTGTCAATTGTCAATTTGTCAATTGTCAATTTGTCAATTGTCAATTTGTCAATTGTCAATTTGTCAATTGTCAATTTGTCAATTGTCAATTTGTCAATTGTCAATTTGTCAATTGTCAATTTGTCAATTGTCAATTTGTCAATTGTCAATTTGTCAATTGTCAATTTGTCAATTGTCAATTTGTCAATTGTCAATTTGTCAATTGTCAATTTGTCAATTGTCAATTTGTCAATTGTCAATTTGTCAATTGTCAATTTGTCAATTGTCAATTTGTCAATTGTCAATTTGTCAATTGTCAATTTGTCAATTGTCAATTTGTCAATTGTCAATTTGTCAATTGTCAATTTGTCAATTGTCAATTTGTCAATTGTCAATTTGTCAATTGTCAATTTGTCAATTGTCAATTTGTCAATTGTCAATTTGTCAATTTGTCAATTGTCAATTTGTCAATTGTCAATTTGTCAATTGTCAATTTGTCAATTTGTCAATTGTCAATTTGTCAATTGTCAATTTGTCAATTGTCAATTTGTCAATTGTCAATTTGTCAATTGTCAATTTGTCAATTGTCAATTTGTCAATTGTCAATTTGTCAATTGTCAATTTGTCAATTGTCAATTTGTCAATTGTCAATTTGTCAATTGTCAATTTGTCAATTGTCAATTTGTCAATTGTCAATTTGTCAATTGTCAATTTGTCAATTGTCAATTTGTCAATTGTCAATTGTCAATTTGTCAATTGTCAATTTGTCAATTGTCAATTTGTCAATTGTCAATTGTCAATTGTCAATTTGTCAATTGTCAATTGTCAATTGTCAATTGTCAATTGTCAATTTGTCAATTGTCAATTTGTCAATTGTCAATTGTCAATTGTCAATTTGTCAATTGTCAATTTGTCAATTGTCAATTTGTCAATTGTCAATTTGTCAATTGTCAATTTGTCAATTGTCAATTTGTCAATTGTCAATTTGTCAATTGTCAATTTGTCAATTGTCAATTTGTCAATTGTCAATTTGTCAATTGTCAATTTGTCAATTGTCAATTTGTCAATTGTCAATTTGTCAATTGTCAATTTGTCAATTGTCAATTTGTCAATTGTCAATTTGTCAATTGTCAATTTGTCAATTGTCAATTTGTCAATTGTCAATTTGTCAATTGTCAATTTGTCAATTGTCAATTTGTCAATTGTCAATTTGTCAATTGTCAATTTGTCAATTGTCAATTTGTCAATTGTCAATTTGTCAATTGTCAATTTGTCAATTGTCAATTTGTCAATTGTCAATTTGTCAATTGTCAATTTGTCAATTGTCAATTTGTCAATTGTCAATTTGTCAATTGTCAATTTGTCAATTGTCAATTTGTCAATTGTCAATTTGTCAATTGTCAATTTGTCAATTGTCAATTTGTCAATTGTCAATTTGTCAATTGTCAATTTGTCAATTGTCAATTTGTCAATTGTCAATTTGTCAATTGTCAATTTGTCAATTGTCAATTTGTCAATTGTCAATTTGTCAATTGTCAATTTGTCAATTGTCAATTTGTCAATTGTCAATTTGTCAATTGTCAATTTGTCAATTGTCAATTTGTCAATTGTCAATTTGTCAATTGTCAATTTGTCAATTGTCAATTTGTCAATTGTCAATTTGTCAATTTGTCAATTTGTCAATTTGTCAATTTGTCAATTGTCAATTTGTCAATTGTCAATTTGTCAATTGTCAATTTGTCAATTGTCAATTTGTCAATTGTCAATTTGTCAATTGTCAATTGTCAATTGTCAATTGTCAATTTGTCAATTGTCAATTTGTCAATTGTCAATTTGTCAATTGTCAATTTGTCAATTGTCAATTTGTCAATTGTCAATTTGTCAATTGTCAATTTGTCAATTGTCAATTTGTCAATTGTCAATTTGTCAATTGTCAATTTGTCAATTGTCAATTTGTCAATTGTCAATTTGTCAATTGTCAATTTGTCAATTGTCAATTTGTCAATTGTCAATTTGTCAATTGTCAATTTGTCAATTGTCAATTTGTCAATTGTCAATTTGTCAATTGTCAATTTGTCAATTGTCAATTTGTCAATTGTCAATTTGTCAATTGTCAATTTGTCAATTGTCAATTTGTCAATTGTCAATTTGTCAATTGTCAATTTGTCAATTGTCAATTTGTCAATTGTCAATTTGTCAATTGTCAATTTGTCAATTGTCAATTTGTCAATTGTCAATTTGTCAATTGTCAATTTGTCAATTGTCAATTTGTCAATTGTCAATTTGTCAATTGTCAATTTGTCAATTGTCAATTTGTCAATTGTCAATTTGTCAATTGTCAATTTGTCAATTGTCAATTTGTCAATTGTCAATTTGTCAATTGTCAATTTGTCAATTGTCAATTTGTCAATTGTCAATTTGTCAATTGTCAATTTGTCAATTGTCAATTTGTCAATTGTCAATTTGTCAATTGTCAATTTGTCAATTGTCAATTTGTCAATTGTCAATTTGTCAATTGTCAATTTGTCAATTGTCAATTTGTCAATTGTCAATTGTCAATTGTCAATTTGTCAATTGTCAATTGTCAATTGTCAATTGTCAATTGTCAATTTGTCAATTGTCAATTTGTCAATTGTCAATTTGTCAATTGTCAATTTGTCAATTGTCAATTTGTCAATTGTCAATTTGTCAATTGTCAATTTGTCAATTGTCAATTTGTCAATTGTCAATTTGTCAATTGTCAATTTGTCAATTGTCAATTTGTCAATTGTCAATTTGTCAATTGTCAATTTGTCAATTGTCAATTTGTCAATTGTCAATTTGTCAATTGTCAATTTGTCAATTGTCAATTTGTCAATTGTCAATTTGTCAATTGTCAATTTGTCAATTGTCAATTTGTCAATTGTCAATTTGTCAATTGTCAATTTGTCAATTGTCAATTTGTCAATTGTCAATTTGTCAATTGTCAATTTGTCAATTGTCAATTTGTCAATTGTCAATTTGTCAATTGTCAATTTGTCAATTGTCAATTTGTCAATTGTCAATTTGTCAATTGTCAATTTGTCAATTGTCAATTTGTCAATTGTCAATTTGTCAATTGTCAATTTGTCAATTGTCAATTTGTCAATTGTCAATTTGTCAATTGTCAATTTGTCAATTGTCAATTTGTCAATTGTCAATTTGTCAATTGTCAATTGTCAATTGTCAATTTGTCAATTGTCAATTTGTCAATTGTCAATTTGTCAATTGTCAATTTGTCAATTGTCAATTTGTCAATTGTCAATTTGTCAATTGTCAATTTGTCAATTGTCAATTGTCAATTTGTCAATTGTCAATTTGTCAATTGTCAATTTGTCAATTGTCAATTTGTCAATTGTCAATTTGTCAATTGTCAATTTGTCAATTGTCAATTTGTCAATTGTCAATTTGTCAATTGTCAATTTGTCAATTGTCAATTTGTCAATTGTCAATTTGTCAATTGTCAATTTGTCAATTGTCAATTTGTCAATTGTCAATTTGTCAATTGTCAATTTGTCAATTGTCAATTTGTCAATTGTCAATTTGTCAATTGTCAATTTGTCAATTGTCAATTTGTCAATTGTCAATTTGTCAATTGTCAATTTGTCAATTGTCAATTTGTCAATTGTCAATTTGTCAATTGTCAATTTGTCAATTGTCAATTGTCAATTGTCAATTTGTCAATTGTCAATTTGTCAATTGTCAATTTGTCAATTGTCAATTTGTCAATTGTCAATTTGTCAATTGTCAATTTGTCAATTGTCAATTTGTCAATTGTCAATTTGTCAATTGTCAATTTGTCAATTGTCAATTTGTCAATTGTCAATTTGTCAATTGTCAATTTGTCAATTGTCAATTTGTCAATTGTCAATTTGTCAATTGTCAATTTGTCAATTGTCAATTTGTCAATTGTCAATTTGTCAATTGTCAATTTGTCAATTGTCAATTTGTCAATTGTCAATTTGTCAATTGTCAATTTGTCAATTGTCAATTTGTCAATTGTCAATTTGTCAATTGTCAATTTGTCAATTGTCAATTTGTCAATTGTCAATTTGTCAATTGTCAATTTGTCAATTGTCAATTTGTCAATTGTCAATTTGTCAATTGTCAATTTGTCAATTGTCAATTTGTCAATTGTCAATTTGTCAATTGTCAATTTGTCAATTGTCAATTTGTCAATTGTCAATTGTCAATTTGTCAATTGTCAATTTGTCAATTGTCAATTTGTCAATTGTCAATTTGTCAATTGTCAATTGTCAATTGTCAATTGTCAATTTGTCAATTGTCAATTTGTCAATTGTCAATTTGTCAATTGTCAATTTGTCAATTGTCAATTTGTCAATTGTCAATTTGTCAATTGTCAATTTGTCAATTGTCAATTTGTCAATTGTCAATTTGTCAATTGTCAATTTGTCAATTGTCAATTTGTCAATTGTCAATTTGTCAATTGTCAATTTGTCAATTGTCAATGTGTCAATTGTCAATTTGTCAATTGTCAATTTGTCAATTGTCAATTTGTCAATTGTCAATTTGTCAATTGTCAATTTGTCAATTGTCAATTTGTCAATTGTCAATTTGTCAATTGTCAATTTGTCAATTGTCAATTTGTCAATTGTCAATTTGTCAATTGTCAATTTGTCAATTGTCAATTTGTCAATTGTCAATTTGTCAATTGTCAATTGTCAATTGTCAATTTGTCAATTTGTCAATTGTCAATTTGTCAATTGTCAATTTGTCAATTGTCAATTTGTCAATTGTCAATTTGTCAATTGTCAATTTGTCAATTGTCAATTTGTCAATTGTCAATTTGTCAATTGTCAATTTGTCAATTGTCAATTTGTCAATTGTCAATTTGTCAATTGTCAATTTGTCAATTGTCAATTTGTCAATTGTCAATTTGTCAATTGTCAATTTGTCAATTGTCAATTGTCAATTGTCAATTTGTCAATTGTCAATTTGTCAATTGTCAATTTGTCAATTGTCAATTTGTCAATTGTCAATTTGTCAATTGTCAATTTGTCAATTGTCAATTTGTCAATTGTCAATTTGTCAATTGTCAATTTGTCAATTGTCAATTTGTCAATTGTCAATTTGTCAATTGTCAATTTGTCAATTGTCAATTTGTCAATTGTCAATTTGTCAATTGTCAATTTGTCAATTGTCAATTTGTCAATTGTCAATTTGTCAATTGTCAATTTGTCAATTGTCAATTTGTCAATTGTCAATTGTCAATTGTCAATTGTCAATTTGTCAATTGTCAATTTGTCAATTGTCAATTTGTCAATTGTCAATTTGTCAATTGTCAATTTGTCAATTGTCAATTTGTCAATTGTCAATTTGTCAATTGTCAATTTGTCAATTGTCAATTTGTCAATTGTCAATTTGTCAATTGTCAATTTGTCAATTGTCAATTTGTCAATTGTCAATTTGTCAATTGTCAATTTGTCAATTGTCAATTTGTCAATTGTCAATTTGTCAATTGTCAATTTGTCAATTGTCAATTTGTCAATTGTCAATTTGTCAATTGTCAATTTGTCAATTGTCAATTTGTCAATTGTCAATTTGTCAATTGTCAATTTGTCAATTGTCAATTTGTCAATTGTCAATTTGTCAATTGTCAATTTGTCAATTGTCAATTTGTCAATTGTCAATTTGTCAATTGTCAATTTGTCAATTGTCAATTGTCAATTTGTCAATTGTCAATTTGTCAATTGTCAATTTGTCAATTGTCAATTTGTCAATTGTCAATTTGTCAATTGTCAATTTGTCAATTGTCAATTTGTCAATTGTCAATTTGTCAATTGTCAATTTGTCAATTGTCAATTTGTCAATTGTCAATTTGTCAATTGTCAATTTGTCAATTGTCAATTTGTCAATTGTCAATTTGTCAATTGTCAATTTGTCAATTGTCAATTTGTCAATTGTCAATTTGTCAATTGTCAATTTGTCAATTGTCAATTTGTCAATTGTCAATTTGTCAATTGTCAATTTGTCAATTGTCAATTTGTCAATTGTCAATTTGTCAATTGTCAATTGTCAATTTGTCAATTGTCAATTTGTCAATTGTCAATTTGTCAATTGTCAATTTGTCAATTGTCAATTTGTCAATTGTCAATTTGTCAATTGTCAATTTGTCAATTGTCAATTTGTCAATTGTCAATTTGTCAATTGTCAATTTGTCAATTGTCAATTTGTCAATTGTCAATTTGTCAATTGTCAATTTGTCAATTGTCAATTTGTCAATTGTCAATTTGTCAATTGTCAATTTGTCAATTGTCAATTTGTCAATTGTCAATTTGTCAATTGTCAATTTGTCAATTGTCAATTTGTCAATTGTCAATTTGTCAATTGTCAATTTGTCAATTGTCAATTTGTCAATTGTCAATTTGTCAATTGTCAATTTGTCAATTGTCAATTGTCAATTTGTCAATTGTCAATTTGTCAATTGTCAATTTGTCAATTGTCAATTTGTCAATTGTCAATTTGTCAATTGTCAATTTGTCAATTGTCAATTTGTCAATTGTCAATTTGTCAATTGTCAATTTGTCAATTGTCAATTTGTCAATTGTCAATTTGTCAATTGTCAATTGTCAATTGTCAATTTGTCAATTGTCAATTTGTCAATTGTCAATTTGTCAATTGTCAATTTGTCAATTGTCAATTTGTCAATTGTCAATTGTCAATTGTCAATTTGTCAATTGTCAATTTGTCAATTGTCAATTTGTCAATTGTCAATTTGTCAATTGTCAATTTGTCAATTGTCAATTTGTCAATTGTCAATTTGTCAATTGTCAATTTGTCAATTGTCAATTTGTCAATTGTCAATTTGTCAATTGTCAATTTGTCAATTGTCAATTGTCAATTGTCAATTTGTCAATTGTCAATTTGTCAATTGTCAATTTGTCAATTGTCAATTGTCAATTTGTCAATTGTCAATTTGTCAATTGTCAATTTGTCAATTGTCAATTTGTCAATTGTCAATTTGTCAATTGTCAATTTGTCAATTGTCAATTTGTCAATTGTCAATTTGTCAATTGTCAATTTGTCAATTGTCAATTTGTCAATTGTCAATTTGTCAATTGTCAATTGTCAATTGTCAATTTGTCAATTGTCAATTTGTCAATTGTCAATTTGTCAATTGTCAATTTGTCAATTGTCAATTTGTCAATTGTCAATTTGTCAATTGTCAATTTGTCAATTGTCAATTTGTCAATTGTCAATTTGTCAATTGTCAATTTGTCAATTGTCAATTTGTCAATTGTCAATTTGTCAATTGTCAATTTGTCAATTGTCAATTTGTCAATTGTCAATTTGTCAATTGTCAATTTGTCAATTGTCAATTTGTCAATTGTCAATTTTCAATTGTCAATTGTCAATTTGTCAATTGTCAATTTGTCAATTGTCAATTTGTCAATTGTCAATTGTCAATTTGTCAATTGTCAATTTGTCAATTGTCAATTTGTCAATTGTCAATTTGTCAATTGTCAATTTGTCAATTGTCAATTTGTCAATTGTCAATTTGTCAATTGTCAATTTGTCAATTGTCAATTTGTCAATTGTCAATTTGTCAATTGTCAATTTGTCAATTGTCAATTTGTCAATTGTCAATTTGTCAATTGTCAATTTGTCAATTGTCAATTTGTCAATTGTCAATTTGTCAATTGTCAATTTGTCAATTGTCAATTTGTCAATTGTCAATTTGTCAATTGTCAATTTGTCAATTGTCAATTTGTCAATTGTCAATTTGTCAATTGTCAATTTGTCAATTGTCAATTTGTCAATTGTCAATTTGTCAATTGTCAATTTGTCAATTGTCAATTTGTCAATTGTCAATTTGTCAATTGTCAATTTGTCAATTGTCAATTTGTCAATTGTCAATTGTCAATTGTCAATTGTCAATTGTCAATTTGTCAATTGTCAATTTGTCAATTGTCAATTTGTCAATTGTCAATTTGTCAATTGTCAATTTGTCAATTGTCAATTTGTCAATTGTCAATTTGTCAATTGTCAATTTGTCAATTGTCAATTTGTCAATTGTCAATTGTCAATTTGTCAATTGTCAATTTGTCAATTGTCAATTGTCAATTTGTCAATTGTCAATTGTCAATTGTCAATTGTCAATTTGTCAATTGTCAATTTGTCAATTGTCAATTTGTCAATTGTCAATTTGTCAATTGTCAATTTGTCAATTGTCAATTTGTCAATTGTCAATTTGTCAATTGTCAATTTGTCAATTGTCAATTTGTCAATTGTCAATTTGTCAATTGTCAATTTGTCAATTGTCAATTTGTCAATTGTCAATTTGTCAATTGTCAATTTGTCAATTGTCAATTTGTCAATTGTCAATTTGTCAATTGTCAATTTGTCAATTGTCAATTTGTCAATTGTCAATTGTCAATTTGTCAATTGTCAATTTGTCAATTGTCAATTTGTCAATTGTCAATTTGTCAATTGTCAATTTGTCAATTGTCAATTTGTCAATTGTCAATTTGTCAATTGTCAATTTGTCAATTGTCAATTTGTCAATTGTCAATTTGTCAATTGTCAATTTGTCAATTGTCAATTTGTCAATTGTCAATTTGTCAATTGTCAATTTGTCAATTGTCAATTTGTCAATTGTCAATTTGTCAATTGTCAATTTGTCAATTGTCAATTTGTCAATTGTCAATTTGTCAATTGTCAATTTGTCAATTGTCAATTTGTCAATTGTCAATTTGTCAATTGTCAATTTGTCAATTGTCAATTTGTCAATTGTCAATTTGTCAATTGTCAATTTGTCAATTGTCAATTTGTCAATTGTCAATTGTCAATTTGTCAATTGTCAATTTGTCAATTGTCAATTTGTCAATTGTCAATTTGTCAATTGTCAATTTGTCAATTGTCAATTTGTCAATTGTCAATTTGTCAATTTGTCAATTGTCAATTTGTCAATTGTCAATTTGTCAATTGTCAATTTGTCAGTTGTCAATTTGTCAATTGTCAATTGTCAATTGTCAATTTGTCAATTGTCAATTTGTCAATTGTCAATTGTCAATTTGTCAATTGTCAATTGTCAATTGTCAATTGTCAATTTGTCAATTGTCAATTTGTCAATTGTCAATTTGTCAATTGTCAATTTGTCAACTGTCAATTGTCAATTTGTCAATTGTCAATTTGTCAATTGTCAATTTGTCAATTGTCAATTGTCAATTTGTCAATTGTCAATTTGTCAATTGTCAATTTGTCAATTGTCAATTTGTCAATTTGTCAATTGTCAATTTGTCAATTGTCAATTTGTCAATTGTCAATTTGTCAATTGTCAATTTGTCAATTGTCAATTTGTCAATTGTCAATTTGTCAATTGTCAATTTGTCAATTGTCAATTTGTCAATTGTCAATTTGTCAATTGTCAATTTGTCAATTGTCAATTTGTCAATTCAATTGTCAATTTGTCAATTGTCCATTTGTCAATTGTCAATTTGTCAATTGTCAATTGGTCAATTGTCAATTTGTCAATTGTCAATTTGTCAATTGTCAATTTGTCAATTGTCAATTTGTCAATTGTCAATTTGTCAATTGTCAATTTGTCAATTGTCAATTTGTCAATTGTCAATTTGTCAATTGTCAATTTGTCAATTGTCAATTTGTCAATTGTCAATTTGTCAATTGTCAATTTGTCAATTGTCAATTTGTCAATTGTCAATTTGTCAATTGTCAATTGTCAATTTGTCAATTGTCAATTTGTCAATTGTCAATTTGTCAATTGTCAAATTATCAGTATTTAATTGGGCTTTTTCACTTAGCAATTTTCAACTGGCCATCACGAATTGTCAATTCATCAATTGTCAATCTTCAATTGGCAGTTTTTAAAGGGCAATTCTCAATTGGCTATTTTGAATGGGCAATTTTCAATTCGTAATTTTTACTTTCAAATTTTTGCTTGACAATTTTTAATTAGAGATTTTTAATTGGCAATTTTTAGCTGGAAATTTTTAATTGGAAATTTTCAATTGGAAATTTTCAATTGTTAATTGGCAACTTTCAATTGGCAATTTTAAATAGTCAATTGTCGATTGTCACTTGTCAATTGGCAATTTCCCATTGGCAATTGTGAGGTGACAATTTTCAATTGGAAATTTTCAACTGGCAATTGTCAATTTGTCAATTGTCAATTTGTCAATTGTCAATTTGTCAATTGTCAATTTGTCAATTGTCAATTTGTCAATTGTCAATTTGTCAATTGTCAATTTGTCAATTGTCAATTTGTCAATTGTCAATTTGTCAATTGTCAATTGTCAATTGTCAATTCGTCAATTGTCAATTTGTCAATTGTCAATTTGTCAATTGTCAATTTGTCAATTGTCAATTTGTCAATTGTCAATTTGTCAATTGTCAATTTGTCAATTGTCAATTTGTCAATTGTCAATTTGTCAATTGTCAATTTGTCAATTGTCAATTTGTCAATTGTCAATTTGTCAATTGTCAATTTGTCAATTGTCAATTTGTCAATTGTCAATTTGTCAATTGTCAATTTGTCAATTGTCAATTTGTCAATTGTCAATTTGTCAATTGTCAATTTGTCAATTGTCAATTTGTCAATTGTCAATTTGTCAATTGTCAATTTGTCAATTGTCAATTTGTCAATTGTCAATTTGTCAATTGTCAATTTGTCAATTGTCAATTTGTCAATTGTCAATTTGTCAATTGTCAATTTGTCAATTGTCAATTTGTCAATTGTCAATTTGTCAATTGTCAATTTGTCAATTGTCAATTTGTCAATTGTCAATTTGTCAATTGTCAATTTGTCAATTGTCAATTTGTCAATTGTCAATTTGTCAATTGTCAATTTGTCAATTGTCAATTTGTCAATTGTCAATTTGTCAATTGTCAATTTGTCAATTGTCAATTTGTCAATTGTCAATTTGTCAATTGTCAATTTGTCAATTGTCAATTTGTCAATTGTCAATTTGTCAATTGTCAATTTGTCAATTGTCAATTTGTCAATTGTCAATTTGTCAATTGTCAATTTGTCAATTGTCAATTTGTCAATTGTCAATTTGTCAATTGTCAATTTGTCAATTGTCAATTTGTCAATTGTCAATTTGTCAATTGTCAATTTGTCAATTGTCAATTTGTCAATTGTCAATTTGTCAATTGTCAATTTGTCAATTGTCAATTTGTCAATTGTCAATTTGTCAATTGTCAATTTGTCAATTGTCAATTTGTCAATTGTCAATTTGTCAATTGTCAATTTGTCAATTGTCAATTTGTCAATTGTCAATTTGTCAATTGTCAATTTGTCAATTGTCAATTTGTCAATTGTCAATTTGTCAATTGTCAATTTGTCAATTGTCAATTTGTCAATTGTCAATTTGTCAATTGTCAATTTGTCAATTGTCAATTTGTCAATTGTCAATTTGTCAATTGTCAATTTGTCAATTGTCAATTTGTCAATTGTCAATTTGTCAATTGTCAATTTGTCAATTGTCAATTTGTCAATTTGTCAATTGTCAATTTGTCAATTGTCAATTTGTCAATTGTCAATTTGTCAATTGTCAATTTGTCAATTGTCAATTTGTCAATTGTCAATTTGTCAATTGTCAATTTGTCAATTGTCAATTTGTCAATTGTCAATTTGTCAATTGTCAATTTGTCAATTGTCAATTTGTCAATTTGTCAATTGTCAATTTGTCAATTGTCAATTTGTCAATTGTCAATTTGTCAATTGTCAATTTGTCAATTGTCAATTTGTCAATTGTCAATTTGTCAATTGTCAATTTGTCAATTGTCAATTTGTCAATTGTCAATTGTCAATTGTCAATTTGTCAATTGTCAATTTGTCAATTGTCAATTTGTCAATTGTCAATTTGTCAATTGTCAATTTGTCAATTGTCAATTTGTCAATTGTCAATTTGTCAATTGTCAATTTGTCAATTGTCAATTTGTCAATTGTCAATTAATTGTCAATTGTCAATTTGTCAATTGTCAATTTGTCAATTGTCAATTTGTCAATTGTCAATTTGTCAATTGTCAATTTGTCAATTGTCAATTTGTCAATTGTCAATTTGTCAATTGTCAATTTGTCAATTGTCAATTTGTCAATTGTCAATTTGTCAATTGTCAATTTGTCAATTGTCAATTTGTCAATTGTCAATTTGTCAATTGTCAATTTGTCAATTGTCAATTTGTCAATTGTCAATTTGTCAATTGTCAATTTGTCAATTGTCAATTTGTCAATTGTCAATTTGTCAATTGTCATTTTGTCAATTGTCAATTTGTCAATTGTCAATTTGTCAATTGTCAATTTGTCAATTGTCAATTGTCAATTTGTCAATTGTCAATTTGTCAATTGTCAATTTGTCAATTGTCAATTTGTCAATTGTCAATTTGTCAATTGTCAATTTGTCAATTGTCAATTTGTCAATTGTCAATTGTCAATTGTCAATTGTCAATTGTCAATTGTCAATTGTCAATTGTCAATTGTCAATTGTCAATTTGTCAATTGTCAATTTGTCAATTGTCAATTTGTCAATTGTCAATTTGTCAATTGTCAATTTGTCAATTGTCAATTTGTCAATTTGTCAATTTGTCAATTTGTCAATTGTCAATTTGTCAATTGTCAATTTGTCAATTGTCAATTTGTCAATTGTCAATTTGTCAATTGTCAATTTGTCAATTGTCAATTTGTCAATTGTCAATTTGTCAATTGTCAATTTGTCAATTGTCAATTTGTCAATTGTCAATTTGTCAATTGTCAATTTGTCAATTGTCAATTTGTCAATTGTCAATTTGTCAATTGTCAATTTGTCAATTGTCAATTTGTCAATTGTCAATTTGTCAATTGTCAATTTGTCAATTGTCAATTTGTCAATTGTCAATTTGTCAATTGTCAATTTGTCAATTGTCAATTTGTCAATTGTCAATTTGTCAATTGTCAATTTGTCAATTGTCAATTTGTCAATTGTCAATTTGTCAATTGTCAATTTGTCAATTGTCAATTTGTCAATTGTCAATTTGTCAATTGTCAATTTGTCAATTGTCAATTTGTCAATTGTCAATTTGTCAATTGTCAATTTGTCAATTGTCAATTTGTCAATTGTCAATTTGTCAATTGTCAATTTGTCAATTGTCAATTTGTCAATTGTCAATTTGTCAATTGTCAATTTGTCAATTGTCAATTTGTCAATTGTCAATTTGTCAATTGTCAATTTGTCAATTGTCAATTTGTCAATTGTCAATTTGTCAATTGTCAATTTGTCAATTGTCAATTTGTCAATTGTCAATTTGTCAATTGTCAATTTGTCAATTGTCAATTTGTCAATTGTCAATTTGTCAATTGTCAATTTGTCAATTGTCAATTTGTCAATTGTCAATTTGTCAATTGTCAATTTGTCAATTGTCAATTTGTCAATTGTCAATTTGTCAATTGTCAATTTGTCAATTGTCAATTTGTCAATTGTCAATTTGTCAATTGTCAATTTGTCAATTGTCAATTTGTCAATTGTCAATTTGTCAATTGTCAATTTGTCAATTGTCAATTGTCAATTGTCAATTTGTCAATTGTCAATTTGTCAATTGTCAATTTGTCAATTGTCAATTTGTCAATTGTCAATTTGTCAATTGTCAATTTGTCAATTGTCAATTTGTCAATTGTCAATTTGTCAATTGTCAATTTGTCAATTGTCAATTTGTCAATTGTCAATTTGTCAATTGTCAATTTGTCAATTGTCAATTTGTCAATTGTCAATTTGTCAATTGTCAATTTGTCAATTGTCAATTTGTCAATTGTCAATTTGTCAATTGTCAATTTGTCAATTGTCAATTTGTCAATTGTCAATTTGTCAATTGTCAATTTGTCAATTGTCAATTTGTCAATTGTCAATTTGTCAATTGTCAATTTGTCAATTGTCAATTTGTCAATTGTCAATTTGTCAATTGTCAATTTGTCAATTGTCAATTTGTCAATTGTCAATTTGTCAATTGTCAATTTGTCAATTTGTCAATTGTCAATTTGTCAATTGTCAATTTGTCAATTGTCAATTTGTCAATTGTCAATTTGTCAATTGTCAATTTGTCAATTGTCAATTTGTCAATTGTCAATTTGTCAATTGTCAATTTGTCAATTGTCAATTTGTCAATTGTCAATTTGTCAATTGTCAATTTGTCAATTGTCAATTTGTCAATTGTCAATTTGTCAATTGTCAATTTGTCAATTGTCAATTTGTCAATTGTCAATTTGTCAATTGTCAATTTGTCAATTGTCAATTTGTCAATTGTCAATTTGTCAATTGTCAATTTGTCAATTGTCAATTGTCAATTGTCAATTTGTCAATTGTCAATTTGTCAATTGTCAATTTGTCAATTGTCAATTTGTCAATTGTCAATTGTCAATTTGTCAATTGTCAATTTGTCAATTGTCAATTTGTCAATTGTCAATTTGTCAATTGTCAATTTGTCAATTGTCAATTTGTCAATTGTCAATTTGTCAATTGTCAATTTGTCAATTGTCAATTTGTCAATTGTCAATTTGTCAATTGTCAATTTGTCAATTGTCAATTTGTCAATTGTCAATTTGTCAATTGTCAATTTGTCAATTGTCAATTTGTCAATTGTCAATTTGTCAATTGTCAATTGTCAATTGTCAATTGTCAATTGTCAATTGTCAATTTGTCAATTGTCAATTTGTCAATTGTCAATTTGTCAATTGTCAATTGTCAATTGTCAATTTGTCAATTGTCAATTTGTCAATTGTCAATTGTCAATTGTCAATTTGTCAATTGTCAATTTGTCAATTGTCAATTTGTCAATTGTCAATTTGTCAATTGTCAATTTGTCAATTGTCAATTTGTCAATTGTCAATTTGTCAATTGTCAATTTGTCAATTGTCAATTTGTCAATTGTCAATTGTCAATTTGTCAATTGTCAATTTGTCAATTGTCAATTTGTCAATTGTCAATTTGTCAATTTGTCAATTGTCAATTTGTCAATTGTCAATTTGTCAATTGTCAATTTGTCAATTGTCAATTTGTCAATTGTCAATTTGTCAATTGTCAATTTGTCAATTGTCAATTTGTCAATTGTCAATTTGTCAATTGTCAATTTGTCAATTGTCAATTTGTCAATTGTCAATTTGTCAATTGTCAATTTGTCAATTGTCAATTTGTCAATTGTCAATTTGTCAATTGTCAATTTGTCAATTGTCAATTTGTCAATTGTCAATTTGTCAATTGTCAATTTGTCAATTGTCAATTTGTCAATTGTCAATTTGTCAATTGTCAATTTGTCAATTGTCAATTTGTCAATTGTCAATTTGTCAATTGTCAATTTGTCAATTGTCAATTTGTCAATTGTCAATTTGTCAATTGTCAATTTGTCAATTGTCAATTTGTCAATTGTCAATTTGTCAATTGTCAATTTGTCAATTGTCAATTGTCAATTTGTCAATTGTCAAATTGTCAATTGTCAATTTGTCAATTGTCAATTTGTCAATTGTCAATTTGGCAATTGTCAATTTGTCAATTGTCAATTTGTCAATTTGTCAATTTGTCAATTGTCAATTTGTCAATTGTCAATTTGTCAATTGTCAATTTGTCAATTGTCAATTTGTCAATTTGTCAATTGTCAATTGTCAATTGTCAATTGTCAATTTGTCAATTGTCAATTGTCAATTGTCAATTGTCAATTGTCAATTGTCAATTGTCAATTTGTCAATTGTGAATTTGTCAATTGTCAATTTGTCAATTGTCAATTTGTCAACTGTCAATTTGTCAATTGTCAAGTTGTCAATTGTCAATTTGTCAATTGTCAATTTGTCAATTGTCAATTTCTCAATTGTCAATTTGTCAATTGTCAATTTGTCAATTGTCAATTTGTCAATTGTCTATTTGTCAATTTGTCAATGGTCAATTTGTCAATGGTCAATTTGTCAATTGTCAATTTGTCAATTGTCAATTTGTCAATTGTCAATTTGTCAATTGTCAATTTGTCAATTGTCAATTTGTCAATTGTCAATTTGTCAATTGTCAATTTGTCAATTGTCAATTTGTCAATTGTCAATTTGTCAATTGTCAATTTGTCAATTGTCAATTTGTCAATTGTCAATTTGTCAATTGTCAATTTGTCAATTGTCAATTTGTCAATTGTCAATTTGTCAATTGTCAATTTGTCAATTGTCAATTTGTCAATTCAATTGTCAATTTGTCAATTTGTCAATTGTCAATTTGTCAATTGTCAATTTGTCAATTGTCAATTTGTCAATTGTCAATTTGTCAATTGTCAATTTGTCAATTGTCAATTTGTCAATTGTCAATTTGTCAATTGTCAATTGTCAATTTGTCAATTGTCAATTTGTCAATTGTCAATTTGTCAATTGTCAATTTGTCAATTGTCAATTTGTCAATTGTCAATTTGTCAATTTGTCAATTGTCAATTTGTCAATTGTCAATTTGTCAATTGTCAATTTGTCAGTTGTCAATTTGTCAATTGTCAATTGTCAATTGTCAATTTGTCAATTGTCAATTTGTCAATTGTCAATTGTCAATTTGTCAATTGTCAATTGTCAATTGTCAATTGTCAATTTGTCAATTGTAAATTTGTCAATTGTCAATTTGTCAATTGTCAATTTGTCAACTGTCAATTGTCAATTTGTCAATTGTCAATTTGTCAATTGTCAATTTGTCAATTGTCAATTGTCAATTTCTCAATTGTCAATTTGTCAATTGTCAATTTGTCAATTGTCAATTTGTCAATTTGTCAATGGTCAATTTGTCAATTGTCAATTTGTCAATTGTCAATTTGTCAATTGTCAATTTGTCAATTGTCAATTTGTCAATTGTCAATTTGTCAATTGTCAATTTGTCAATTGTCAATTTGTCAATTGTCAATTTGTCAATTGTCAATTTGTCAATTGTCAATTTGTCAATTGTCAATTTGTCAATTGTCAATTTGTCAATTGTCAATTTGCCAATTGTCAATTTGTCAATTGTCAATTTGTCAATTGTCAATTTGTCAATTGTCAATTTGTCAATTGTCAATTTGTCAATTGTCAATTTGTCAATTGTCAATTTGTCAATTGTCAATTTGTCAATTGTCAATTTGTCAATTGTCAATTTGTCAATTGTCAATTGTCAATTTGTCAATTGTCAATTTGTCAATTGTCAATTTGTCAATTGTCAATTGTCAATTGTCAATTTGTCAATTGTCAAATTATCAGTATTTAATTGGGCTTTTTCACTTAGCAATTTTCAACTGGCCATCACGAATTGTCAATTCATCAATTGTCAATCTTCAATTGGCAGTTTTTAAAGGGCAATTCTCAATTGGCTATTTTGAATGGGCAATTTTCAATTCGTAATTTTTACTTTCAAATTTTTGCTTGACAATTTTTAATTAGAGATTTTTAATTGGCAATTTTTAGCTGGAAATTTTTAATTGGAAATTTTCAATTGGAAATTTTCAATTGTTAATTGGCAACTTTCAATTGGCAATTTTAAATAGTCAATTGTCGATTGTCACTTGTCAATTGGCAATTTCCCATTGGCAATTGTGAGGTGACAATTTTCAATTGGAAATTTTCAACTGGCAATTGTCAATTTGTCAATTGTCAATTTGTCAATTGTCAATTTGTCAATTGTCAATTTGTCAATTGTCAATTTGTCAATTGTCAATTTGTCAATTGTCAATTTGTCAATTGTCAATTGTCAATTTGTCAATTGTCAATTTGTCAATTGTCAATTTGTCAATTGTCAATTTGTCAATTGTCAATTTGTCAATTGTCAATTTGTCAATTGTCAATTTGTCAATTGTCAATTTGTCAATTGTCAATTTGTCAATTGTCAATTTGTCAATTGTCAATTTGTCAATTGTCAATTTGTCAATTGTCAATTTGTCAATTGTCAATTTGTCAATTGTCAATTTGTCAATTGTCAATTTGTCAATTGTCAATTTGTCAATTGTCAATTTGTCAATTGTCAATTTGTCAATTGTCAATTTGTCAATTGTCAATTTGTCAATTGTCAATTTGTCAATTGTCAATTTGTCAATTGTCAATTTGTCAATTGTCAATTTGTCAATTGTCAATTTGTCAATTGTCAATTTGTCAATTGTCAATTTGTCAATTGTCAATTTGTCAATTGTCAATTTGTCAATTGTCAATTTGTCAATTGTCAATTTGTCAATTGTCAATTTGTCAATTGTCAATTTGTCAATTGTCAATTTGTCAATTGTCAATTTGTCAATTGTCAATTTGTCAATTGTCAATTTGTCAATTGTCAATTTGTCAATTGTCAATTTGTCAATTGTCAATTTGTCAATTGTCAATTTGTCAATTGTCAATTTGTCAATTGTCAATTTGTCAATTGTCAATTTGTCAATTGTCAATTTGTCAATTGTCAATTTGTCAATTGTCAATTTGTCAATTGTCAATTTGTCAATTGTCAATTTGTCAATTGTCAATTTGTCAATTGTCAATTTGTCAATTGTCAATTTGTCAATTGTCAATTTGTCAATTGTCAATTTGTCAATTGTCAATTTGTCAATTGTCAATTTGTCAATTTGTCAATTGTCAATTTGTCAATTGTCAATTTGTCAATTGTCAATTTGTCAATTGTCAATTTGTCAATTGTCAATTGTCAATTTGTCAATTGTCAATTTGTCAATTGTCCATTTGTCAATTGTCAATTTTTCAATTGTCAATTCAATTGTCAATTCAATTCGCAATTTTCAATTGGCAGTTTTCAATTGGCCATTTTCAATTGGCAGTTTTCAATTGGCAATTTTCAATTGGCAGTGTTCAATTAGCAATTTTCAATTGGCAATTTTTACTTTCAAATTTTTAATTAGAGATTTTTAATTGGGAATTTTTAATTGACCACTTTTAATGAGCAATTCGTTATTGGCAATTTTCAACTGACAATTTCCAATTGGCAATTTTTCGTTGGAACTTTTTAATTGGAAATTTTCAATCGGAAATTTTCAATTGTCAATTGTCAATTGTCAATCCTCAATTGTCAATTGTCAATTTTCAAATGTCAATTGTCAATTGTCAATTGGCAATTTTTCAATTGGCACTTTTTCAATTGGCAATTTTGCAGTTGGCAATTTTTCAATTCGCAATTTTTCAATTGGCAATTTTCAATTGGCAATTTTCAATTGGCATTTCTCAATTGGCAATTTTCAATTGGCAATTTTCAATTGGCAATTTTCAATTGGCAATTTTCAATTGGCAATTTTCAATTGGCAATTTTCAATTGGCAATTTTCAATTGGCAATTTTCAATTGGCAATTTTCAATTGGCAATTTTCAATTGGCAATTTTCAATTGGCAATTTTCAATTGGCAATTTTCAATTGGCAATTTTCAATTGGCAATTTTCAATTGGCAATTTTCAATTGGCAATTTTCAATTTGCAATTTTCAATTGGCAATTTTCAATTGGCAATTTTCAATTGGCAATTTTCAATTGGCAATTTTCAATTGGCAATTTTCAATTGGCAATTTTCAATTGGCAATTTTCAATTGGCAATTTTCAATTGGCAATTTTCAATTGGCAATTTTCAATTGGCAATTTTCAATTGGCAATTTTCAATTGGCAATTTTCAATTGGCAATTTTCAATTGGCAATTTTCAATTAACAATTTTCAATTGGCAATTTTCAGTTGGCAATTTTCAATTGCCAATTGTCAATGTTTAACGGCAAAGGCTGCAACGGGGGAACTGGATCGCCAGGGCCCGACGCTTGTGGCTGTGTGTGTGTGCGTGCGCGCGCATGCGTAGGCTGAACCTCTACCATTACGCCAAAGCTCTGACGCTGGTGTGTGTGTATGTGTGTATGCATGTTTTTTTTCTCCGTCCCTCTCATTTGTACGCCCCCGGTAGCGACCGTTAAGCGTTCATTCAGGGGGTGTACCGGACACTCACCCATGCGTCTGGGGCCGACTTTTCGCCATCTTTTAGCCCACCGTATTTCTAAACACAGGGGACCCCTCCAGAAACCCCTGTGCTACGATGGCCGGCGCCTATTATGGAACCCGCCCTCCCCCCCCCCCCCCTGCGTCGGGTTAGGTTCCCGCTCGGCCGGGCAGTCTCATTTTATGGGTACCGCCGATAGCACACATGGAAGTTCCTGCATCGGTCGGAATCCATGAGAATAGTAGATTACATACCCAGGCCAGCAAAGTAAGGAATGTCTCAGATCACATTTAGTTGTTGGCCGAGGCGAAGCCGAGGTCGACAATAATGTGATCTGAGGCTTTCTTACTTGCTGGCCGAGGTGTGTATACTATTTTTCTGCTCGACGAAGCCGGAAAGTGGTAACTTCGTTCAGCGCAGCGGCCCGAAAGTTACCGCTTTCTGGCCGGAGGGCAGAAAAGAATTGTCAACTAAACTCACAATGGTTACCTCAACTACATTCACACAGTGATCAGTTTGTTTAACTTGTCGATCAGCGAGTTTTAACTCTCTAGCTAACAGAAATACAGAGAAATGATCATGAAACTATGTACTTATCAGTCATGATAATAATCCCACAGACGCGTGTTTTGTGATGAGTTAATAATGTATTTATTAATGATGTCAGTAGAATTTACAGAACACCAGGACAAGTCTAATTTTAGGTGTCATAAGTGAACATTGTGTGATCGGGGCGTCCGAATAAATTGAGTACTGCGTCCAGTGTGTACACGTGTTATGGCTACTACTGGAATACGGTGATATTTCATCCTATCCATTGTAATACAGGTTTAGCAACGAAACTTGAACCAGAATTATATTGGTTCCCAACCATATTGTATTCATTACCATGCGACCTCAGCCCAATGTAATTACTTGTCTTTAAAGGTGAAAATTCTCTCACTGCACCCATGCGACTGGGGGTGACTCTCGCCATTTTTAAGCCATCTTACTTCTAAACACAGGGCCGCCTATGATCCTAGCCCCCCCCCCCTCGGTGACGGGGTAGGTCCTTCTAACGGCCGTTCACCTCCGGCATTGCGATCTCATTTTATGGGTACCGCCGATAGCACACACGGAACGTTCCTGCTTCGGTGGGAATTCATGAGAATAGTCTATTTCCAGAATGTCATTTCGGGGACCTCTGCTCGCGCCAACTTTGCGCTCGAGGCGAAACCGAGAGCAGGCAAAGGCGCGAGCCATAAATCCCCAGAATGACAGCCTGAACAATATTTTTCCGTAGTGACTTTTATTTTTCCAAGTTCGGAAGGGCGCTAATACCAATCACCGAACGAGGAAAAGTACAAGGCGGTACGGAAAAATATTTTCTGCCGACTGTGAGTTTGCACGACGAGCCGAAGGCGAGGTTTGCAACAGAGGCAGCGGGAAAGTTCTTTCCGCACGTGTGTCGAACCATGTTTTTGGATGCAATGTGCGCGGGCAGGGTTTTTCACACGCGAAGCGTGCGCAAAACGTTGCTTTACGCACAGTGTGTCAAAAAAGGTTTTTCCGCACTGGTGTATAAATGTACTACTTGAAAATATTCTCCGGCGACCGGGCGCGAAACTAGGAGCTTTGAAGTACTAGAGAGATACCCTCAGTAAGGACACAATGCAAACTTCCCGATTTTGTAACTCCAGTTTTTGAGATGACGTCTGTTTCAAAAATTTACGAGACTTCGCACTTGAGTATCTCTGGCTTCACTCGACGTCCCGTTCCTGGCAGCATTAAGGGGTGACCCCGGTCAAACTTCGAAGTCCTCGCAGGGCCTTCGGACCCACCAATCGGGTTTTGCTATATCAAGGCATATCCAAAAACGTAAGGAAAATTCCGGACCCAACCCATATATACCCATAAGAAACATTGTTTTTCGTGTTTTGAGCTTCAAAGTGCTCCTCGGTCCGCAATTTTCGTTCGATTTTAATTTTTTTTTCAAAACTCATACGTCATACTCCAAAGAACAAAGTTAAGTATTCGTTTTTTTTTTTTTGGAAATTTTGAAATTTTTCGAAAAACTGAAAATAAAAACGCGCAAACTGAAAAATAATTTTCTCATGATGTAAAGCGAATAGAATAAAACGTATACGTAACTTTGTTATTTGGAGTATGACGATCATTTTGAGAAAAAAAAATTAAAATCGAACGAAAATTGAGGACCGAGGAGCACTTTGAAGCTCAAAACACGAAAAACAATGTTTTTTTATGGGTATATGGGGCAAACTGGGTTGGGTCCGGGATTTTTCTTATTTTTTTGAATATGGCTTGGTATATCAAAACCCGATTGGTGGGTCCGAAGGCCCTGCGAGGACTTTGAAGATTCACCAGGGTCACCCCTTATACACAAAAATGATATACAAGTATTATATTCTGAGTGTGTCCAAGTATACTTGTAGGGACCAATTTTTGCGATCGCAGCCGCCATCTAGTCTCCATTCATGCACTCATCACATGAATTATTTTTTTCTAACAGTCCTCCCACCTTCATTATGCGCATTATGGGAAAAAAATTAATAGACATTAAATGTGGATGTTTGTATGAGAGACAACTTATGCTAACAATTTTTTTCCCTAACTCCAACCGTTTACGACATATAGCGTTATGAACAATTGCAATTGTTAAGAATAATAAATATGCTGAACCAATATCCATCAAAAGCTAATCGAAGCTGAGTTGCATGAAGACGCATGCATTGAGACCTTGATCGCTTTAATTGGTGTATTCCTTCGTGAGACATAGTTGACCTAAATTTAAGGCACATACATACGAACATACACACACACACAGCCACAGAATCAGAATTTTTTGGGGATCATTTTGGTACCCTTAAAACACCACTTACAGGCCGAAAGGAAATAGTTCGATTTCGGGCTGATTACAATAACTTACCTATCGGGAAGTTAATGAATGATGGAAAAATAGTGTCAGGATCAACGGACTTGGCGCGGTTTTCCTGTCATATTCAAGTTTGTATCACATATCATTTTCACGACGATTAACTGTCCCTGTTTTAATTAATGAAGTCAAGGGAATACGTTTAATATATATTTATTGAATAACTAATATTGTTCATTTCATCAGAGCCATATAACAACCACTCAGATCCAGCTTGACTATAGAACTAACTTGATATCATACGTCATAACATGTTTCACTCGTAACAAACATGAGGGCAGCACATACTGATGAAGTACGAATGTATACCATTTCCAACACGCCTCTTTACATTTGTACTTTATCACTTAGATTTTTCTTTATAACTATTATCTTAATTTTAATCCATCTCTTAATTTAATAAACTTTGGTTTGCACAGCGATTTTGTCAGGATATCCGCAATGTTTTCTTCTGTATCGATTTTAACTATATCTATTTTCCTTTTCTCGTAATTGTCGTGAACATAGTGATATTGTACTTCAATGTACTTCGATTTCCTTAAGAGATTTCCACTCTGAGCAATCAATACAGCCCCTGAATTATCTTCGTACATTTTGATAGGAACGCGAAACTCGATCTTAAATACTTCGTCCAACAAACCTCTTATAAATGTTATCTCAGTCAATGCCTCTGACAAGGCCACATACTCAGCTTCGGTGCATGATTTTGTGACCGACTTTTGTTTTCTTGACTTCCAATAAATTACATTCCCAAACATTCTTACTACATACCCTGAGGTAGATTTGCGGTCCACAATATCACCTGCCCAATCTGAATCTACTAAACAATCTAATGGTTCCATTTCTTCCGTTTTTGTATACATTAATTTCAAGTCTTTAATCAGGTACAAATATGTCAAAATCCTCATAGCATACTTGAAATGCGTTCCATTATAGCAACTTTGAAACCTACTCAAATAATTGACGCTAAATGCAATGTCTGGTCTAGTTCCTGTTCATACTTGTTCATCAATTTCAATACCTGGCTCTAGTCTCAAATTGATTTCCATTGGTGTTTTCTCCAATTTAGCATTCTCCAATTTATATTTTTTAGCTAATGATTCGACTTAAGGTATTTGGTTTGACTTAAGGTCATCACGTTACTTTCAAGGTTGTGTTCAATATCAATACCAATGTAATTTTTGACTTGACCCATATCCTTCATTTTGGATCGCTTGGAAAGTTTTGATTTTACTTCTTGAATTTTTGACGTATCCCGACAGCAAATTAATACATCATCGACAAAGATTATTACGTACACGGAATCTTTTTCATCATTTTTCACATAAAGACAGTAATTATGCTTGCTTCTGACAAATTTCATTTCATTCATATAACCATGAAAACAATCGTACCACGATCGAGGACTCTCTCTCAAACCATAAAGTGATTTGCATAATTTGTAAACCTTGTTTGTACCATCTTGATATCCCTGGGGTTGATTCACGTATACTTCCGATACTATTTTTCCATTCAAAAATGCTGTCTCTACATCCATTTGCTCAATTTTTAGCTCATTCTGACAACAGTAGGACAACAGAATTTTCAATGTTACCATTTTGGCTACTGGAGAATATGTGCTTTCGATTTGTTCGTTTTGTTGATATCCCCTAGCTACTAGCCTAGCTTTATGAATATCATCTGACTTTGTTTTGTACACCCACTTAACATCAATAATCTTTTTGTTCTTTGGCCTATCTACTAATACCCAAGTTTTATTTTCTTCTATACTGCTCATTTCTTTATCCATTGTTTTTTTCCAATTTTCAGACTCATTAGTTTCAATCGCCTCTTCAAATGTGTTAGGATCACCAACGTTACAACAATTAACATACACGCAATAAGTTTCATAATCTTTAGTGTACCTTGGGTTTGGTTTCCTCACTCTTTCGGATCTCCTGATTGGATTTTCATTTTCATTATCATTGGCCTTTTCTTCTGATTCTGCAGATTCATACTCCGATTCATCTTTAACTTCATCATTCAGTTCTTCGCGCAACTTTTCGTATGAATTACTTTCGTCCACTTTCGACTCATCACCGTCTTCAAAACAAATATATTTAATATCCTTCTCTACTACGTCAACGTGTCTGGCAACAATAATTCTGTTATTCACTAATACTCGGTACTCAACTTCCGAATATCCTACTAAAACTCCCAATTTTGCTTTAGGCTCCCATTTTGAAACTCTCCGGTACTCCGGTGTCCTTACAAAAACTCGACTCCCATATAAACGTAAATATTTTCCATTTGGCTTCTCATTAAAAAATATTTCATACGGAGTTTTTAGCTGAACGGTGTTAGCAAGAGTTCGATTCTTCACATACGTCGCTGTTTTAACGACTTCTGGCCAGTACCTTACATGAATTTTTGCTTCTTTCAATAAACATCTCGCGGAATCCATAATGGTCCTATTGAACCTCTCAGCTACCCCATTTAGCTCATGCACATAAGGTGGGCATGGCATAATTCTTATACCCTTTTCTCTTGCAAATGCAAACACATTATTGTTCATATATTCTCTGCCATTGTCGCATCTCACATTCTGCACTCTCTTCTTAGTCATATTCTCAACCACATTTACATAATCTACGAAACATTCATAAACTTCAGCTTTGGATTTAATACAATAGACTTTTGCTAATTTACTGTAATCATCCACGAATGACAAGAAATATCTTTCTCCACAATTTCCTACTTCTGGCTGCGGCCCATTTAAGTCTGTATGTATTATTTCGAGAATCTCTTGTGCTTGTTTTCTGTTATTTTCAAAAGGTAAATTGTGCATTTTAGACTCGATACACGTTGCACACTTCATTTCTTCCGACTCTAAATTTTTTGGCATTCCAATCACGAGCTCATATTGACATAGTGTATTTAAATATTGAAACTTGACATGACCCAAAGTACGATGCCATTTCTCTTTTTCCGTCATACTTTCATTTTTGTTATCCAGTAGTTGACTACTATTTACTTGCTTCGCGTTTTTCAATTTTTTAATATAGCTTGTCATTCTGTAGATGTTATTCTCTTTTCGTGCAATCGCTATCAACTCTTCAAAGGGATTGTAAACTTCTGAAATGTCCTCATACGAAATAATTACATTGTCAATAGTTACTTTAGCATAGCTCAACAGATTGTGTTTCATTTCTCGAACAAAATAAACATTATTCATGGTTACTGCACAGTCATTCCCATCGACCATAAAAACTGCATTTACCCGACCGATTTTTGTTGCTTTCATGACCCGACCATCTCCTAATTTTACATCGATTGGCTTATTGAACGGTACACATATTTCATATAGCTCATCATTATTAATTATATGATCTGTGCATCCACTATCCAAAATCCACTCAATTGCACTATTGTCTCTATATTGTTCATTTCTTACCTCTGCTTGGTTCACTTGAGTTAGAAAAACATTTGAATGATTCTGGCCCTCTTGGTGATACCCGTGACGACTATTTGGTGGGTTTCCTCCACCTCGATAGCACCCTCTTTGTGGTCCTCGGTAATTGCTTCTCCCGCGCACAAATTCGTGACCTCTGTAGCTGTTTCCCCCACTCTGGTACTCGTAACCTCTGCCTCTGGACCTGCCTCGGCTTTGTCCACCTCTACCTCGTTCGTTTATACTCCTACAGTTTCTTTAAATGTGCCCTGGTTTACCACAACTATAGCACGTCTGCGTGTGCTGCGTCTGTGTGTTGAATGCACTTGAATTCACCGAATTTCCATCCCTTTTATTTTTGTCTTTATTGTCTTGCATGGCTTTCAACTTAATTTTACTTTTCAAATACTCGACCGTTCGTTCTGTTTCCGGTAAAACATCGATCAAATCCCCAATATGACCGTAGGCTGTAGGAAGCGCCTTTAACATATAATTTAACTCTTCTTGATCACTTACGGTAGCACCAGCTGCCTTCAATTCATTAACTGCTTTTTCGAATTCATCGAAGAATTTTTCAGGCGTCGAAAAACCATCGAGTTTAATTGTCTCTAAACTATTCCTTCTAATTATTTGTAATGCCGTTGATTCAGTCAGATACAATTGATCGAATTTTTTCATCATGTCATATGCACTATTCAGAGATTTCACGGATTCAAATTGTTTATTTGTGATTGTACTGCAAATGTAATTCATCGCTTTTACATCTTTCTTTTCCCAAGCATCTGCATCGGTTCCTGTCGGCATTACTTTTTCGACAACTTCCTTACACTCTTTCATTCTTAAAAATAATAAAATTCTCGCCTTCCAACTAGAATATTCCGACCCATCGAACACTGGAATTCGTATATCGTCTTTTCCGTCATCCGCCATTGCGCCTTTGTTTTAACGGTCAGTTTCACTACGCAACAGGTCTCAGTTCTCTATTGTCTTTATTTTTCACTTTTCTATTTTTCTCACCAACTCACTATTTATAAAACCACTTTCTGCTACCATGTTTTAATTAATGGAGTCAAGGGAATACGTTTAATATATATTTATTGAATAACTAATATTGCCCATTTCATCAGAGCCATATAACAACCACTCAGATCCAGCTTGACTATAGAACTAACTTGATATCATACGTCATAACATGTTTCACTCGTAACAAACATGAGGGCAGCACATACTGATGAAGTACGAATGTATACCATTTCCAACAGTCCCGTATTGTGTTGTATGCTGGTACACGTGTATTTTTGTATACATGTAAAACTCGGTTATAAACCGCGCGAAGTCTGTTGATCCTGGCGCTTTTTTTCGCTAACTTTTCTTTCTTTGAATAAATTTTGCACGGTTTCATGTGAATATTATGTCCACTATAACCATTTCACCATTGGATTAGGGCATTTAACGGACTTGGTGTTTTTTTATATTTGCTTCGTTTTTTTTCCCGTCATGAATGTTACAATCCAGAACATATGCTCAAGTGGTAGATCACAACAAAGCGTGAGCTGCGCCCACTTGTTTGATTTTTTTTTTTATTTAATTTATTTTTGAACTTCTCGATTTTTCGGGAAGTTATTGTAATGACCCTGAATCGATTTTTCTCTTTTCGCTTCGTAACTGGTGTTTTAAGTATACTAAAATGCTTCCGGTCGAACTCTGAACAAATGTCTGTGTGTGTGTGTGTTTGTATGTGTGGAAGCCGAATTTTTAACTTCCCGATAGGGGAAGTTATTGTTTTGCCCCCGAAAATGAAACATCGATATTCCACCAAATGTCCACGTTTTCAGGTATTTCCAACATTTTGAGACCATTTTTAACAAAATGTCTGTATGTGTGTGTTCCTATCTATGTATGCACGCGAAAATTATCAAAAACGATTTCTCACGAACAAATTATGCGATTAAGATGTTCTATGGCTCAATCGAAGCGTCTTCACGTAATTGAGAGCTGATTAGATTTTGGGTGAAATTGATGCAGTATATATATTGTTATTAACAATTTCAATTATTTATAGTGTTCCATTACATAAACTATTATAGTTAGCGTAAAATTTATATAAGAAAAGGTGTTCCCCATATAAAAATACGTATTTTATGTAGAATGACTTTTTTCGACAATTTGCATAATTAAGGAGGTATGACCGTCTGAGCAATTATGTCTGTAACGAGTGACCGAATGAAAATAACGCTGTCATGATAGTCCCAATCGACGCGTTTCCGTGCAAAATCGAGCGTATTACAATTTGGATGGAATTCGTGCAGTATAGGCAATGTTATTAACAATTGTAATTGTTTATACTGTTCCACTCAGTGAAATATTAAAGTTATCGGGAAAGTTCCTAAGAGAGAATCATTATTTCTATGAAAATACACATTTGATATATAATTATTTTTTTCCATAATTTGCATAATTAAGGAGGTATGGTCGTCTGAGCAATTGTCGTCTGAACATACGGGAACCATGCATATCACCAGGGTTGTTCCTTATACAAAAATACACATTCAATGTGACATTTTTTATATAGGTTGGAACATATCGCGAGTTGAACTAGAATATACTTGGCGATTGCATATGTCGACAATTGCGGGAATGATGTCAAAGAGCGTGATGATAAAGAAAGTACAGATGTAGTAAGGGTAACTATGTGGACGAATTCCCGTTGAATATTTGCATGGAGCTTAAAAATCAAACTGAATCGATAGCGTGCAGCAATTATTAGTCGCCAGTTTAATTGTTGATATCCCTGTTGGGTTTGCTCATCACCATGGTTGCGTTCTTATGCTGTGCTGGAATAGCAAATCGGGAAGTTTTGTTTGTGTCCTGTACGGGGCACATACATTTGCACACCACTGGTTCGTTAACATTTTGTCGCGATCTGAGATTAATGCCAATGAATCAGTTCGGTTTGCGATCACATCACGTTCTCTGCCGCCAGTTGATTATAATAACTAATGAAATCAAAGTCGCGAAAGATCGTAAAGAAGACAACGTACTGGTACTATACGGCGAGGTGGGTTTTGACTCCGTGTGGTCGGCAGGTCGTCTTTATACGCTGAATAGTTTAAATGTACCGAAAGAATCATGGAACATTCTAGTATGATATCTCTCAAAGAGATATATTCAAGTTAAAATCAAAACATTATTATCCGATAGCCCCGTTAAGTTAGGTGGGCCAAGTACACGGAACGCAACCCAATTGAGTCCCAAATTACTTGCTTTACCTGCTTTGTTGTGTGCAAAAAAAAAATTCTGCACCTATCGAGCAGTCAAGCCAGGCGACCACTGGAGGCCTTCCATATCGAAGAGCCTGGAATCCTCTTCTATGATTGGCAAGATAATTTTTCACAGAAAAAAGCAGGTAATTTGGGACTTAATTAGGTTCCGATCCGAGTACTTGACCCGCCCAGCTGGAACGGAACCTCATTTAGTCCAAATTGGTTGCTTTTCACCTGCTTTTTTCACATACAGATTCCAACCCCTGTAGAACGGGGACATAGTTGAAATCAAGATGAACACTGAAATCATTGTAGTAAGATTGTATAATTCAGTAATATCACCGACTTTCAGCCAAACATTGAAATTCACTGGATATCAAAGATTCATTAGACCAATTATCAGATGTGCTTGTCCGGCCTCGCAGAATGCAGGGAAAAAGGAGCTAAAGCAACTGCAAGTTATCCCAAAAAAAATTTTCGACTAATAGACAATTACAGAATGAGAACTTTGATTCTTTTTAAATGGAACCACAAGCTGGTACAAATCCTTATCTCCAAGCCATCAATATTTAAACGAGCAAAGAATAATTTACTTTAGCAGAGTTAAGTTTCTCTGAACGGTGTTGGGTTTTTTTTTATAAAAGTTGTGGGTGTGTAAGCAGCTGTTTGTGTTACAGTAAATATCACCAGACACCATGGAGAAGAAACACATGACACTTGAGGCGTGTATTGTAGAAGATTATCCTTAGCTATAGAGAAGCGTTAAGAAAGGACCACTTCAATAAATGCTCAACTCAAACTCAAATTCAATTTCTAATAATTTGCAATAATCAACATTGATAGAAAATCAAATTGGTCTCACGGTCCAACATACTACCCCTACAACTCAAACACTATTATTACCGTCTGTTAACGGCGATATATTTATCAGAAAAAACTTCAGTACTCGTTCCGAATTTCCTTCAATTATATTTTATATAGTTGAGCGTAAATGAACAAAAAGTAGATAATTTGTAAATTCTTCAGACTAATAGTGGGTACTGAGAGGAAAATCTTTACACAGTTGGCACACAAAACTGAGCCAAACTTACTTTCTATAGGTATCTATAAGGGACAGTCTTAGCCCCTTGGTCTGCTATGCCATAAAGCAAAAAGTGCGGAGGGGCACTTCTATGTACCTGAAAGTCATTGAAGAAAGGGTCTTTCTACCTGAACATGCTTTATTACCGTACGTCTTACGATGTGATGAGCTAAACATAGTGCCAACAAATCTATTCAATTTGTGTTCAAATCTCTCGATCTGCTACCAGCTGATATGAATAACAAGTCATATCAAAATTGCGAAAGAGTGGAAAGAAGACACCGTATTTTTTCTTCGGCTCAATGAGAAAGCCTTTAACTCTGTTTTGCCCACAAGCCCTATCAACAAACTTAGTGATATAAATGTACTAGAATACTTATGTGAAATTTTATCATCATATCTCTCGCATAGTATATTGAAATTGTCGTATTAAATTAGCGGAAATGTCACAAGGGTCCATTCTCTCCCCCTGTATTATTCCACCTGTATATTGCTTCTCTGTTTACCCGATTTCCAAGAATTTGAATACCCTCACGTACGGCGGCCCAACGCCACATTCTGTCCCACCGGTCGGGGGCCTTACGACGACCACATGCGAATTTTTACTTTACAACGTTTATTAATAAAAATAAAATATTCCAATCTTAAGTAAAAAATAAAAACCTGTGATATCAGAGGTAGTTTCATAATCTTTCCAAATCATTCTTCAGAATTTTGTGTTGTCAATGAGTACTTGAGTAAACGAATTTTTTCTTTCTGCGGAAAGGGTCGATCCCGTACGTGAGGGGCTAGAGGAGTATGGATCAACCAACTAGTATCGGCGGGTAGTCTTCAGGTAGTTTGTTCAAACTTTGTAAACGTTAGGCGGCCACTCCCCCAACAGGTCCTGTGGGGTCCTCCTGTAACCCCATTGCACTTTGCGCTCAACCCTACTGGCTCAACAGAATAGCGCCGAGTACTAGCCATACCATGGAGGTTTTCTTTGGCGCGGAAAAGTTTACCGTATCGGTGATAGGTGTCAGACGAAACTGCAAACCCACCCGAATCTGCTCCTCCAAACCATAAATATGGGTAAAAAATCTAATTGGTGCGCTGACCAAACAGTTATACCGTCTCTCCCTATATCCCGCTTCCCCCTCCCCGCATGCACCCATTAATTATCATTTTCTTTGAAGTTATATTCCCTTATACTATATGAAACTATGCACACTCGGGAATTATATGATAACGGGAAATTAATTTAAGAGTTTCGGTTCGAGCGATTCGCTCAGGCTCCATTCCCCGTTTTTTGTTTTTTTTTTTCCTTGTAATTTATAAAATCAATTTTCGTTCAATGTTGTCTTACATTGACCACTTTACAATGGTTCGGTTTGGCAATCAGTGCTCGGGATCCGGCCAAGCCAGCGCTTGTGGGCTCAGGGTTTTTGAACAAAGAGTTGTTTTGGCATTTTTTTGAGCCATCAACATAAACTCACAGATTCCCGGAACAGAAACACGAATAGTGAGGAATATGATATTCCAAAAGATCCCCGGTTTTATGTCAGTGCGTCTCCAATCGATTTCTTTTTAGGCGCTTTGTTTATGTTTTTGTGATTTACCAATGATTTTCCGAGCGCTCTAGAGTCAGATTTTTCCCTTCATGCTAGAAAAATGAACCAGTGCGACAGGCTACCCTCTTTACGCGTACCTAAGAAACCCATGAGATACGCAGATTTTGTTTCTCTTCCTTCAAGTTCTACGGAGAGTAGTGAGGACTCGTGCACGCAGAGTGACAGGCAAAATGCGAATAATTGCGGAGATCGCGTAAAAGAACGGATTTCGGCGTTGAGTGATCTCAAACGGTCCTGCGGTGTAATGTGGTCTGAAGAGAACATAAAAATCCCAGCAAAGAAGACAAGGATCGGGGCTATTGACGAAGAACCTGAGGAACAGCATGGCGGATCAAAGGTAAGCTTTTTCTTCTCGTAATAAAAAAATTTTTAGGTATATACTGGATAAGAATCCCCAAGTAAAGTAACAGAATTCATCATCGTTCAGTTACATGGCGAAGCTTTGATTCCGGTATAAATAATTTTAATCTTGCCCTTTGTTCGTAAGAAATCATCAGCCCAATTTTGACCACATAAACAAACACACACACACATCGACTCAGAATTTGTTCAGGATCACTTCTGTACACTTAAAACCCTAGCCACAGGACGAAATTATAAGAGTTGAAATCGTGGCCATTTGAAGCGGTATGATTTTTTCATTGCGATTTGTGCGGGTATGATAAGGATAGTTACCGTAGAGACAAGGACCAACGATTACCTGACACCCCCGCCCGACGGGCCTGAAGAGACCCCCAAGGGACCGAGGACTGAATGGGCCAGGGCAAGGGGCAGCATTTGGTCATTGACCAAGCGACAGTTGACACATCGGTCCTCATTCTTATCATTAACTTTGCATTGTACCATATACCGTAATTTCACGTGTACACTCTTAATAATTGAAATACAGTTAGTTAGAACTATTGAAGAGAGACCGATTATTCAAGAGACTACACATTTGATGACTACAAGTCTGAATACGCGCTAAATTACAATTTGATGTTTGCAGTAACACTATAGTTTCCCAAGTTGAAGATACTGTTAATCAGTGACGGCCAAAAACTAGGCTCTTTCAATTTTGCTATTTGGTCCAAGTATCTTTTCTTTTTCTGTAATTATCGCGTACATATAAAATTTTCAACACTGCGCAGAATATGGTAAACACTCGAAACTTAATAAATTAACAGAACGTTAAAAAATATTCTGTGTATGTGATGTTCAATAGTACATAAGCTATGACAATTTGAACAATCGTCACACTTTTAAGAACTAAACCCGAATCCATATTCCGAATATCGATGTTTATCGACACAAACGCGATTACCAACCAACTTGACGATGTTATCTGACTAATCAGGTCAAGCAATGAATGAATAACGATTGAAAAATAAATTATGGCCCCATTGTGAAGACGTTTCGACTCTAGACATGTTCAGTTTTATTGATGCGCTTTCTTGAATAACCTAACTTCGCCGAATTAGAGAACTTACTTATGTATTATAAATTTTAGAAATATGGGATGCAGGGTGCAATCTAATAGACATAACTTTGCGGAGTATACGTCTCATTGAAATTCCGAAAACTTGCCCTAATGCTCGTCTGTGTCGTCGTGGTATTTTCTAGGAATTAATTTTTTATTTTTAATTGCAAATCATTCTTTTGACTTCAGAGCAGTATATACATAGTTATTAACAAACTCAATGGTTCATAATGTTCTATGCATGAACGACTAGAGCTAACGGACAATTTCGAGAAACAAAGTTATTTCACATACCCTGCAGAATTACACATTTTATGTATAATGACTTATGCGCGTTACTTGAGTGAGAGTGAGACGCCAATAGTGGTGCAGCGCCATAAAATCGATAACGTTAATATTTTACGCAGTGGAACAGTATAAATAATTGCAACTGTTAATACCATTGCATATACTGCAGGAATACCATCCAAACTGTAATCCGCTCGGTTCTGCACAGAACTGCTTCGATTCAGACCTTGATGACAGCGTTGGGTTCATTCATTCACTGATTACATACATTATTGTTGAGACGACCATATCTCCTTAATTATGGAAATTATTAAGACAAGGCATCCCACATGAAATGTGTGTTTTCATATAAGGAATAATTTTTTGCAGATAAGTTTCCCGATAATTTTCATATTTTACGCCGTGAAACAGTATAAACAATTGCAATTGTGAATAAGATTGCATACACTGCATGAATGCCGTCGAAAATATAATCCGCTCGATTTGGTATGGAAACGCTTCCATTGAGACCGTCATGACAGCGCTGGTTCATCCATTCACTCATTACATACATAATTGTTGAGACGGCCATACCTCCTTAATTATGCAAATTATCCAAAAAAGTCATTCTACCTAACATGCGTGTTGTAATATGGGGACCAACTTCTCTTATATGAATTTTGCGCTACCTCTAATAGTTTATGCAGTAGACCATTATAACAATTGAAATTGTTTATCATAAATCAGAATTTGATGGGAAGCATTTCGGTATACTTAAAACCCCTGTAGGACGAAAAACAAAAGCGTTCTAATTCGGGGTGACTACAATAACTTCTCCTATCTGGAAGTTGAAAAAACTATGATGATTGTAGATTTTTAACAATTGATTGTAGGCTTCCATAAAAATCCACCGGATTTTGGGGAACTTCCAATGCACTTTTGAGGAGAAAGAATAAGCGCCACGGCCACTCGTTATTATTATTATTAAGAGCTCAAATCGTGCAAAACTTGTTTTTAATTGTCTCGAAATCAAACAATGGTGTGGCTGCAGAAAATTTGCAAAGTGAGGTCGCTAAGGGACACCCTATTGTACACATCTTCACACCACTAGTTCCTATTGAAATGTTTTACATGAAAAGTATAACATTCAAAATAGTTTTACTTTTTCAAATGTTCAGTCAAGTTTTCCATCATAATCCCACATGAAATTTATTCCGTAGAAGCTGAAAATCGATTCCATTTAATTGCAATAGTTTCCGCCGATTCAAAAAAAAATTTCAAATTACCATTCCTGAGGAAGGTATCGAGAATGTGAAAGCATTTTTCCGAACTTTACTGAGGGACAAAGGGGGGACAATGGGACGCTTGTATTGAAGGTTTATTTGACATGGCCCATAAACACTACGGAGAATATCTGATGGCTTGGCGGAATAAAACGAGCGTTTAGTCTAAACAAATCACTAATATGCAACTTATTATGATCTGTGTTGCTGTGTGTTTGTCTACACCTTGTTCTCGTGGGACTCTAATAGAGCCCATTGTTCAAGGGAGGGGCAGGTACGTAGTTGTCACTTCTTCATTATCTTTAATGACTGTTCCTGACATGAAGTTCACGTGATCTAAAATTAAAAAAAAAACTTACTGCTATGTACTAATCGCTTTCCGGTAGGTTTTCGTTGTACATCATTGGATTATTTTTGCTAGTCATTTTTCACGCACATACAGAGATGCAGTTGGAGAGTGGCTCGTTCCACTCTCCAAAGAATTCATTAATCTGGTTGATTTTGTTAGCAACAATTTGCTGTTTTACTAATTCTGGGAGGTAGCGTAGAATATCATGCAGCAGTGTAGTAAATAAAATAGTGAGTCTCTTTTCGATAGTTCTAACTAGCTGTATTTTAATTATTAAGAGTGTACACATGAAATCTACTTGATATGGAACAATGCAAAGTTAATGACAAGAATGAGGGCCGATGTGTGCCCATCGGCCCATCAACTGTTGCTTGGTCAATGACCGAATGCCGCCCCTTGCCGTGGCCCATTCAGTCCTCGGTCCCTTGGGGGTCTTTTCGGGCCCGTCGGTCGGGGGGTGTTAGGTAATCGTTGGTCCTTGTCTCTACGGTAACTCATAATCACCCGCCAATGTAGCACGGGGTTTTCTCGAGGTTTGCACTGTATTTGCCAATACGATGGTTCAAAAATGGCGAAAGTCGACACTGGCCGCATGGGTGAATGTCCCGCACTCCCCCTGAAGCAATGCGGAGACAGCGGCATCCTTGGGGAGTGCAAACGAGAGAGGTGAAGACAGAAAAACACGCACACAGCTAGGCATTAAAGATACAATTAAGTTGGTACTTCTCAGTGTCGCGGGCATTGCAATATCTTCCTTTATCGCGAGGTTAAAACATTTACCAAAGTTTATTAACAAAAATGAACGGGATTGGGGTTTGACCCTCTCCGGGTCGAACCAATAACTTCCCGATCGTTCCCCCGTATGTGTTATATATAAAATTTCTGTTTGTGTCTCAGATTGTGTACGTTTTAAACTTTTCTAAATTCCCAAATATGTGAAATGTTATAATTCCTCAAATATAAAGAGATTTTTGAAAAATATATACTTTCCTGCGATCGAGTTAGATAAACAATTCAATTGGTGAATAGCTTTGAGCGTTAGCATAATGTAGTCTCTTAAATAATGAGTCTCTCTTCAATAGTTCTAACTAACTGTATTTCAATCATTAAGAGTGCACACGTGAAATCTACTGGATATGGAACAATGCAAAGTTAATGATAAGAATGCGGACCGATGTGTCAACTGTCGCTTGATCAATGACCGAATGCGACCCCGTGTCCTGGGCCATTCAGTCCTCGGTCCCTTGGAGGTCTCCTTAGGCCCGTCGGTCGGGGATGTCCGGTAATCGATGGTCCTTGTCTCTACGGCGGTAACTGTTCTCATCACACCCGCACAAAGCGGAATGAAAAAATCATACCGCTTCACGATATAAACAATTCGTTTGTTAATAACTACAAAACCGCTGGTTCGATTATGTTCAAAATCTAATCAGGGCATGAAACGTTGAGATCAAGTGAAATTTCCAATTTCGATTTTCCGAACAATAACAATAACGTCACTAAGGTGGGGAAGTTAAAAAGAACTGGCACTATTCTCAAAACTTTTCAACGTTTTCTAAAAATCAGAAAAATGGTTGGAAATTTAAAAGAAAATTGAATGGATTCCTAGAAAATACCACAAAAAAAATACACGAGATTGGAGCAGGTTTGAGCAAATTTCAATCAGGTGTATACTCCGTATACATATGTCTATTATGTCGCGCCCTATGCGATATATTTAAAAAATTTATGATCTATAATTAATTGCTTGAGTTTCGGCACTGTACAGAATGAAATAACCCCGTTTTCAAATTGTTTCATTTCGACCCGTGGCAGGGGTTTTGAATATACAGAAATGATCCTCAACAAATTATGAGTCGACGCGTGTGTGTATGTGTGTGTGTATGGCCAAAAGTTGGGTCAACGAGTTCGGACCAAGAAGCAACACGATTAAGCTTATTACCTTTCTGTTCATTAACTTTCCGATCTAGGGAAATTATTGTAACGACCCTGAAAATGAAAAGTGTCAGATCGGTGAAATTTTCACTTTTCTTGACGTTTGGCGTTATCCTGACACGTTTTCAATGAAATGTCTCTCTGCGTGTGTGTGTGTGTGTGTGTGCGTATGTATGTACGTATGTGAGCATTTTCTTGTGACACGGTTTCTCCTGACCAGCTGGACTGATTTGATTTTTGCTTTGTTTTTTTTTTTTTTTTTTTTTTTAAAATTACGTCTAGCCGTTGCGGAGAGTGAAAGGGAGTGTGAAGCCTAAAACGCAATTCCTTCAATTCTTATTAACAATTCCAATTGTTTTAAACGTTGTATTACAAAAACCGTGGGAGATAGAGGAAAAAGTTTACAACGAACGTTGTTCCCCACATGAAGATACATATTTTATGTTTAATGACTTTTTTTATAATTGCGCTAATTCACAAGATATCGGATAATTAACAATTTTCATTGTTTATAACATTGTATTTCACGAAGGAAGATAGAAACGTGTAAGAAATAAATATAACACTGGGTTTCGTAGACGATACGAGTACGGCCGCAATAAAGACGATAACTTTAATATTTTACCCCGTCGAACTGTATAAACATTTGAAATTGTTAATAACTTTGCATATACTCTACGAATGCCATCCAAAATGTAATTCGCTGGATTCTGCACGGAAATGCTGCGATTGAGACCTGCATGACAGCGCTGGATTCATTCATTCACTCATTACATACATAATTGTTGAGACTGCGATACCTCCTTAATTATGGAAATTATTGAAAAAAGTCATTCCACATAAAATACGTATTTTGATATTGGGAACCACTCTTATTATATAAATTTTGCGCTAACTGTAATAGTTTATGGATTGCCGTTAATTAACGCGATCTGCAATTTTTCGGCTTTTTAATTTTCTCTAAATTTTTAAAAAACTGCTGAATGGATTCCTTCCAGAATCTAATCAGCACGAAGTTATATGAAGACTCACCGATCAAAACGGAATTAATGGAATAGGACCATTAGTTTTCAAGAAATCGTTAACGCAAAGTTTGGGCACGTACGTACGAACACACATACACATACAGACGTTTTTCCAAAAGTGTCCCAGAACGATCGTGGAGACTTTGAAACGTGTAGACATGGTGAAAACCCAATTTTCAATCTTCGGAGTGATTAAAATAACTTCACTACATCGGGCAGTAAAAAAGCAAATGATTATGGCATATGGTTATTTACGTACTCGTTCAGAGCCGTCGCTTATGACCCTGGCAGTTCCACAGCGACGTTAAATAACACCATCAAAAAAAAAAAAAAAATTCTAAATATTAAAACAATTTATAATCCTGAATATGAAGTAGTTAGATAAACAATACAATTTGTTAAGAACAATTAACTATGGGTGTTGGCAAAAAAGTCATGGAACGTCAAATGTGTATTTTCACGTATGAAACGACTTGTATTAAACGCTTTGTTTCGTATCTCGAAGCGTTCTTGCGATAGAGCGATCTGAACAATTGAATTTTTGAATTCGTTAGTAACTATTAACTATCGGTGTTAGCAAAAAAAGTTATACAACATGAAATATGTATTTTTGTGTGTGGAACAACTTTCATCACCTAATTTGTATCGTATCTTCAACCGTTCTCACGCCGCTGCGATATAAACGATCTTTTTTGTTACTAACAATTAACTACGGGTATTATCAAACTAGCGGTGTGAGCATGTGTGTGCCCCATTCGGGGCACAAAAAAACTTCCCGATTTGGTATTTCAGCACAGCGTACTGAATTTATTCTTCTTCAATATACCTTGGTTAATCAGTGTGACCCCTCTCAGTGTCATAATGAACAGTTGCAGATCTGACAATTCTAAACTGGCTCATTTATGAAGCAGATAATTATGAATATTTGAGTAGGCGCAGGGTGAGCATGAGAATGCGACTTATGCGCGTCACTTGAGTGGGAGTGAGTCGCCAATAGCGATGCGGCCACAATACAAACGATGATTTGTTACGTCCCCAAATACTTGCGGTCTCTGTTTCGGGTCAATGCAAAAAATATGCACTTTACTCCTGGGGCCGAGACCAAAGTCAATGTCCTGTTGCTCATCGAGTTCAGTCGAGGGTTATTTTAGTTTACTTATCAGTATCAGAAAATGAAAAAACTGACAAGCCAGATATTACAAATTTATTCACCATAAAACGATTCAATAGAATGGCGTTCCAAAAATAACTCTCTTTAATGCGTACGGTAACAAACGCTTCACTCACAGTCAATTAATTTGTTCTCGATTTTCTCAATCCACAGGTTTTTAGATTTTATTCGATATTGTTTGTTTTAAGTATTTTTAAATTTGGAGTATTGTGGAATTTTTGAATGCACTTACGAAGCGCATGCAAGCATTGAGATTATCCAATTTGTATGAGGGATAGTAACTTACAATTTTAAGTTAATAAGAAGCCGGAATGTCGAATAACAATTATTTTCTTGGCCCAATATTTTAAAGATGACACTGACAGAGATTGTGTTTTTGAGAATATGTCCGAGTTGGGAGTGCGCGCTCCAGATTTGCGCATCCCCTTTTATAATCGTCATGGCTTGGTAACAAGCCATAGGGCTGATGCAATTACTTTAAGACCATATATGGTAATCGAGAGCACTGCAGGATTATTTCCGGTCCATCTGCTAGAGTCATAGGAGAAAGCCTTGACGCTGCACGTGCATACTATGTTTAGATAACCTTGGCATTCGCAGGTGGCTATGCAACGCGCTAATCCATCTCTACTTTCCTCCATGATTTCTTGAGTTTTACGCCTCTAATTTCTATCCGATAATATGTCAATTCTACGTATTACATTGAGTAATTTAGTAAGCAAAATCTCAATATTTTCAACAATCAGAATAATACCAATAATCATGATAATTATATTATTAATAATCGACATATTTTTAATAAGCAAAAAAAAAATTATCAATTTTGGGACGTTACAGATTATATTTTACTCAGCGCAACAGTATAAGCAATTGCAATTGTTAATAACATTGCATATACTGAACGAATGCCAGCCAAAATGTAATCCGCTCGATTCTGCACGAAAATGCTTCGATTGAGGCCTTCATGACAGCGCTGAGTTCATTCATTCACTTATTACATACATTGTTGAGACGGTCAGAGCTCCACAATTATGCAAATTATCGAAAAAAGTCATTTAACATCGAATACGTATTTTTGCATGGGCAACAACTTTTCTGATATCAATTTTGCGTTAACTCTAATAGTTTATGCAGTGGCACATTATAAACAATTGAAATTGGTAATAATGTAAGGCTGACTATCGTGAAAATGAGGGTCACTGAAATGAATAGAATTGCTTCAAAGCAAAAGTGACTTTATTTCCGAATTAATCGACCTCACGGTACACTCGTTCTTACCAGACTACCTTACATTTCCTATTGTTCCTAATCCCCCGATCGACACTTCACGCTCATACACACACACGCATAGGATCCACAAAGGTATCGCCAATACCTAGACTTCCAATAACAATATATGTACTGGACCAATTCCATCCAAAATCTAATCCGGTCTAAGTTAAATGACAGTCTGCCGTTTGAGTCATCAACAACTTCGATTGAATGATTCGTTCACAAGAAATCGTTGACCGAAAATTTTGCCCATATACATACATCGTCACGCACACATGAAAACCCACAATTCCGGCATTGATGACCGGCTTCATTCGTGACCTTTATTTAATAAATGCCTTCAGACGGGCAGGTGGTGGTTACTGATCGAATTTGAGAATGGAAAGTCTCTATATGCCCGGTAGTTTAGTTGGGAAAGTGCCCGGCGCGTAACTGGTTCGAATAACCCCGGTCTCGATGGTGTGCCCAATATTGCGTTGAAGGCAGCCATCAAGACCGCACCTGGAATATTCCTAGACATGTACAATGCTCGCATTCAAGAGGGTATCTTCCCCAACAGATGGAAGCAACAGAGACTCGTACTGCTGCCTAAGGGAAAAAAGCCACCGGACGAGCCATCATCATATCGTCCATTCTGTATGCTGGATATGGCGAGCAAGATCCTGGAGCTCAATACGGCTTCAGACGACGACGATCTACGTTGGATGCTATAGATCGGGCGGTCAAAACGGCCCAAAACGCAATCGACGGAGGGCGATGGATGGGGAAAGGAGGTACGAAACAATATTGTTTGGTCGTTACGCTGGACATCAAGAATGCCTTCAACTCAGTGCGGTGGGATTCCATCCTGGCGGCATTGTCGAAGCTAGTAGTGCTGGCATAATTGCAGATGATAGTAGCAAATTACTTTACCGACAGATTCCTTAGATATGACACGGAAGTAGGTCCTAAAATATATAAGGTTACTGGGGGTGTATTGTATATGACGAATTGCTCAAAATAGCATTACCGACGGGGACCAAACTCGTAGCTTTTGCGGATGACGTAGCCATAATCATCGTGGGCAAACACCTTTTCACGCTCCAGCTCATTTTCGAGAATGTTTTCAACAAGATACGGTAATGGATGGACACAATAGCACTCCTTATCACAAGCCGAAATCAATTGGAGACAATCACGCTGCAGAGTTCGCCAGTACAAAATAGCCTCCCAGCCTTGTTGTTGCCCACTCTGCTATAGGCCTGCAATAGTTCGTTAGCTCTAATCGAGGGAATTTCGCCGTTAATATCATTCTTCCCATATGTTCTAGTGAGATTGGACTGTTGTGGAAATAAAACAGACACACTCCTCTCCAGAAGCTCGGTGATGGCATCGGTTGACTCTTAAATCGTTCCATAACCACCTTGTACGGTCTGCCCCAAGGATCCTTATCCACTTCCTCCAAGAGCTCGTTCCAACAGTCTCGTTTGCGAAGCTTTATGGCCTTAGTAAGTTCACACTTAGCGGCTTTATACTTCACTTCGAGGCTTTCAGGATTGGACTTCTTCCTTGCGCGCTGCCAAGATCTTCTTGCTGCAAAACATTCCTTGCGGAGAGTCGCAATTTCATCACTCCACCAACACACTGGTGGCCGTCGGTCTCCAGTAAGTTTCCTGGGCATAATGGCATCGCAGTCGTCGGTGACTTTCCGCATGGTTTCGTCTACTTTTTCTATGGCATTTCTACTGTCTATTGGATCAGTTTTCAGTGCCATAAGAAAAGTGGCCATGTCGAATTTTCTCACGTTCCAGACGACTCCGTTTGTTCTTTCGGATGTGGGCGCAGACCTCCAATCAAACGACACCTCCCAGAGTACCGCTCGATGATCACAGGCAGTGTAGATCTCGGATACCTCCGATGCACATTTTCCTTTGATCAGGCTGCTGCTGACGAAGGTGAGGTCTATAAATGAGCTCGCTTGTCCTCTGCGAAATGTCGCTTCATTTCCATCATTCAATAGGACGACATCTAAAGTCGAGAAGGCTTCTAGTAAAGCGCGTCCTCGCTGATTCGTCTCTTTGCTACGCCAGTCGACTGCCCAGGAATTGAAATCTCCCGCAATGGCCACCGGGAAATTCTGTTTCGCATCCCTCACGAGCCTATCTAGGAATGCCGTGAAGTCTTCATAACAAAAATTGGTGGTGCATAGCAGCTATACGGATAGATACCATTTACTTTGGCCACAACCAATCCAGACTGTTGGTCACCGTTATATGCTTCAAACGGCAGAGCACCGCAGGACGAAATGACGGCTTTATTGCTACTCTCGGTAACCCAGTTTTGGGTATATAGGTTCCTGTAAGGTTCCGAAATGACGGCAACATCAATCTTCAGGTCTCGAACCGTCTGCCTCAGCAGATCGTGTGCTGTGGCGCAGTGAGCCAAGTTCACTGTAACACCCGCACTATGGCTGTATACAGATCTTCTGGAGTGCACCCTGGTAGACTGGGCATTTGATGCTACCAGTTACATGGGCATGGTCTTTCGTGGGCTCCAGTTCTACGTATAGAATGCATTTCGGAGACGCTTCACAATCAGAGCTTTTGTGCCCTTTTCGCCGCATTTATAGCACAGGTCTGATCGGTCAATGGGGCTCTTGCAATTAACGGCAAGATGCTCGTAGTACCAACACTTGAAACACTTCAGGGGCCTTACCACTGCCACGATGCGGGCATATACCAGGCTTATTCGTATTTGGCTACCTTTACTCACTATATTCGTTGCAGTAGTGGCAGGGAGTACCACCGTCGCCGAATGTGATCCTCTGTATGCCTTGCGAAGAGACTCGATGGCACTCAAGGAGATATCACTATCTGTGCCATCAGCTTTCCTCAGGGCATCGAGTATGTCTTCTTTCGTAGCGACGTCGTCGAGGTCTTTCATTTCGAGTTCCTCTTGAGGTCCCTTATTAAACACTTTGACTTTGTTTTGCAGGGCCCCAACTAGCGCCTTCTCTAACTCAACACCTTCGTCCTTCTTTCCTCTCGCAAGGATTAGGAGAACGTCTCCGGGAGCTGTTTTACGGATTTTTCCAGGCATGAGCTAGCCCCTTCGGGTGAAAAATTAGCGCATCAGGTCGGATTGCTGCGTTCTTCTTCGACCGAGGTTTAGTCTGCGTAGCACCGCAAAGATTTTGGGACGGCTCCTGTTTTTTTTCTCCGTCTCTTGGCTTTCTCCCAAGTACTTTCATCGTCTTCTGTTTCAGAATCTAATGGTTCTTCCATGTCCCTGCTCCCCTCTAACCGGGTCCGCTTTTTCAGGCGCTCCACATTTCTGGACGCCGTTGCAGCTGCCTCATTGTCGGCACTCTTGAGCTTTTTGCCAGTTGTGTCATCAGGCGGTGTCCTCTCCTTTCTTTGGTCCCGTCGGGTTGGTGTCTCGTCAGATATCTTCGGTTTATCCATGGACTTATGGCTACTCCGTAGGCTTAGCTGGGACAATCTAGGACCTGGAGGGGGTGCCATCCAACTGTTGGCAAGGGTGTTTTGCCTACCCCTGTCTTCGTCATGGATCTTATTCGCCTTGCGGCTGTTTTGATCTTCTTAGCCAGCTTTCTCATGTCTTCATTGGTGGTTTTCCTGTTTTTATCTGTGAGAGAATTCACGAGCGTTACCAGATCATTCTCGTACAGGTCCCATTCGCTCTGCATAGTAGGTACAGTTCCACTTGTAGCATTAAGGGCCGAGTGGGCAACCCGGGGACGATCAAGTGATGGTTGGCTCTTCCCACAATCCGAGGAGCCAGCGCCGGCCATCAGGGCTTTCACGTGGTAGGAACCGACGGCGGAATTTCCCTTTTGGGCGTTGTCTGCGTGGGATAATATTGTTTTATCATCACTGTTCATGTTTGCTTCATGGGCTGTTATAGGGAGCCCACCCTTGCCACCCTTGGTTTCGTGAGTTAGGTTTCTCCCGTGTCTGTATGTGTCCGTGTGCGTATGTGAGCAAAATTTTGTCTAACGAGTTCTGCCAGACAAAGTATGCGATTTGGTTTTTTTTTATAGCCATTGGGCAGATTTCCGCCTTAGCCCTGATTAGATTTTCAACATAATCGACCCAGCGGTTTTATAGTTATTAACAAATTAATTGTTTATATCGCTGTGTTGTGAAAACGATTGAAGATACGAAAAAAATTATCCAATCAAATTTGTTCCACACACAAAAGTACATATTTAACGTTGTATAACTTTTTTGGCTGCCACCCAAAGTTTATTGTTATTAACGAATTCAATTGTTCAGATCGGGATATCGCAAGAACAGTTTCGAGATACGCATTAATGTGTCAAATGAAAGTCGTTCCACACGTAAAAATACACATTCGATGTTTTATGACTTTTTTGGCTAACACCCATAGGTAATTGTTATTAACAAAATGGACCGTTTATATCGCTCGATCCTGAAAACGAGTAGAGATACAAAACAAAGTGTCCAATGAAAATCGTTCAACACATAAAAATGCACATTCCATGTTGTATCACTTTTTTTGCCAACACCCATAGTCAATTGTTGTTAACAAATTGAATGGTTTATGACGCTCTATCACGGCAATAATTAGAGATACGAAATGAGGTGTTGAATGAAAGTTGGTCCTCACGTAAAAGTATACATTTAATTTTTTATGAGTTTTGACACTCATAGTTTTTCACAAATTCAATTGTTTATCTAACTCTATCGCAAAAAAAGATATATTTTTAAAAAATATTTTTATATATTAAGCATTATAAAATTTCCTCTATTTGGTAATTTTGAAAAGTTTAAACCTTCACATTTTGAGACACAAACCGAAATTTTCTATATAACATATACGGAGAAACGATCGGGAAGTCATTAGTTTGACCCATAGAGGGTCGAACCCAAATCCCGTTTATTCCACACTTTTTTTTCGTATCTCAAGCCGTTCTTGCGATAGAGCGACATAAACAATTGAATTTGTTAGTAACAATTGAACGAATCATTCTTCGCCAAAATGGTTCCTTTCAGACCTGGAGAATAGTAAGTCGCGTCGATCAAAAAAAAAAACGTAAATTGCTACGTTGGTTTCTTCGGAAACGTTGAACAAAGTTTTTGGTCACACACACATACACACACACACACTCCACGCATATAAACCCTTTTCGGAAAACGACTCAGGATGATGTGAAACGTCGAGAAAAGTGAAACTATCATGAAAATTTCACTTTCCATTTTCGGGGTCGTTACAATAACTTCCCTATATCGGGAAGTTAATAATTATTATTCAGACGACCATACCTTGTTTGTTGTGTCATATTAGACATTTTTTTTATGTAAGGAACAATATTGATTATATATATTTAACTTGCCGAGATAGGGACATTATTGTAATGACCTCAAAAATCGAAAGTGAAATTTATCTGCTATTTTCACTTTTCTCGACGTTTCACATCCTCCTGAGTCGTTTTCCGAAAAGTCTTTATATGTGTGTGTGTGTGTGTGACCAAAAACTTTGTTTACCGTTTCCGAAGGAACCAACGTAGCGATTTACGTTTTTTTTTTTATCGACGCGACTTACTATTCTCCAGGTCTGAAAGGAACGATTTATGCGAAAAATGATTCGTTCAATTGTTACTACCAAATTGAATTGTTTATATCGCTCTATCGCAAGAACGGTTGGAGATACGAAAAAAAGTGTTTAATGAAAGTTGTCCCCCGCCATGAAATACACATTTGACGTTTTATGACTTTTTTTGATACCATCTGTAGTTAATTGTTAGTAACAAAAAAGATTGTTTATATCGCAGCGGCGTGAGAACGGTTGAAGATACCAAACAAGTTAGTTGATGGAAATTGTTCCACACACAAAAATACATATTTCATGTTTTATAACTTTTTTTTGCTAACACCGATAGTTAATAGTTATTAACAAATTCAACTGTTTAGATCGCTCGATCGCAAGAACGCTTCGAGATACGAAACAAAGGGTTTAATACAAGTCGTTTTCATACGTAAAAATACACATTTTACGTTCCATGACTTTGGCAACACCCATAGTTAATTGTTCTTAACAAATTGTATTGTTTATCTAACTACTTCATATTAAAAATTATTAATTTTTTTCAATATTTAGAAATTTCGAAAACTTTATAGAGTCCATAATTTGAGACATGGACGGAAATTGTGGATAGAATATATACGGCGGAACGATCGGGAATTATTGGTTCGACCCGTCGAGGGTCATACCCACATCCCGTTTATTCTTCCAATCTCTCACTTTTCTCGTTCTAAATTATTTCAACTGTTTATCACTCTCGAACGCCGCAAGGCTTAACGATCCAAAACAAGTTAAACGACATACAATGTGTATTTTTTATAAGGAACAACAGTTACTGGACACATTTTTGGGTATTTATGATATTGTGTGACATACGGCATTATAAACCATTGAAATTGATAATAACAATAGAAATAATTGTTATTTCACTTTAACAGTCCTTTTCGACCTGGCCATCACGGAGACGCATCTTTAAAAAAAAAGAAACTCAAATTGCTTCATTGGTTCTTCAGGAAACGTTCGACCAACTTTTCATGTCCACAGACACACACACACATACACACACACATAGATCTTGTTAAAACTTGGCTAAAATGATCAGAAATGTCATGAAATGTGAAGACATATTAAATAACTTGTCTAGATCGGAAAATTCATTAATTAAGGGTATTCGAGCGTGCTAACCAAAAAGACCAGAAAATTTTGATTGTTTTTTGACAAATTCGTTGGCCCATTCAAAAGCTGTGTACAAAATTTCAGATTTTTTCGGAGCCGGGATTAGCTGTTATCGATTTTTAAAAAACGCAATCTAGTATGCAAAGTATGGAAAATACGAAAAACGTTTTTTTTTTTGTGCAGCCCTCAAATCTTGCGGCTCATTTGCAATATTTCGATAATTTTACATGAATTTTATATTCGTTCATAAAACGATACAGACAAAATTTTGATAAAAACCTGGAAAAAAAGCCCAACTTCTGAAATTTTTCACATGTGTAGAAGTTTTTTTATATGAATGAATGAAAAATATTCGGTTATGATCGCGAGTATTGTTTATAAAAAATTATAATTAACAACAATATATTTTTTTCTTAATATGAGACAAAACAAGTCGAAAAAAGGAGAACATTTAACATATCATTTCTTTTTTTTCGGGGATTGTTTTCCTGCAAAAGAACAAAAGATTAGACGACCGACGTGACCACCCCGTCCGAATACCCTTAAGTAATATCTCCTTAATTAGCGCCGATCGTATGGTGAGGGGCAGTATTTGTTTTGAGTCGGTGTCGTGCGGACGCATGTCTACCGCTGTCTACAAAATATAAATTCCAAACGTATCGCGCTTACAGTACAGTGAATTTATAAATCTTGTCAAAGTTCTGGCACTCAAGTGTCAAACTTCAAAAATCTCAAACTTTCTCTGGCTCCCAAAAGTAAAGCCAAAATGACTCCTCCTGTGGAAGACCCAAAAAAAAACTAAAAAAACCGTTATGAAACCATCAACTAGTGCGAGCTGTGAACCCGCTCGCCTCAACAAACCTTCGAACACTCCTGTCGGGCCACAACAGGCTCAAAAACAAACATCAGTGCCTCCAATAGTTATTGAAAATGACAAATTGGAGACCAAAAAATTAATCAACTTCCTGCAAGTCAACGCCTCGGACAAAAACTTCAGGATGAAATTCAATGGTAGTACCACCATCGTCCATCTACAATCGACGGAGGATTATAATAAAATCGTAAGTATCCTGAAAAGCCAAAATTTACATTTTTGCACCTTCGGTCTAAAAAGTGAGCGTATTATCAGTCCGGCAGTTTGTGAAAACAAACAAGGACGGAGACAGCAAAGAGAGTAGGCCACTACCAGTGTTTGCAATTACGGTTGGGCCTGATGTAACCTTGAGCAGCCTCGCTGCTATTAAAACCATTTTCTATCATACATTTAAGATAGAAAAATACATCAAAACCCAACAACCAACACAGTGCTACCAGTGCCAAAAATTTGGACACGCAAGTCAGCGCTGTAATTTAAATCCTAGATGTGTGAAATGCGCAGGCACTCACGACATCAAAACCTGCACCAGTAACTCCCTGAAGTGCGCAAATTGTGGTCTAGGTCACACAGCGAGCTATCGTGAGTGCGCCTCACGAACCAAATTTGTGGAGACTCATGAAAAAAGAGTCCAACCACCAGCACGAAAAAGAGCAGAGCGGGAGCTGCCCGCTACCCCACACTCGGCTACGATGCAAAACCTGGAAAGCAACATCCATTATCTCCAGTCTCCTCCAGTCCTCGAGCCTATGCCAATCTCTACTGCCACGAAGATGTCCAGGCCATCCTACGCTTCTTGTTTTCCACCGATGGAAACCTTAAGAACGAATGTTTACGCACCCACCGCTGAACCTAGGACCATTCCGATGGAGACTGATGATCCGGAATTACATTTAAGTACAACTAAAAACTTTATTAATACAGTGAAGCAAGTCCTTGATGACCTAAAATCCCTTAGAATTCTCGAAAACCTCTCAGAGATTAAGAACATGATCTCTAAAATGCAAAAAGCTGACACCCCCCTTGATAGAATCACAATCATCGCATCCTATGCATACCTGTTCGAATCCACCGCTGAACCACCCACGATCCTCCTACAAACATGATAAATTTCAGCCATTAACATTTTTGCGCTCAAACTCGGTCTGATACCGGTAGCCGCAAAACACTTTGAGCGAATAATTCTAATACGACTCATAAAATCTATCGATGAGTTACACCTAATACCTACAAACCAATTCGGTTTCCGTTCAGAACACTCGATCCGCCACAAATTGGTCAGAATCAAAAATGGCATAAAATCCGCGAAAGACCGGATAGAAGATACCGTTCTTCTCCTGGACAGCGAGAAGGCCTTCAACTCTGTATGGCCCACAGGCCTTATATATAACCTCGACAGCTCAAATGTACCTAAATATTTATGTAAAATTCTACTATCACATCTTTCAAATCGATATATTCAAGTTGGAGTCAAATTACTACTTTCCGTTAAAACTCAAATTGTCGCGGGAGTCTCGCAAGAGAATATCCTCTCCCCTGTACTATTCAACCTATACATCGCTTCTGTTTTTAACAGAATACTTAGAAATGTATTCATTGCCGGCTATGCTGATCACATTGCTCTGTACTTACCTAGCAAATCGATCAACAAAGCTGTTAGAAGAATTGAAAATTCTGTTTCTCTTACAATCAGCGATTTAAATGAACGGAAAATTCAAGTGAATGCTGCTAAATCAGTAGCAACCTTATTTACTAGCTCCAAGGCCAAACCGACTTTAACTTTGCGTAGCAATAAGATTACCCCAACCGTTTTTGTGAAATATTTAGGTTTACACCTTGATTCCAACCTCCTGTGGAAAAAACTTATATCTGATATCAAGGTCAAAACTAAAATTATTCTAGTACGATTGTATAATTTGCTGAAATCTCCAATGCTCAGTCAATGTCTGAAACTTACTTTATACAAAGGGTTAATCAGACCTATCCCTTATGGTCGTCCTGCCTGGCACGATGCAGCACAAACCCACTTAAATCATCCTCAATTTGTCCAAAATAAATTTTTATGAATAATAAAATGGTCGGCATGCACAATACGCTGGGCATGGCAACCATAGGTAAATTTATCGATAGAATAAATTCGACATTTAAATTTAAACTACAATCCGATCCTAATCCCCAGCTCCAAAACATCAATATTGATAAGAAAGCAAATTGGTCTCGCTGACCACCTGTTTTGTCCCACCTTTCCATATATCCCTTTCTCCCCCGCCCCTCATGCACCCATTACTTATAAGGGTTTTTAGAAGTGATTTTGTCTTATATCGAGTCATCATGTAAATAATCAGAAATATCTGAAATAATGAAAAATTAGGTTAAACTTTGTTCAAATTAGATAAAAAACCAACGGCTGGCGATCTAGAGCGTGGCACTTAAGATATTAATACTGTATATAGTATGTATATATGACAAATGTTAATAAACAATTTTCAAGTCAAGTCAAGTCGTATGGTGAAGTAGGTAAGGTGCCCGCCTACGGATCTAGAGGACCTGGGTTCAAGCCCTGGTACCGGTGGATTTTTCTCTGGATTATCTGATTTTGTCAAATAATGGGCACCACAAAAGTAATAAACAGTCCACCCCCAAAATTTCAAGACGAGTACCAAAAACTGTTTACAACTGAATGGACCTATTGTGAACCCTCATTGTGAACGAATAACATCCGTAACTGTGTTACAGAGGAAAAAGTCGTGAGCGTCTAACGACTATAATAAGGCCAGAGCCGGCGCTAAGAACCATTGTAGTTGACGACTCGATAACAACAAACGGATCAATTTTAGGGGTCCTTACAATAACCTCCCTATATCGGGAAAGTAAAAAGTCATATTGAATGTACATTTTTGTATAGAAACAAACCGGGTGATATGCAATTATGCAAATTATGGAAAAATCATTAGATATAAAAGGTGTATTTTCATATAAGAACTAATTCTCTTTTCAGACGTTTCCCGATAACTTTAATATTTTCCCCGGCGGAACAGTATACACAATTACAATTGTTAATAACATAGCATATACTGCACGAATCCCATTCACTGCGTAATTCGCTCGATTTTGCATGGAACCGTTGCGATTGGGACCGTCATGACTGCGCTGAGTTCATTGGTTCACTCATTACCTACAGAATCGCGGAGACGGTCGTACCTCCTTAATTATGCAAATTGCTGAAAAAAAACATTCTACATAAAATACGTATTTTTATATGGGGAACAACTTTTATTATGCAAATTTTACGCTAACTCTAATAGTTTATGCAATAGAATATTATAAACAATTGATATAGTTAATAACAATATATATACTGCACCAATTTCACCCAAAATGTAATCAGCTGTAAGTGACATGGAAACGCTTCGAATGCGACCTTGGGAACTTCCATAACTTTATTCGTCCATGAGTAATTGTTGCGCAAAATTTTGTACACATACACACATACATACATACATACACACACACACACACATGTTGTATACCCTCACGTAAAATTAGTATTTTACCAGACATTCATGTTATTTAGTGGGCTCCACTATGTCGCGACACTGGGACAACCCTCAAGGAAACAACAATAGTTAAGACATTTACAACTGGACCTTAATTGCCTAAAAGCAAACAAACCATTTTCACTAATCCTCAATAATGGCTCCATCATATTGTCTTCCCAAGTTTAGCTATTGTATAACGTCTAGTAATAAGACATACATATTGTGACCTATCCTCACTTCCACGCCTCTAGAAAACTCCATTTTCTTAACGACTATCATACCCACTACGAAACTTAGAATTCGTTAATGACGGTCAACTCTGCGAAATTATTGACGTCAGAGCCGCGCTTGCACAAACATGTTCATGCTCGACCTCTTCCCCTATTTTCCCTCAATTTCCCTCTCCACTTTTGCACCCCAAACTCAAAGATATATAAGCTAAGGAAATTGTAACGAAGAGAGAGAGTAGAAGTTATAACCGTATATCTGTCTGTAATTCGAACCGACCAATAGTCAATTGAACTGATTAGACATCAGAGCCTGTAGTTACAACTTATAATAACAATTCCTAAATAAATAACACGGTTTTTCTTTTGATACCTGAAGTTACAATTTATTATACGGGAATCCAACACACACACGCATACAGCCGACAACTTAGAATTTGACGAGGATCATTTTGGTATACTTAAAGCCCTAGTTAGATAATGAAATAACAAATTTGGATTTTGGGGGCATTACAATAACTTCCTGAAAAATCGGGAAGATAAAAAAAATCCAGGGGTTAAACAAAACGATTGTCGACAAATTATAAGCGAGAACTAATGGTCCAGAGCGATTAATTAACCGGGAAAAAAGTTGAAGCTCATTATTCTCATATGTCACGAAACGATCAACTGTTTCTCTGAAGTCGGTGCCCTAATTTGATCTAAAATATTTGACCCTCTCTTGATTTCTCGATCTAGGGGAAGTTTTTGTCATCACCCCGAAAATCAAAAGTGAAATTTCCACGAAATTTTCACTTTTTTCTATGTTTGAGACCGTGCTCACACGTTTTCTGAAACACGTTCGTGTGCAATCGAACAACTTCGTGTTATTAACTTCCCGATAGGGCAAGTTATTGTTTTTCCCCCGAAAATGAAAAATCGATTTTCCATCAGATCTTCACGTTTCATGGGATTTCTGACCTTTCTAGAATATTTAAACCAAAATGCCTGTGTGCGTGTGTGTGTTTTTAACTTGCCGATCTAGGGAAGTTATTGTAATCACCCAGAAAATTGAAACTTGAATCTCCACCATATCTGCACGTTTCAAAGTCTCCCCAATCGTTCAGGACCACTTTTGGAAGAATGTCCGTATGTATGTGCGCGTGTATGTCTTCGTACGGATCTGCCCGAATTTTCCCTTAACGATTTCTTAAAAACTAACGATCTGATGAATTTTTTTTTTGATCGATGAGTCTTCATGTCACTTAGTGCTGATTAGATTCTGGAAGGAATCCATTCTGCCGTTTTCAATAATTTCCGGAAAATCGAAAGGCCAAAAATCGCGAATAGCGTTAATCAGCGGTCATCCATAAACTATTCGAGTTAACGAACAATTTATGTAAGAAAAGATGTTCCGCATATAAAAATACGTATTTTACGTGGAACGCCTTTCTTCGATAATTTGCATAGTTAAGGAGGTATCGCAGTCTCAACAATTATGTATTTTATGAGGGAATGAATGGTTCCAGCGCTGTCATGAAGGTCTCAATCGGAGCATCTCCGTGCAGGATCGAGCGGATTACATTTTGAATGGCATTCGTGCAGTATATCCAATGTTATGAAAATTGCAATTATTTATTATGTTCCACTGGGTAAAATATTGAAGTTATGGTTTTTATTGCGGCCGCACTCCTATTGACGTCTCACTCCCACTCAAGAAACTCCCATAAGTTTCATTCTCATTCTCACCATGCATCTACTCAAATATTCATCATTATCTGCTTCATTAATGACTCAGTATAGAATTCCCAAATCTGTAATTTTTCAGTATGACACTACTAATTAACCGGGGTATATTGGAGAAGAATTAATTTAGTACCCTGTGCTGAAATACCAAATCGGAAAGTTCTGTTAGTGCCCCGCATGGGTCACACACATTTGCACCCCACTAGTTTTTAACTTCCCGATACAGTAGAGCTCCCTTAATTTTCCGCTTCCTTTATTTTCGCTGTACTCCCCTCACGACTTGTCTCCCCTCAAAAAACTTCTCCCACTCCCCGTACTTTGTCTATCCTTGTTTTCGACGTCATGCGCTCCAGACTGCGCAACGTCTCAATAGTGGGACCGAGCATTCATGAAACATAACCTATTTACTTTTGATACATAGTCCGTTTACTTCTGCTCTTATTTCCCCTTCCGCTTCCGACAACCCCCACCACGCCAACCAACCAGCGGGCAGAGTGGGGGGGTTCCTTAATTTGTTTCTCCACGAAATTGCTTCAAGGTCACCCCCCGAGCTCGGAAAATAAACGGAGCTCTACTATATAGGGAAAATATAGTAGTGACCCCGAAAATCGAAAGTGAAATTTTCATGATATTTTCACTTTTCGCGACGTTTCACATCACCCTCACTCGTTTTCCGAAAAGTGTTTGTATGTGTGTGGGTGTGTGTGTGTATGTGACCAAAAACTTTGTTTAACGTTGCCGAAGAAACCCAGGTAGCGATTTACGTTTTTTTTTATTGACGCGACTTACTATTCTCCAGGTCTAAAAGGAACGATTTATGTGAAAAATGATTCGTTCAATTGTTACTAACAAATTCAATTATTTGTACCGCTCTATCGCAAGAATGGTATCAGATACGCAAAAAAGTGTTCAATGAAAGTTGTTCCCTGCCACGAAATACACATTTGACGTTTTATGACTTTTTTGACAACACCCGTAGTTAATTCTTAGTAACAAAAAAGATTGTTTATATCGCAGTGGCGTGAGAACGGTTGAAGATACGAAACAAACTAGTTAATAAAAATTGTTCCATGCACAAAAATACAGATTTGATGTTTCATAACTTTGTTTGCTAACACCGACAGTTAATGGTTATTAACAAATTTAATTGTTTACATCGCTCTATCGCAAGAATGGTTTAAGATACAAAAAAAAGTGTTCCATGAAAGTTGTTTCCCGCCACGAAATACAGATTTGACGTTTTATGACTTTTTTTGATAACACCCGCAGTTAATTGTCAGTAACAAAAAAGATTGTTAATATCGCAGCGGCCTCGACCTTTAAAATTTATAGGACAATTCCCTCAAGCTTCCCTGTGTAGCAACGACCAGGATAAGTTTGGCAGAAAAATCCCTCGCGCTTCGCGCTCGGGATTTTCAACCTGCCAGACTTCTCCCTCTCGTTGCTACGCAATAAAGCTATCGGGAATTATCCGATAAATTTTAAGGTCTCGGGGTATTACAACGGATAAATTCACCTATAGTTGGCATGCCCAGCGTATCGTGGCTTTAATGGGATTGTAGCTTAAATTTAAATGTCTCATTTATTCTATCGATAAATTCACCTACGGTTGCCATGCCCAGCGTATCGTGTATTTCCGAAATCGTGATTCTTCTTCTAAAATTACCTATTCTTCGCAAAAATTTATTTTGGATACCTTGAAAAGGATTCAAGTGGATTTTGGCTGCATTGTGCTAGGCGGGACAACAATAAGTGATAATAGGTCTGATTGACCCTTTGTATAAAGTGAGTTTTAGGGATTGGCTAAGCGTAGGAGATTTTGGCAGATTATATAATCTTACTAGGATAATTTTTGTTGTCCGCTTAATTTCGTCTATGTGTTTTTTCCACAGGAGTTTGGAATCAATATATAAATCTAAGTATTTAACAGAGTTCACAGGAGTAATTTTATCGCTCCGAATAGTCAAGGTGCGATTGGCCTTGGAGCTAGTAAATATCATCGCTTCTGTTTTGGCAGTATTCACTTGAGTTCTCCATTTCATGAGCTCACTGATTGTAAGAGCAGCTGCGTTTTCGACTCTTCCAACAGCTTTATTTATCGATTTGCGAGCTGAGTACAGCGCGATGTCATCGGCATAGCCAGCGATAGATACGTTTCTAGAAATTCTGCTGAAAACAAAAGCAATGTACAGGTCAATTAGTACGGGGGAAAGGATAGACCCTTGTGGGACCCCCGCGACTATTTCAATTTTATCCGAAAGCGAAGTTTCGACTCGAACTCGAATATATCTATTAGAAAGCTATAATACTAAGATTTTACATAAATATTTATGTACATTCAAATTGTCGAGTTTAAATATAAGGCCTGTGGGCCAAACAGAATCAAAGGCTTTCTCGCTGTCCAGGGGAAGAAGAACGCTATCTTTTTTCCGGTCTGTCGCGGATTTTATATCATTGGTAATTCTGACCAGCTGGTGGCAGGTCGAGTGTTCCGATCGGAAACCAAATTGATTTGTAGGCATTAGTTGTAAGTCTTCAATGGGTTTCTTGAGACGAGCTAGAATTATTCACTCAAAGAGTTTAGCCAATACTGGTAGGAGGCTAATAGGCCTGTAGCTCACCGGATACGGGGGGGGGGGGGGTTTGCCAGGCTTGAGCATCGGTATGACCACCGTTCCTTTCCAGAGTTCCGGGAAATATTGTTTGAGGAGGCATGCATCATATATCCTTGTTAGTAGGCTTATTGCTTTGATGGGGAGGTTTTTTAGTGCTATGTTGGGAATGTTATCAACACCCGGGGCTGATTTTTTTTTTAGTGTTTTGATGGCGGAAATGATTTCACGGGGATTTGTGAGGAATTTAATGGGAGTTTGGATAGGGGCTTTGAGGATAGTTGTTTTCACATGACCTGTGACTTGTTGTTCAAAAAATTTGTTTCCTCGAGAGGCCGATAGTTCGTGGATATTTGCGTAGTATTTACAAAGTGCCTTTTCATGGTCTTCTGTGTAGAGTGCGTTATTTGACTTTAGTGTGGGGATTTTACTTTTACTGGTGTTATTAAAATATTTTGCTACGCGCAAAATGGAGTGATCTTTTACTTTTTAGGTTTAAGTTTGTGGTCCCAAAATGATTGTTTCCATTCGGTTAATTTAAGTCTGATTTTTTTGATCAGCTGATTCAGTTCGGATTTAAGGTAGCGATTCCGCGTTTTTTGCCATCTTGACCTAATATAATTTTTGAGTTTTATTAAGGAGGCTATTTCGGGTGGGAGAGGAGTATGGGTGCATTTGGATGAGTGGATGGGAGTGGAGGAATCCAGGGCTGTTTGAATAATTTGGGTAAAATTTGTTATGTATTTATCTATGGCTTCAGTGTTGTTACAAGTCGGGTTTGGTGTAGAAATCCCATCATTTAAAATGTTCTTGAACTTTTTCCAGTCGGTTTTCGCGTAGTTGAAGATTTTAGATGATTCTGGTGAGATTGGTTTGCCAAATAGGGAGAAAAACAGTGGTAGGTGATCTGAGGGGGATTCGGAAAGTGTGGTGAAATTATTAATGATAGATATGTTGTTAGTTAATAAAAGGTCAATAGCACTAGGAGTGTTAGCATTATGAGGGTAGTATGTAGGACGGTCTGGAAAGAGCAGATTTATTTTTTATTCCGTCAAAAAATTTGAGAGAATTTTACCTGATTCGTTCGACCTAGCAGAGGTCTAAGCAGTGTCCTTTACATTGAAGTCTCCAACAATAATTGTTGGAGTACTATCGGAGAGTGGGTGCCTCAATAGATTTGTATCTAGTGAGACATCCGGTATATAGAGTAGATCCTCGTTATTCTATTGTCTACTTGAACCTCTACTCCCACGTATTCGGTGACGGACAGGAGATCGTGCGGAACAGTTGTACGCCTTAAGCTATTGTGGATCGCCACCGCAACACCACCACCTGCTTTGGCCGTTCTGTGTTCCCTGATCAGCGAGAAATCTGGAAAGTTTATTTTCTTCGTTTTGCTGTTTAGCTTAGTCTTAGCTGAAATCAGACAAATTTTAATGTTATTGCTATGGACAATGTGTAATAACTCGTCCAGATTGGGCTTGAGCGCAAAAATATTGATTGCTAATATGTTGGTTGTTTGCGGAGCAATCGTAGGCGTTGCTGGAGAAGATGAGAAAAGGTAGGCATAGGATGCGATGATTGTGATCCTATCAATGGGGGAATCAGCTTTGTGGAGTTTAGAGATCATGTCCTTAATCTCTGAGAGGGTTTCGGGAATTTTGAGGGTTTTTAGTTCGTCCAGGACTTGCTTCGCTGTGTTAATAAAAATTTTAGTGCTACTTAAATACGATTCCGGTACATGTGGCTCAATTGGGATGGCCCTTTGTTCAGCAGTGGTTGCGACAACATGTCTTCTCGAAGTTTCCACCGTTGGGAAGAAAGAAGCGTAGGTGGGCCTGGACGTATTGGCAGTAGAAATCGGGGTTGGCACTGGGACTGCAGGAGACTGGAGGAACTGGATGTTTCTTTCCAGATTCTGGATTGTGGCCGAGTGAGGTGTGGCAGGCAAGCGAGGTGTAGCGGGCAATTCCAATCTCATCGTGAAAGTTTTATCTGCGGCGTTGCTTTGCAGAAAATTGATTAATTTTGTAACAGTATTCTTGGAAATCCCGTACTGTGTCTAGGACATATCCTACAGGGTATACCGTTCCCCCACGCAGTTACCCCTACCACACTGCCAGTCAGGAGTGGGGAGTCACGAGGCTTATCGCTAGGCACTCATCACTCAACCGGCAGAGCCCCTTAGGCAGGCTTCCAGTGCAGTCCACTGGTCAGCTTTCTCCCGAGTCCCTCTGGGTTGACTCCCAATGCTCGCCATTGGTTGTAGCTCCCTCGCTCTCTCTCTGTAGAGGCTCCGTCGTCGCCTCTCGACATTTTGTCGGTTTATCAGTTCTCTCCCGAGTCCCTCCCGGTTGACTCCCAATGTTGGCCATTGGTTGCAGCTCTCTTGCTCTCTCTCTATAGAAGTGCTGTTGTCGCCTCCCGACATCTTGTCGGTTCGCGTTTGGCCAGAGGATGCCGACCTACCCTCTGGTGGTAGCTCTCTATGTCTAGAGCTACTTCGGCTCGCCGCCCGGTAATGCCGATTATAGGGTGCGCCCCGGGAGTCTGGACCCTCCTCCTGCTTCACGGCACTCTGCTCTCTAAGCCATGCTATCTGTGGAGTGACCTTGAAAACATGCCGCCATGTTCTAGGTTACTGTACACCAGGACCCTGTAGAGTCACGTGCCCTCCACTACGACGCGATTCTAGGTTTTTTAGTAATTAACGCGATTTTGGGACCCCGATCCTCTCTCCACGACCTAGCATACTGAGCGAACCGACCCTTCCCGCCTTCCATTCCCATACTGTCATCTCAGCTAGTGCTGGTTCGCGAGTAGTTCAATTCACCGTGCAAGTTGGATATTCGGATTCCCATCGGAATTTTAGGCTTGGTATGCGGGAATGGGCGAAGGTAACAACTCTCCTTGGTTCTCGGGATAGAATCGAGGAAAAGTGTTACAATTTATGTCTCCAGTTTTTCATTCTCGATGATTATCGGATGGACTGACGTTTGATCAAACCTTGAGGACCATCAGAAGTGTCGGAAGGTTTGGCGAGGCGAGCGGGAGATGAACTCGCACTAGTCGAAGGTTTCGTAACGGCTATTTCCGTCTTTTTTTCGTTCTTCCATCGGAGGACTCATTTTGGCTTTCCTTTTTGGGGCCAAGGGGATTTTAAGGTTTTTTAAGTTTGACATTCTCGTGCCAAAACTTTTACTCGATTTAGAATTTCACTGTACTATAGGCGGCCAAAGAGCCCGAGGCACAGGGTGTTTCTATGTGTGTGTGTGTATGTAGATATCTCGCTGAATTTTGATTCTAAGTTTCTCACGAACGAATGCTGCGATCGAGATTATTGAGGTCGGAATCGAAGCGTTTCCATGTAACTTAGAGCTCATTAGTTTTTGGATGAAATTGGTGCAGTACATATATTGTTATTAACCATTTTAATTATTTAGAATGTTCTATTGCATAAACTATTAGAGTAAGCGTGAAATTTGTGTAAGAAAAGTTGTTCCCCATATAAAAATACGTATTGTATGTATAATGTTTTTTTTCGACAATTTGCATAATTAACGAGGTATGACCGTCTCAACAATTATGCCTGTAATGCGTAAACGAATGAACACAGCGCCGTCACGACGTTCCCATCAATCGAAGCGTTTCCATGCAAAATCGAGCGGATTACACGTTGGATAGGATTCGTGCAGTGTATGCAATGTTATTAACAATTGTAATTGTTTATACTGTTCCACTGGGTAAAATATTGAACTTATCGGGAAACTTCCTGAAGGAGAATTTTTCCTAATATGAAAAAACGCCTTTTATGCGCAATTCCTTTTTTCCATAATTTGCATAATTAAGGAGGTATGGTTGTCTGAGCAATTTGAAATACAGGAACAATCAAACTAACTCGATCGCGTGTAGTAATTATTAGTCGCAAGTTCAATTATTGATATCACTGTTGGGTTTGCTCATCACCATGGTTGCGTTCCTATGCTGTGCTGCAATACCAAATCCGGAAGTTTTGTTTATGCCCCGACTGGAGCACACTTAGCACACACCACTAGTTTTTCGTTTTGATTGATGTGTCTCCATGGTGATCAGGCCGCAAAGGACTATCAGAGTGAAATAACAATTATTTCTATTGTTATTAACAATTTCAATGGTCTATAATGCTGTATCTCACGAAATATTATAGATACGCAAAAATGTATTCATTAAATGTTGTTCCCCATAAGAAAATACCTATTTTATATCTTTTGACTTTTTTCGTATCTTCAACTGTTTTGGCGTTCGGGTGTTATGAAAAATTGAAATCATTCAGAACTCTCTATGGTGAGAAAAGTGAAAGATTGCAAAGACAGTATCTAATAAATAGTGTCGCTTACATAAAAAAATATGTAATGTGAGATTTTTCTTTCATATCTCAAACGGTTCATGAGAGAAAGTGTTGAATTTAAAAGAGTGACGGTTTAAGAGGTAAAGTGTCGACTTTACGAACACACACACACGCAGACATCGGGAATTTATCATTTCGGCCCGCAGAAGATCAAACCCACATCCCATGTCTTCTACATTGACATACTTCAATCGCAACCTTCATGACGGCGATGACTTCATCCGTTTACTTATTACGTGAATGATTGTTCAAACGACCATACCTCCGTAGTGAGGCAAATTATGGAAGAAAGTAATTCAACACACAATGTGTATATTGACGAGAGAAATAACTCTTGCTAGTATACCTATTCTCCTATCTCCGACGGTTTCCGCGATAGAGCGTTATGAACATTTGAAATTGTCTATAACAACATAAATAAGGGATCAATTTTATCCAAAATTTCTATGCCCTCTAAGTTGCATGAAGACCTCAATCCTGTCCTTTGTTCGGGAGGAATTCCTCGCCAAATGTTCGACCACTCAGGTACATGGAGACACACACACATACACGGATATTCGCTAACATAAAAAATTCCATTTTCCTATAGTGAAAAGCAGAGACGAAAGAAACTATCGATATATATCGAAAGTAACGAAAACCGTAGGACCGAAAGCAACGCCACACGGCGGCGGAGTGCGTATAATTGCTCTGACTAATTAGTGGGTGGGATATCTTTGTGCCCTCAGTGAGAACACAATGCAAACTTCCCGATTTGGTAATTCGAGTTTTGAAGATCATGTCTGTTTCAAAAATTGACGAGACTTCTCACTTGCGTATTTACTGAATGTCTTTGTTTCATTTCTCTATATGTCGCTGCGTTTTGTGATTTTTTTCATAATCGAGAGATGAAAACTCCCTGCCGCGAAAGAGATGGAACTTCCTCTTACACCTGAAAGCCATTTACTTCTCATTGAAGCCGTTGACTCTCATTCAAGCATTTTAAAATCACGAATATACAACAATTACGTTCAAGAAGTTCAATAAGTCCGTATTTCAGCTCCGTCAAGTTAGGCATCCAAGGTCATCGGATGACCTTGAAAATATTTGGGGATTACCAGCTTTTTATACGTTAATTTGCTGAAAAAAAAACAATTCTGCGAGAATAGTTTTCCGGAAAATGCGATTTTTCCAATCTGGCACATCAAGCTAGGTGCCCAAAGGTACCCACTGCATGAAATGAGCATTGAGCATGGAAGCTTGATTTATAAGCTAATTTTCTGAAAAAAGATTGATTTTTTTATTATTATTTTTGAGAAAACCAAATATAGCACATTGGAGGTAGTCCATACATACGTTGCATTTCCGGAAAAATGATAAAGAGGGCCATGACCCTTTATCTGCTTTGCACTATCACTCATTAAAAATTTTCTGCTCAATGATTAATTGGTTGATTCCTCATTAATGATAATTAACTTAATGACCAAATTTGCACTCACCCCCACGACCTGTACAAGGAGTGCAAATATCCTCCAGAATTATCTGCTTTACAGTTCCACCGATAAAAAATTCTCTGATCAATCATTAATTGGTTGATTGCTCATTAACCATCATGAACCTTAGTGACCATGTTTGCACTCACCCGCAAGACCTGTAAAATGAGTAATAGGTCGTGGTGGTGAGGGCAAATTTGGTCATTAAAGTTAAGTATCGTTAATGAGCAATGGATCAATTAATGATTGAGCAGAAAATTTTGATGGGTGGAACTGTGAGGCAGATAATTCTGGGAGATATTTGCACTCATTGTACAGGTCATAAGGGTTAGTGCAAATTTGTTCATTAAAGTTAATTATCATTAATGAGCAATGGATCAATTAAAGATTGAACAGAAAATTTTTGATGAGTGATAGTGCAAAGCAGATAAAGATTCATGGCCGTCTTTATCATTTTTCCGGTAAGGCAGCGTATGCATGGACTACCTCCTATGTGCTATATTTTTTTTTTTTTTTTTTTTTTTTATTTAAGGTCGCTGTATAACATCTCGGTCTTAAGCGACTTGGTACATAGGATGAAAATTATGACATAAAATATCTAGATTGTGTATTATATATATATATAGTATCTGATGAAAAAAATTATGAAAAAATATATCATGTAGTATGGAAAGTATGTATCAAATGGCACTGTATAACTCTGTTCTCTTTAAGAATTCAATTGTTCTCTTGTAGCCTTCTTGAGTATTCAGCATTTTTTTCAGGTCGTTCGGTAGGGAAACTGCTCTTCTTTCCGGTTGATACAGTTGACAATCGAGTAGTAGATGACTAATGGATATGTTCTCTTCGCATCTTGGGCATTTCTTGGGGGGATCTTTAGTCATGAGATATCCATGGCTGAGATGTGAGTGTCCGATTCTGAGTCTAGTTATGATGCACTCTTCTTTTCGGTTTGTGATTGAGATTGATGGGTGTTTAAGAGTGGTTTCTCGAACTTTGTGGAGCTTAGATTGCAGAGTTTTCCACTGGTTGTCCCATTTTTTTTTTACTTTTCCCATGAGGAATTTTTTGAATTCTAGACATGTTGGTAAAGCTTTGGATTCTATTATTTGTTGTTTCGTTGCTTCTTTAGCTTTGCTTCTTTAAACAATTGCAATCATGGTTTCTTTGCCCTGGAGTTCGATTAATTTCTTTTGAATCTTGTTGATGAGGGGGTTATTGTTATATTTGTTTTTGATCGCTACCACACTGGATTTTGAATCAGTGAAAATTACGCATTTTTTCCCTTGACGTTCTTTTTCGATTATTTCGATGGTCTTGAAAATTGCATAAGCTTCACATGAGAATATTGATAGTTGTTCTGGTAGTCTTGCGGAGTAAATTATTTCCTTTTCTGTTGTTATGGCGCATGCTGTCAAGTTTTCGATTATTGATCCATCTGTATAGAATTCCTCGAAATCGAGGAATTCTTCTCTCAGTTCTCCGAATAAATTTCTGTAGCTTTCCGGTGAGGTGGTAGCTCGTTCTTCTTCAGCTAATTGAAGCGAGGTGTTGAAGTCAAGTGGTTGCCATGGGGGATGACATGGAAGGGTTCTGGGTTCTGCGGTTGGGAACGGGAGATCCATTTCCTGTAGATATTTTTTGATTCTGATGCTTAAGGGTTTAGGGAGTCGCGGTTTGGATTCTAAGGTCTGTTCTAGAGAATTTTCTGTGATATTATGGGTTGCGGGGTTATTGGGGAGGGATGAGATCGAGCTGGCATATTTTAGGGTTAACGTTTTTCGTCGTTCTTGGAGGGAGATTTCTCCTGACTCCGCTAGTAGACTGTGAATAGGGCTTGATCTGAATGCTCCTAGGCACAGTCTGAGAGCGGAATTCTAGATTGTGTTCAGTGTTTTGAGCATATTTATATTGGCTGAGTCATATATAATACATCCATACTCGAGTTTCGATAATATAATAGCTCGATATATTGTTAATAAGTTATCTTTATTGGCCCCGGATTTTGTTGAGGCGAGTGCTTTGATTATGTTAAGTCGTTGTAGACATTCGTTTTTCAGTTTCTTGATGTGGGTCGACCATGTGAGTTTCTCGTCGAATACAAGTCCTAAAATTTTTAGGTGTTCTTTTCTCGTGAGAGCTGTATTATCTAAGTATAACGTTGGTTGTATTTTTAGTCTTTTCCTAGTAATTACCATGTATTCTGTTTTGTTTTTCGAGAACTTGAAGCCAGTATCTAGGGACCAAGTGAAGATTTTATCCAGGGTTCTCTGCATTACTCTATAGGTTGATTCAATGTCCGTTCCGAAACATGTTAATGTTAGATCATCCGCGAATAAGGATGCTTTGACAGGGGCATCGATGCATTTGGTGATGTCGTTGATCGCAATGATAAATAGTAGAACGCTTAGAACAGATCCTTGAGGTAGACCATTTTCCGTTGAGGTTTTTTCAGACAAGATATCGTTCATTCTGACTTGGATTTTTCTCCCCGTTAGGAAATTTTTAATGAACTCTAGTATGTTACCTGTTATTCCCATCAGTTCAAGTTGGTGAACCACTCGCTCTTTCCAAACCATTTCATATGCTTTCTCCATATCCATGGAAACTACAATCAAATGCCCTCCTTGCGCTATTGTGTTGCAAGCCTCAGTTTCTAGATTCACTAAATGGTCCATGGTTGATCGGTTCTCTCTAAAGCCATATTGAAGAGGTGAGATCAGGTTCTGCTGTTCCATGTGCCATCTCAATCGTTTACTAATTACTTTTTCCATTAGTTTTCCCAGAGTACAGGTGAGAGAAATAGGACGATAATTAATTGCTTTAGATAGATTTTTCCTGGCTTGGGGATAGGAATTGTTACTGCTTCTCTCCAGAGGTCTGGGAACGTTTGTTGGATCCAGATGTAGTTTAAAATATTTCCAATGTCATCTATTGCGCTTTCTGGAAGATTTTTCAAGAAGTCGTTGGGAATGTCATCAGGCAGAGACAGGCCGGGTTTTTTTCCTTCATAAGAATTTTGAGTCTTTGATTGCGTTGGAAATAACTATTCATGTTCCATTGAATAATGTCCATAATTTGGTTATAGTGAGAGGGGGGAAGGAGAGTAGGGGGAAGAGGATTAGGGATCTTTGTTTTTTTTGATAAACTTACTCCCATGCTTGGGAGGGGATCTCCATGGTGATGTCCTCCATACGTTCTGGTTCTGTGATCGACTCTTTTTCTGAGATCATTTCCTCTAGGAGTTTTTTCAGTCTGGTGCATCTGCCTTTGAGTCCTGATGAAGGTAATGTGTGGTGTATTTCCTGGAGCATCATACGTAATTTTTCGAGTTCTTCGGTATAATCTAGAATTATTTTCTTCGGTTGAGGAACGCCTTTTGTGCTATCAAAAAGGCAGCGAAGTTGAATCAAGTCTAGTGGGTAAGTTGTCGTGGATTCCTGAATGATTTTATTGGTGTTTTCCCAATCAGTCTCGGATATTTTCTTGGGTAATTTTACGGAGTTTGAAGTTTTTGGTTTTTTTGCTCGAGGTTTGTCAGTTTTTGTCGTTTCTATTGGACTTGTTGATTGAGAGTAGTCAGTATCTGATAACGCTTCCGAATCCGAGAGATCGCCTCCCATGGACTCAGAGTCGTTATTTCGATCGCTGAAGGAGGAGTTGGTGAGTGGGCGTTTTTTAAGTTCTGGGAAGGAGGGTCGGGTGAAATGTGTCAAAATTTGGATGTCGTTAGGATCAATTTGAGAAAGAGTAAGATTGGGATCAATTAATGGGTTGTTTCTATTGGGGGGCTCATCTTGAGGTGTGATTCTTTCTTCTCTTGAAAGGGGGATGCTTCCTCTTTGATCAGCATTTTCACTACAATTTTTCGCCATGTGGCCTTCTCCTTTACAGATAAAGCAAATGATTTTCTCTGAGGACTTGAAGATATGATATTGCAGATTATCATAATTAATCGGTATTACATCTGGGATTTTTTCGTAATCTTCTGGAGCGACATAGGCTTGTCTCCTAAAGCTTTTGATATGAGCAAATTCAGGGTCGACAGCATGTGATTTGAGACATGTGATAGCCGATTTTAATTCGACTTTCCATGATTTAAACTTTTCCTCAATAATTTCATCCGGGATTTCTGGGAAGACATTTGATAGAATTACTCGTTTGTTGTGAGTCACGAGTGGTTTGATTCTCAGAACTGTATTCAATACGATTATCGGTTTGTTTTTGCTTACCATTTCCTCTACGGTTTCTTTGCTGTCTACGTATATACTCATGCGATTATTAGAAATTCTGGATGCATACCTCATGTTCTCTGCCTTGGTAAGGGTTGTAAGTGCTCGAAAATAGTCATTTACTGTTGATTCTGGTACATAGTCGACTACTATGGCCTGTTCTCTTAACGCTGTGTGTTTCTTTTGGGTTGCTGTAGAATAACTTGTTACTGTGGACTTTGTGGGACTGTTGTTCTGATTCTGCAAGGCCATTTTGTCCACGTAAAGACTTTGCTAACAAAGTCTCACGGGAGTCAAAATCTCTTGATGAGTTGGATTTATTTCACTTGTTCACTTCTTCTCTTCTATGATTTAGGTATATTATTAGAGGTATTGAATTTCGTACGACAGTAAATCGCTCTACGACCCTTCATGGGACTCGTGAGCTCAACGTTTGTAAACACGTCCTTTCGTCTCAGTGTCCGAAATACAACTGTGTGCTATATTTGAGTTTCTCAAAAATAATAAAAAAAAAAAAAAACTTTTTTCAGAAAATTAGCTTATAAATCAAGCTTCCATGCTCAATGCTCACTTCATGCAGTTGGTACGTTTGGGCACCTAGCTTGGTGGCCCAGATTGGAAAAATCGCATTTTCCGGAAAACTATTCTTGCAGAATTTTTTTTTCAGAAAATTAGCTTATAACAAGCTGGTAATTCCCAAATATTTTCAAGGTCATCCGATGACCTTGGATGCCTAACTTGACGGAGCTCCGTATTTCCGGCTTCATTCGACTTCACGTTGCTGGCAGCATTAATACACAAAAATGATATACAAGTATTATATTTTGAGTTGGTCCATGTATCCTGTAGAAACCAATTTTGCGATCGCCGACGCCATCTAGTCTCCATTCATGCACTCATCACATAAATTATGTTTTTCTAACGGCTCTACCACGTTAATTATGCACATTATGGGAAAAAGTAAACAGACATTAAACATGGATCTTTGAATGTGGAACAACTTATGTCAACAAATAGTTTCCCTAACTCCAACCATTTACGAGATATAGGGTTGTGAACTATTGAAATTGTTAATAACAATACATATTCTTAACCAATATTCATCAAAACTAATCAGGGCTGAGTTACATGCAGACACGACGATTGAAACCTCGAGCGCTTCGATTGGTGTATCCATTCGTGAGAAATCGTTGACCAAACTTTAGGGCACGAACATACAAGCATACAGACACACACACACATACACCCACAGACATTGATGCAGACTTTTTCGGGGATTATTCTGGTACCATTAAGACACAAGTTACAGGCCGAAATCAAAACGGTCGATTTCAGGGTGATTACAATAACATCCAGGTCGGGAAGTTAATTAACAATGCTAAACGAATTTACAAACGAAACAATGAAATTCATTCTCTACTATCGATCTCTAATGAAATCGACGGATTATGGACCTTGAAAACATAATTTCATCATTTCTGTCGGCTAAGATAACGCAAAATTTAATTAATTTTGCATAAATAATTGGAGCATCCCTGGGGGACGGATCAATTACAAAGTCGACTTGTGCCGTATGTCGATTAGTTTTCGAGTGCAAGTCGATTCCGATGTACAATCGGCTAAGCACCTACGGATTTGTTGATGCCCACCCACCGAATTCCGAATTATCTAAAATCTGACTTGCGTGCCATCTCTCCCGTGGGGTGATAACTACACCGTTTTGGGGTCAAGCAAACCCAGGGCAAGTTCCAGGTCGCCAGGTAATTAGCACCACATCAGCAAAAGTTAATTACTTTCTTTATTGAGGCCAATAGATAGGCACTATAATTACAAATTTTTATAGATCCTTTATTAACTTCCCGATAGGGAAGTTACTGTAATCACCCCGAAATCGAACTTTTTCATTTCGACCTGTAACTGGTGTCTGAAGGGTACCTAAATGATCCCCGAAAAAGTCTGAGTCAATGTCTGTGTGTATGTGTGTGTAGGTATGTTTATATGCATGTGCCCTAAATTTTGGTCAACGATTACTCACGAACGGATACACCAATCGAAGCCATCGAGGTCTCAACCAACGCGTCTTCATGTAACTTAGCCCTGATTAGTTTTTGATAGATATTGGTTGCGAATATATATTGTTATTAACGGTATTGTTGTAAACGGTTGGAGTTATGGGAAAAAAGTGTTGACGTAAATTGTTCCTCAGACAAACATGCACATTTAATGTCAATTGACTTTTTTCCATACCGTGCATAATTAACGTGGTAGACCCGTTCGAAAAAAATAATTCATGTGATGAGTGCATGAATGGAGACTCAATGACGTCGGCGATCGCAAAAATTGGCCTCTACAGTAAACATGGAGCGACTGAGAATATAATACTTGTATATCACTTTTGTGTATCAATGCTGCCACGGAACGTGAAGTCGAGTGAAGCCAGAGATACGGACTTATTGAACTTCTTCAACGTAGTTGTATATTCGTGGTTTTAAAATGCTTCAATGAGACTTAAAGGCTTTAATGAGAAGTAAATGGCCTTCACATGGAAGAGGGAGTTATCTCTTGATTATGAAAAAAATCACAAAAGGCAGCGACATATAGAGAAATGAAAAAAAAAATCAGTAAATAGCGAACTGAAAAGCCTCGTAAATGTTTGAAACAGACATGATCTCGATAAGTCGAGTTACCAAATCGGGAAGTTTGCATTGTGTCCTCACTGAGGGTACAAATGCATCCCACCCACTAGTTATTTTTGAAGTAATTAAACAAAACACTGAACGGAAGTTAGAACCTCGCTTCACTAATTTTCATCTGTAGACGAAAGTAGTATCCCACAAAAATCAAAAACAATTTGTAGTATCCCGCAAAAATGGAAAAGATTATAATGTAGGACCTATATCGACAGTGAATAGCTACTCTCATCTCATGGGGCGTTTTCAGAAACCGCGCCAAGTACGTTGGTCCCGACGTTTTTTTGAACTTTTTTTTTACTTTATTTATACAAGCTTGGCGTTCTTTTTCAGTTTGAGCATTTTCGCAAAATAGTGGAGTTAATGAAATGGTGCAAAACAGAATGTATTAAAACGTGGACTTGGCCGTTTTTTTCAAAAAATTTGTTTTTGATTTTTGTGGGATTTATTTTAATTTTCAAAAAAATCATAATTATAAAAACTACATGTATCAAACATTGATTCTTGTCTATCACAGACTTGTAAATAACCTTCGAACGATTCCGATGGTTTGAATAATTGATTCAATCAAATAGGTTGATAACATCCTGGTACCCGTGGCGTCCGCCCTCCGCCCCCGTCTCCTCGCGGCAGTCTACCGTGATAACTCCAGAAGTTTTTTTCGCAATTGATGTATAGTAGATCCATTGAAGGCCGTTGATATTCTTCTATCCATGACCTACAAACGATTCTGTATCGTTTGATGGGTAATTTGAATTGGGTGAATTGAATTTCCTATCATGGAATTTAGGAAAAAAAGTTGCTAACTTTCGTGATTTTTTTTTGAAATTCTTGAAAAAGTCATAATTATAAAATTTGCATCTATCAAACATTGATTCTTGTATGTCATAGACCCGTAAACAACCTTGAAACGATTCTAATAGTTTGAATAATTAATTTAATCAAATAGCTCGGTAAGTTCCTGGTGCACGTGGCGCCGACACTACATTCGCGGCATGATACACCTACCATGATAACACCAAAAGTTTTTTTTCGCAATTAATGGATAATAGATGCATTGAAGGCCGTTGATAGTCTTCTATCAATGACCTACAAACGATTCTGGATCGTTTGATGGGTAATTCAATTTCCTATCATGGAATTTTGCGAAAAAAGCTGCTAACTTTCATGATTCTTTTTTCAATTTTTGAAAAATTCATAATTATAAAACTTGCATCTATCAAAGATTGATTCTGATATGTCATAGACCCGTAAACAACCTTTAAACGATTCCAATGGTTTAAATAATTAATTTAATCAAATAGGTCGATGGTTTCCTGCTACCCGTAGCGCCCCGCCCCCCCCCCACTCGCGGCAGCGTACCATGGTAACACCAAACCTTTTTGTCGCAATTACTGTATAATGGATTAATTGCAGGCCGTTGATAGTCTTCTATCAATGACCTACAAACGGTTCTGTATCGTTTAACTGGTCATTGAATTTCCTATCATGGAATTTAGCGAAAACAGGTGCTAACTTCCCCGAATTTTTTTTTAAATTTTGAAAAAGTCATAATTATAAAACTTACATTTGTCAAACATTGATTCTCATCTATCACAGACCTGCAAACCACCTTCAAACGATTCCGATGGGTCAAATCATTAATTGAATTATTAAATAGGTCGATAACTTCCTAGTGGCCAGGCAGACATTGGGTCTGAGATCTAGTTACAGATAGTTTGAGAATATATAGTGAGGTAAAATCTAGTGAGAATTACCAACTGCAGAAGCGAAATGTATGCCCTAGACGGATGGATAACAATCGAAAACCCGAAAAAATATGCATAATAGTTCGTTGCTATGGGCCTATCTTTGTTAATGTTCAACTAATTCAACCGCTAATTGCATCAGGGGAAAGCTCATACGCGATTTATGTGATGTAACTAACACCAGTTTGTATCCAAATTATCGCGTAAATTGATTATTAAAAAAAAATAGATTGGGGGTTGTGGAGTGGGAATTATTTTTATTATTATGTATGGCTTTAGCTGCATTGGCTATTTGGCCGTTATCCCTCTAGTGGACATTGCATGTGGTTGGCTGACGATATTGTCATCAGCCGGCGTGGCAGATAGGTGTCGTCATATGACGGCATTGGAGCGGTAGATTGTCGGCTCATGAGTTCGATTCGAGCTACGTAACGGAAATTCTTTTTTTGAAAAAACTTTCACCCAAAGCCGGATTCGAATCCATGATCCTAGGATCGATTTGGAGTAGGCAGAGCACATTAGACCACTACGCCAAACCGGCCCCCTGTGGAGTGGGAAGTTGTGTGGCCCATAGATACTTGGTCGCTCTTGGTGAGCTTTCGTGGTCGTGGACTTGACCGATACGCTCCCGGGTATCTCGATTTACTGGCGGACAGCAAATCGTTTGTAAATAATACATGACATGGTTTCATCTTTCCGCACTTAATTATTCATGCGGTATTAATTAATTTGAAAGTGCTTTACAGTATTTACACTTGCGCATGCGCAGACATTCCTACCCCCCATACCGACCTGAACATATTTTCGTTATAACCTGAGTCAACTTAATAAACATTCATTTGTCTGGGAAGGTTATTGCCTTGGGAAAAAAGGTGTTATGAATTTTTAGCGATACTACAAATTATCGCTGTGAGAATTAATTTTAAAAAATCGGGGAAAACAACAAATGGCGATTACTCAGCTATAATTAGACTCAAATACTTGATTATTTAGGATAATACTTCTCTAGATATGGGTAACCGATGGAGTAATTTTCAGTTTAATACTAAAACGTAATGCCCACTTTGGGACACAAACAAAACTTTCCGATTTGGTATTTCAGCACAGCATGCTAAATTTATTCTTCTCCAATAGGCTACGGTTAATCAGTATGAACCCTGTTAATGGTATAACTCACTCCTTTATGATGTCGATAATTATGAATATTTGAGTACAATCATGGTGACCATGAGAATGAGACTTATGCGGGTTACTTGACTGGGAGTGAGACGCCAATTGGGGTACGGCCGTTCGAAGGTTAAATCCGTCATACCTTCTTAATTATGATAATCATGGAAAAAAGTCATTAGAAATTAAATGTGCACTCTCACTTACAGAAAAAAATCCGTTGAACATTTTCTGCCGTATCTCTCCCCGTTTCTACTATAGACCGTTATGGACAAATGAATTTGTTAATAAGAATGTATATACTGCTCCAACTTTATCTGAAATCTTTGAGCCCTCATGCTCTATGGAAATACTGGGATTGCAACCCTCATGACGCCCGTAACTTCATTCGTTCACTTATTACAATAATGAGTGTTCAAACGACAATATCCCCTTAATTATGCAAATTATGGGAAAAAGTTATTACAGATAGGATGGGTATTTTCATATGAGGGATAATTTTCTTTAGGCCAGTTTTCCGATAACTTTCATATTTGACCCAGTGGAACAATATAAACAATTGCAAGTGCTAACAAGATTGCATAGACTACACGGATGCTATCCAAAATGTCCGCTTGATTTCACATGGAAATGCTTCGATTAGGACCGCCATGACAACGCTGGGTTCGTTCGTTCACCTATTACATACATCATTGTTGAGACGTCCATACCTCCTCAATTACGGAAATTATCGAAAAAAGTTATTGTACATAAAATACGTGTTTTCATAAGTTTCCTCACATGAATTTTCGGCTAACTCTGACAGTTTATGCAGCAGAACATTATGAACAATTGAAATTGTGAATGACAATGTTATACTACACCCATATCATCTAAAATCTGATCAGTTCCAAGTAATATGCAAACGCAACCTTGATAACTTCCATAACCTCATTCTTTCAGGAGAAACCGTTGTGAAAAATTTTGTACACATACATACGCACAGACGCCAACTCAGAAGTCGTCGAAGATCATTTTGGTATATTTAAAACCCTAGTCACATGATGAACCAACAAATTTCGATTTCAGGGGCATTACAAAAACTTCCTGAAAAATCGGGAAATTAAAAAGTGAAACTAGTGGTGTGCGAATGTGTGTGCCCCATATGGGGTACAGGCAAAACTTCTCGATTTCGTATTTTAGCACAGCATAAGGACGCAACCATGGTGATGAGCAAACCCAACAGTGATATCAATAATTGAACTTGCGTCTAATCATTACTGCACGTGATAAATTTAGTTTCATTTTAAAGCCTCATTAAAACATTCAACGGGAATTCATCTGCCTACTTACGCTCTCTACCTCTGTACGTTTTTAATTATCGCGCTCTTTAACATCCTTCCCGCAATTCTCGACATATTCATTCGCCAAGTATATTCAAGTTCAACTCGCGATATGTTCTGACCTACATTGAAAAAAGTCATATTGAATGTGCATTTTTAACTGCTCGATTTTCGGAAAGTTATTGTATTGACCCTGAAATGGATTTTTTTTTGACTTTGTAACTGGTCTTTTGAGTATAACAAAATGCTTCCCATCTGATTCCGAGTAAATGCGTGTGTGTCCGTGTGTGTGGAATTGCATTTTTGGTTATCGATTTCTTACGAACGGATTGAACCATCCGGGCCCTCGAGGTCTTATTCGGAGCGTCTTCGTGGAACTTAGTTCGGATCAGTTTTCGGTTGAAATTGACCGAGCTCTTTTTTTGTTATTAACAATTGAATTGTTTACAACGCTCTATTTCAAAAACGGTACGAGATATGCTGAAAAGTATTTAGCAGAGTTTGCTCAGTAAGTGAAAATACATATTTAATTTTTACTCACTTTTTTCCATATTTCTCATAATGAAGGAGGTACGACGGGTGTAACCCTCGAGTGTTCGCACCCCTATTGGCGTCTTACTCCCACTCCAGTAAGGCGCATAATTGTCTCCTTCACGCCGACTATGCGGCTAGTCAAATATTCATAATTATCTGCTTGATAAATGGGATTGCAACATGTAATTGACGGATCGGAAAATCTGGAAATGGCAAACAGCAGATACAAATCGGGAAGTTTTATGCGTGTTCCCAACGGGGACACACACTTTTATCCCATTAGTTGCATAAGGAACAACCTTGGTGATATGCATTGTTCCTGTGTTTCAAATTGGTCAGACGATCATGCCTTCTTAACTATGCAAACCATGGAAAAAAAGTCATTACACATAAAAGGTGGATTTTCATATCAGGAATAATTCTCTCTTCAGAAGTTTCTCCATAACTTTGATATTTTACCCAGTGGAACGGTATCAACAATCACAATTCTTAATAACATCAAGATACGCGATAGCGTATCGGGCCAAGTCCATGTTTCTTTCGAATTTCCCTTTCTTTCCCCTTCGGTCGGCGCGCATACGCTATGAGTATCTTTACGCCACAGAACTTACCTCCTTTACTCGCACCAAATTATCAAAATTTATATAAAATTAACCGAAACTCCTAGGCAAAAATTATGCTTAGTTACATTATAAAATGTATCCATTATCTGTCCAATGTCACCTTCAATTTGTTTTTTTACCGTCAATTAGTGCAAAATCCGGTTCCATGGCAACGGATAATGCTCAATTTTCTGGATGTTCGTGACATCATTATGATTATGTGTGACAGATTTCGCGTTGTGTTAGCAGGCCTGTCAATCACTTCGCATTGTGAAGTTCCTACATTACCGCGCAGTTGGTAATTTGGAAAAAAATGAGGACGTTAGATAAGAATGCGAGACCTTGTGGGCTTCTGTCGAACATTTGGCTGACCAAAAATGAATCTCCTGTCTATTTATAAAAAAATAATGAAATGTTCGTGTGTTTTTAGCTGAGACATAATATAAAATAAGCTAAGTGCAGTAAATTACCCATGGATTTTGTAGGAAATCGTTCGTAGATTCCAAAAAATATAATTTGTTTGTTTGTACATGCGTTGTTAAGTCTGTACAAACAATTAATTATTTTGTAATGGATCCTCCCCCGTAACGCGATCCGCGCATGTGCAGTGGCCAATCTGCTGTTCATAACTCTGAATTATGTCTAACAAATATCGCTCTTGTTGGGTTTCACATAACCAGCAATCACTCCGGTTTTTTCCCTAATCCAAATTCATATTTCTCATGTAATTGAAAAACTAATCACCTTTCCCTAGGTGCAAAATTGACATTGGAGGCGAAGCCCAGGATGGTAAGCACGTGGACGAGGGTGATTCGTTTTCATGGCGTGCCTGGAACTGGTTTTTTTATAGTGGAGGACCTCGAGGACCGAGAAAAGCGCCAAAATGATCGTTTTCTCCTTCCTGACCAGACTATTGATGTTCTTTATATTAAGGAATGTGTTAATTTCTAGATAATTAGAAGAATCGTGTCAGTAGTGCAAGTCACTTGACGAAAAATCTGAAATGCAACTTGTTACTGACAAATTGAATTTGAAATTAACAATCTTCAATTTCCAGTTGTCGATTTGTAATTATCAATTAATAATGATAAATTGACACCCAAACATTATGAAAATGAAAAGATAACAATTAAAAATTGCTGACTGGAAATGAACAATTAAAAATGGAACATTGACAATTTAAATCGAAAATTAGAAAATTGATAATTTACAATTTCAAATTCACGATTAGGAATTGGGAATTACGATGATTTGACAATTAAGAATTCACAACTAAAAATTGAAGATCGAAAATTGTCATTCAGAACTTGGCAATTAAGAGTTATCAAAAAAAACCACTAAGAATTGAAAATTGGAAATTAAAAATCGACAATTGAGAAATGGAGATTGAAAATTGACAATTAAAATTAATAATTTGAAATTGAATGCGTTTAATGCAAAATTGAGGATTCAAAGTTGCTAGATATAATTAATTGGCAATTAAAAATCGACACCTGATAATTGACAGTTCAAAACCAACAATTAAAAATTTACCAATAGAACTTGGCAATTGATAACTACGATTGAAAATTAACAATTGAACATTGTCAGTTGAAAGTTCCAGCATTGTTAATTCTCAGTGCCCAACTCTCCATCTCCAGTTTCAATTACTGCTTTCATTCCACTATATTTCATTATATTTCACTATATAATGAGCGTATTGAAAAAAAATATATATTCACGTTTTAAGCTTGATAATATCTGCTCGTGATAGATCTCCATTGTTTCCGAATTTTTAAAAACAATAACATATCCGTTGGAGTATAGTAGAATGTTGGCAGGTTGTAAAACACACGTAAATGAGGTCATCGAGAATTGAAAGACAATCACGGTTGCAAAAGTTGAAGACCCTCTCGTGATATATATATATATATTTTTTAGGAAATTTCATGAACAATTTATCTGGTGGTGAATTTTAGGTTAATTATTAGCATCAGATATCTTCATTGCAAGTCATGTAGTTTGTTTTCATAACAATATCTTTTTTGAATCTCAACGGAATCTAATTGTGACTATAAGTTAAAATTGATTTCGATTTTTTCAATTACCATAATTACGAGGATGGGAAGCGAATTTTTTACCAATGGATATATTATATGCAAGTTACCATATCATACATATCTGACATTCAGCAATTCACTGCGGTTCTAATGTCGACCTGAATTCCCAGTTTTCCGAATATCTCTATCACATATGACGCCTTTTTTTAAAGCAAGAACTAATTGTGAGTCTCCACAAAATGTCCATGTGATTGCAATTTTGAAATGATTTGAATCTGTTCCGTCCATATGATTAATATAATCCGAAAACTCAACAGCTGTTCTACTTTCCACGTTACAGTGTCCATTTTATGAAACACCCTTTTCAATAATTTTCATAGATGAAGATTCATTTCTAAAATATATAGATGCGGCTACATTAAGTCTATACAATAATTACATACAGAGTGTATGCAGAGCATCATTCAAAAGCCAAAATTCATTTCTGATGTTCAATTCAATTCAACCGGAAGAAGTCTATACAAAGTTCCCACATGAAAACATAATTTTCGTCACTCAATTCCACTTCTTTCCGAAAATTTTGAAGTGAATGGATTTTAAAGGAATGAAAAACTTGGAATTCATGTGAACATTAGAACCGCAGTGAATTGCTGAATCTCGGATTTGTATGATATGGTAACTTGCATAAAAGATATCCATTGGTAAAAAATTGAGCTTCCTATTATGGTAATTATGGTAACTAAAGAAATCGAAATCAATTTTAACTTATAGTTACATTTAGATTTCGTTGAGATTCAAAAGTGGTATTGTTATAAAAACAAATTACATGATTTGCAATGAAGATATCCGATGCTAATGATTAATCTAAAATTCACCACCGATAACTTAGTAATGAAAATTTCTAAAAAAAAAATATACATATCACGAGAAGGTCTTCAACTTTTTCAACCGTGATTACCTTTTAATTCTCGGCGAGCTCGTGACAAACGTGACAAAATTCCACTACACTACAACGGATATCTTATTGTTTTGAAAAATTTATCACGAACCGCTGGGTACTTAGCCGACTAAGTACGCAAAGTATGAACAGTACTTGATGTAATCGATTGTACATCGATAGTACATGATTGTACATTGTTTAATTTTTTCGTAGATGTCTTGTTAATTTATGAAAAATTACTGAAATCAGAAAAAAATTAAAAACCTTTTTGAAGAAAATGGGCCAAGTCCATGTTTTGAGGTGGTGTACAGCCCACTAGATAAGACCACTGAAGTGGCAATATTCATTGCCATCTGGCTTTGACATTACATATTGAAACAAGCAGGCAGTCCTCGGGTGCCCCCATTCGAATGTGGCAAATATGTTACCCTTCTTTTCATTTCCCCCAATTTCATTGGCGGTAAGCTTCCGAATGGTGCGATGGCACACCAAATGAAAATGTTCCAGTATTGAAAAAGCTTTTTCCAGGCGAACGGAAGCAAACACAGGAATATCTCATATTACCCAGACTAATAGACTCAATGTTTTTCAACCATATCATAGATATCATCAAGGCACACCTTTTGAAAAGCCAACAACAAAATCGGGTGAATAATTGTCGAGAAATAAAATAAAAACCGTGAAAAAGAAAAAATTGAAATCTATACCCATACGGGGCACAAACAAAACTTCCCGATTTGATATTTCAGCACAGCATAAGAATCCCCGATAGCCAAGTTGGATGATGATATGCAAACTTAGGTGAAATTTGCCGAAACGGTATTCATTGACTTCACAATAATATGGCGATGAATTGTCAACAATTTGCCGGCAAATGTTTACGATAACTCAATTTTAAAAATTTTACCATCAAAAAGTTATCGCATACATTAGCAGTAAAGTATCCGCACAGAAAGTGGCAAATTTTCGGAATATTTGCTGATAAATTGGTGGAAACAGTTGTCGACAGATTGCTGCTAAAAATTGTTGATAAATTGCTGTAATAAAATCATACATAAAATCCAAAAAAAATTGACAACTTATAAGAAAAAAGTCGCCGAAACTTATTCAAAAATTCCACCCCCGCAATTCAAATTACACGCGTGTAAATTGCGTGTAAGAGTGTGTATGTTTTGTTTTTGCCCAAAAAAACAGATTGCAACATACTCTTGTTGGTAAATATTGTCATTAATTATTTTTAGGTGTTCCCAATATCGCAAAACGTTAATTATGCCACTAGTTGACAAATTAAATTAGTTTTATTGCCCCGTTGGCTAATGGGGGCTGAGTTTTGTTGATTAAAAAAACAAGAAAATATAGTCCCCCGGGCGGAAAAATAGTAATAATAAACCCTTATTAACATTTTTGGGTGCCTAAAGTATCTCATTATGGACTTTTCTAACAATAATAAGGAATGTGGTCAGGGGTATGGAAGTCCCTAGACGGGAGGGATTCCGGGAAATGGCGACAGTGTCGCCTGGAGGGCTATGTCGTGAGAGTTATCTCGTTGTAGACCACTCGCCCTTGAGGATTTACAATTGACATTTGAAAATTGCCAATTAAAAAATGCCAATTCAAAATTGCCAATTAAAGATTGCGAATTAAAAATGGCCAATTAAAAATCTCTTATTAAAAATTGCCAATTGAAAATTTCCAAGTAAAAAATCCCAATCAAATATTGCCAATTGACGATCGTCAATTAAAAATGCCAATGGAATTAAAAATTGCCAATGGAAAATTGCTAATTCAAAATGACCCTTTAAAAAAAAGTTGCCAATTGAGTATTGCCAATTGGAAATTGCAAATTAAAAATTGTCAATTGAAAGTGGCCAATTGAAAATTGCTAATTGAAAATGGCCCATTGAAAAAAATTGCCAATTTAAAATTGCTAATTAAAAATGGTTCATTAAAAAAAAATTGCCATTGGTCCATTAAATGAAAAACGGACCTATGATTGGCGGGGGAAATTGATGCAAAAAATCTGAAAAAATTAGTTGTATAGAGAATTCAATGGTAAACAATGGTGAAATATTATTAACGCTAAAAACCATGGTCAAGTGCAATTGTTAATGATGAGAGTGGTCTTTTGAAGGTGAACCCATTATTTCCAAGTTTGTTACCTTCAAAAGGGTCAGCAGCAGCTCATATGACAATTAGCATTATTAAATAATTCATGATAATTTGTTGAATAACATTTGTGCACTTTTAGGTGGTGACAAAACTTCAGAGCCCTTCTGAAGGTCCACCTATATTTTCCGAGCTTTATCACATTCAGAAATACTACCATTACCTCAGATAACACTTAAAATTGTTAATTAATCAATAATGAGTTATTAATTAACTTTTGCGCACTTCTAAGTGGTGACAAAACTCAAGAGTAGTCTTTTGAAGGTCCACCCATTTTTTTCAGGTTTTGCCACGTTCAGGAAGGCCATCATCATCTCAGATAACAATTATTAAAATTATTAAGTAACTACTCATGATTTCCTCTCCCCTCTTCCGCGGTTAGATTCCATGGAATATGTAAAAATGGTCCAACGTTATCTCGGATGTGAACGTCAATATGGTATTCATTGCTTCGACTATGAAACTCAAAATTTGGAGTTGATTTTGACAGTTACTTGATTTTGACACTCTGTCACTCGAGCGCATTTTCCGATTTCCGCCTTGCGCACGTACCCCTCTTGACGTACCGTACACCCACCCATGCGGCTGGGGCCGACTTTCGCCATTTTTAGGCCATCGTATTTCTAAACACAGGGTAAACCTCCAGAAACCCCTATGCTACGATGGCCGGCGCCTATGATGGAACCCACCCCCCCCCCCTGCGTCGGGTTAGGTTCCCGCTCGGCCGGGCGGTCTCATCTTATGGGTACCGCCGATAGCATACACGAAAGTTCCTGCATCGGTCGGAATCCATGAGAAAATATTTTGAAAAAATATTCTCCGGCGGCCGGGCGCGAACCTAGGATCTTCGGAGTAGTAGGCAGATACTCTACCACTACGCCAAAGCTTGACTTGACTTGAAAATTGTTTATTAACATTTGTCATATATACATACTATATACAGTATTAATATCTTAAGTCCACGTTCTAGATCACCAGCCGTTGGCTTTATATCTAATTTGAAAGAAGTGTAACCTAATTTTTCATTATTACAAATATTTGTGATTATTTACATGATGACTCGATATAAGGAAAAAATGACTTCTAAAAAACCTTATAAGTAATGGGTGCATGAGGGGCGGGAGAGAAAAGGATATATGGAAAGGTGGGACAAAACAGGTGGTCAGCGGGACCAATTGGATTTTATGTCAATATTGATGTTTTGGAGCTGGGGATTAGGATGGGATTGTAGCTTAAATTTAAATGTCTCATTTATTCCATCGATAAATTCGCCTATGGTTGTCATGCCGAGCGTTTCGTGTATTTCCACAATAGTCGTTCTTCTTTTAAAATTTCCTATTATTCGTAGGAATTTATTTTGAATCACTTGAAGATGATTCAAGTGCATTTTCGCTGCATTGTGCCAGGCAGGACAACCATAGGTGATAATGGGCCTAATTAACCCTTTGTAGAGAGTAAGTTTGAGGGATTGACTGAGCGCGGGTGATTTTAGCAAATTATACAATCTTACTAGGATAACTTTAGTCTTGACCTTGATTTCAGATATATGCTTTTTCCACAGGAGTTTGGAATCGATGTGTAAGCCTAAATACTTTACAGAGTCGGTTGGTGTGATCTTATCGCTACGAATAGTTAAGGTCGGCTTGGCCTTGGAGCTAGTAAATAAGATTGCTTCTGTTTTAGCAGAATTCACTTGAATTTTCCATTTCGTTAATTCACTGATTGTGAGAGAAGCAGCATTTTCTATTCTTCTAATAGCTTTGTTTATCGATTTGCTAGCTGAGTACAAGGCAGTGTCATCAGCATAGCCTGCAATGGATACATTTCTCGGAATTCTACTAAAAACAGAAGCAATGTACAAGTTGAATAAAACAGGCGAGAGAATAGACCCTTGTGGGACCCCCGCGACTATTTCAATTTTATCCGAAAGCGAAGTTTCGACTCGAACTCGAATATATCTATTAGAAAGCTATAATACTAAGATTTTACATATATATTTAGGGACATTTAATCCTTCGAGTTTGTATATAAGGCCTGTGGGCCAAACAGAATCAAAAGCCTTCTCGCTGTCCAGGAGAAGAAGAACGGTGTCTTCTTTCCGGTCTTTCGCGGATTTTATATCATTCGTAATTCTAACCAGCTGGTGGCAGGTCGAGTGTTCTGATCGAAAACCAAATTGATTGATAGGCATTAGTTGTAACTCTTCTATGGGTCTTTTGAGACGAGCTAAAATTATTCGCTCAAAGAGTTTAGCCAATACCGGTAGGAGGCTGATAGGCCTATAGCTCACCGGATGCGAAGGGGGCTTACCGGGCTTTAGAATCGGAATGACCACCGCTCCTTTCCAGAGTTCCGGGAAATATTGTCTGAGGAGGCATGCATTGTATATCTTTGTTAGTAAACTTATTGCTTTAATTGGGAGGTTTTTTAGTGCTATATTGGGAATATTATCCACACCCGGGGCAGATTTATTTTTTAGTTTTTTGATAGCGGAAGTGATTTCACGGGGATTCGTAAGGAATTTTATGGGAGTTTCGAGAGGGGCTTTGAGGATAGTCTTTCTCACATGACCTGTGACTTGTTGTTCAAAGGATTTGTTGCCTCGGGAGGCCGATATTTCGTGTATTTGTGCGTAGTGTCTGCAGAGTGTATTTGCCTTGTCGTGGTCTTCTGTGTGGAGTGTGTTGTTTGACTTTAGTGTGGGGATTTTTCGTTTACCGGTATTATTAAAATATTTTGTTACGCGCCAAATAGAGTGATCTTTTAAGTTTATGTTTCTGAGTTTGTTGTCCCAAGATGATTGTTTCCATTCGGTTAATTTAAGTCTGATTTCTTTTATCAGCTGATTGAGTTCGGATTTAAGGCAGCGATTTCGGGTTTTTTGCCATCTTGACCTAATGTAATTTTTTAACTTTATTAATGAGGCTATTTCGGGTGGGATAGGAGTGTGGGTGGATTTGGTTGAGCGTTTGGGAGTGGAGGAATCCAGGGCTGTTTGAATGACTTGGGTGAAATGTGTTATGTGTTGATCTATTGCTTCAGTGTTGTTACAAGTAGGGTTTGGTGTAGAAATCTCATCATTTAAGGTATCCTTGAATTTTTTCCAGTCGGTTTTCGCGTAGTTTAAAATTTTTGATGATTCTGGTGAGGTCGGTCGGCCAAATAGGGAGAAAAACAATGGTAGGTGATCGGATGGGGATTCGGAAAGTGTGGTGAAATTATTAATGATAGAGATGTTGTTTGTTAATAAAAGGTCAATAGTACTAGGAGTGTTTGAATTATGAGGGTAGTGTGTAGGAACGTCTGGAAAGAGCAATTTTTTGTTCCGTCAAAAAATTTGAGAGAATCTTACCTGATTCGTTTGGCCTAGCAGAGGTCCAAGCAGTGTCCTTCGCATTGAAGTCTCCAACAATAATTGTTGGAGTACTATCCGAAAATAGGTGCCTCAATAGGTTTGTATCTATTGAGACATCCGGTGGATTGTAGATCGAGTAGATCTTCGTTTTTTTATTGTTTACTTGGACCTCTACTCCCACGTATTCGGTGAGCGACAGGAGATCATGCGGAAGAGTTCTATGTGATAAGGTTTTGTGGATCGCCACCGCAACACCACCACCTGCTTTGGCCGTTCTGTCTTCCCTGATCAGCGAGAAGTCTGGGAAGTTAATTTTCTTCGTTTTGCTGTTTAACTTAGTCTCTGAAATCAGACAAATTTTGATGTTATTTCTGTGGACGATGTGTAATAACTCGTCCAGATTAGGCTTGAGCGCAAAAATATTAATTGCTAATATGTTGGTTATGTTTGCTGGGGAATCGTAGGTGTGTTTGTGGAGGGTAAGAACAGGTGGACATAGGATGCGATGATTGTGATCCTATCAACTGGTGTAAGGGCTGTTTGGAGTTTAGAGCTCATCTCTTTAAGCTCTGAAAGGATTTCGGGGATTCTAAGGGTTGTTAGCTCGTAAAGGACTTCCTTCGCTGTAATTACATAGTTTTTAGTTCTACTTAAATGAGATTCGGGAACATGTGTTTCCATTGGGATGGTCCTAGGTTCAGCAGTGGGTGCGATGAGATTCCTTCTCGAGGTTTCCACCGTCGGGAAGAAGGAAGCGTAGGTGGGCCTGGACGTATTGGCAGTAGAACTCGGAATTGGCACTGGGACTGCAGGAGACTGGAGGGACTGGATGTTCCTTTCCAGATTCTGGATCGTGGCCGAGGTGTAGTGGGCAGTTCCAATGGTGCTATGCTGGGCCTGGCCGATTGAGCTCGTTTTTTCTGAGTTTCCATGAATTTTAGGCGCATGAAACACTCTCTATAGCTGGCTGTGTGGGCGAGTCCGCAGTTTGCACACTTCAGGGTTTTGGAAGTGCAGACTTTTACGTCATGGTTTGACGCACACTTGACGCATCTCAGGTTCAGGTTGCAATGTTGGCTTGCGTGGCCAAATCTCTGGCACCTGAAGCATTGGGTAGGTTGCTGGGATTTTACATATTTTTCTACCTTATATGTGTGGTAGAAAATCGTTTTTATTTCAGCGAAGCTGCTCAAGGTTGTTTCCGGGCCAACCGTGATAGCGAAGATCGGTAATGGCCTGTTTTCTTTGGTGTCTCCGTCTTTGTTTACTTTCACGAACTGGCGAACGGAAAGTACGTTGATGCCGTGTTTTGATAACTCGGCTTGAATTTCGTCTTGTGAAAAACTGCTTGGAAGCCCTTTCAGAATATATTTTTTCGGTCGCTCACTTTTAAGACCGAAAGTGAAGAAATTGATATCTTGCCTTTTCAGGATACTTGCGATTTTGTTGTAGTCCTCGAGCGTTCGTAGATGGACGATCGTGGTACTTCCATTAAATTTCATCTTGAAATTTTTATCTGTGGCGTTGCTCTGCAGAAAATTGATTAATTTTTTTGTCTCCATTTTTTCATTCTCGATGATTAATGGAGGGACAGAAGTTTGTTTTGGAGCCTCTTGAGGTCCATCAGAAGTGTCGGAGGGTTTGGCGAGGCGAGCGGGAACTGAACTCGCGCTAGTCGAAGGTTTCGAAACGGCTTTTTTCGTTTTTTTTGGGTCTTCCATCGGAGAACTCATTTTGGCTTTCCTTTTTGGAGCCAAGGGAATTTTTGAGGTTTTTTAAGTTTGACACTTTTGTGCCAAAACTTTTACTCGATTTAGAATTTCACTGTACTATAAGCGCTGTACTTTAGAAATTTATATTTCGCAGAGAGCGGTAGACATGCGTCCGCACGACACCGACTCAAAACAAATACTTGACGCCAAAGCCCCGACCGTATGTGTGTGTGTGTGTGTGTGTGTGACGATGTATGTATGTGGTCAAAAATTATGTCCAACGATTTCTCGTGAACGAATAATATTATTGTTGATTTCAACCATGTCTAGAATGCGTGCTCTTGTTTTTCAAAGTGTAATGACTATTTGAAGAAACAAAATTGAAAGCGGTTGAAATTTGAACCATCTGGATTGTTTTGAAGGTAAATGCACGAAACACAGCGTATTTTTCTCAATTTCGAGCCGATTTGATATCTATTACTTTATTTGAATATTCATCACACTCTAAATAAAGCAAGTACTCATGATGACCAACTTCCCCATGATTAATATATAACTAAGCTCGCAACAACAATTCAAAGAAATCTTCTGCTGTTGTATGGCATGAAATAACGAAATGAAAAGTAAGCTTTTCTTCGTTGTAGTGTAAATACATAAAAACTGTTATTTCTGTAGATAGGGCAATAACGATTGGTATTATTGCCTATGTAACTTTTCCATGTTGTCTCACTAGTATCAAAAGTTGTTCAAGAATCCGCCACCTCACTCAAATATTTTGAAATTTTACCGTGGGCCCCCCTTTGAATAAGATCATCCTTTGTTCGCATCAACATCATTTATTATTATATTATTTTTCTATAATTTTTTCATTGAATGAATTTTTTTTAGGAACAGATAAAAATCATCAAGTCACACATATGTTTGAATTTTCATATTGTTGGCACAAAAAATTTTGACTTTCATAAAATTCCGGAATTTTGGAAAATGTTCAATCTCAGAAACTTGTTGGGTACCAAAATTTTTTAAAGGTTCCAAATTTTCATTCGAATGTTTTAAATTTTGTAGGTTTATAACGTTGAAAATCATTGAAATCTTTCAAGTTTTCGAGATTCTCCAATTTGACAAAATTTTGAAATTTGCTAAATCGTCAAAATTTGTAAAAATTTACAAACGTAAAAAATTGCCAAATATGTGAAATTACCCAAAACCCACCAATTTGATTTTTTTTAACATTTTTCTACATTTATCTGGCTGTATAATTCTGGGTAGTTCGAATCATTTTGTGAATAAATCTCATGACCTTCAATGATGACGAAATTTCAAAAAATGTAATCAGATTGTAATCACTCCGAGAATTTATAATTTTCAGAATAATTCGACAAGGGTAGTAATTTGAAGACTTCCAAACGAATAGGAATTTCAATACTTTCAAAAGTAGCACCGAGTAAGAGGGGGATAATGGAAAGCAAGAACAAGACTTTATTCATTGCATAGATTAATTTTAAAATTTCGCCCGATGCATCAGAAATGTTTTTTAACTTCCCGATCTTAGGGAAGTTATTGTTATGGGTCGTAAAATCGAACTTGGAAATTTCACTTGATCTCCACGTTTCATGACTCCTAGAAACGTTTCCAACCATTTTGAGCCAGATGTTTGTCGGTGTGTGTGTGTGTGCGCGTATGGGATCAAATTTTGTCGAACGATTTCTCCCAGACAAATTATCCGATTTGGGTTTTTTATAGTCATTAGATAGATATTCGCGCTAACTTAGCCCTGATTAGATTTTGAACATAATCGACCCAGCGGTTTTATAGTTATTAACAAATGAATTGTTTATATCGCTGCGTTGTGAGAACGATGGAAGATACGAGAAAAATTATAAAATCAAATTTGTTCCACACACAAAAGTACATATTTAATGTTACATAACTTTTTTGGCTGCCATCCATAGTTTATTGTTATTAACAAATTCAATTGTTCAGATGGGGATATCGCAAGAACAGTTAAGGATACGCAATAATGTGTCAAATGAAAGTCGTTCCATACGTAAAAATGCACATTCGATGTTTTATGACTTTTTTGGCTAACACCCATAGTTAATTGTTATTAACAAAATAGATTGTTTATATCGCTCCATCGGGAGAATAATTCGAGATACGAAATAAAGCGTCCATTGAAAGTCGGTCCACACATAAAAATACACATTGGATGTTTTATGACTTTTTTTTGCCAACACCCATAGTTAATTGTTATTAACAAAACGGATCGTTTATATCGCTCGATCCTGAACACGATTAGAGATACAAAACAAAGTGTCCAATGAAAATCGTTCAACACATAAAAATGCACATTTGATGTTGTATCACTTTTTGTGCCAACCTCCATAGTTAATTGTTGTTAACAAATTGAATGGTTCATGTCGGTCTATCACGACAATAATTAGAGACACAAAATGAGGTGTTGAATGAAAGTTGTTCACACGTAAAGGTACACATTTGTTTTTTTATGAGTTTTTACGCTAACACTCACAGTTTTTCGAAATTGAATTCTTTATCTAACCCTATCGCAAAAAAGGATATATTTTTTTCAAATCTTTTTATATTTTCAGCATTATAAAATTTCACCTATTTGGTAATTTGCAAAAGTTTAAACGTTCACAATTTGAGACACAAACGGAAATTTTGTATATAACATATACGGAGAAACGAGTGGGAAGTTATTAGTTCGACCCGTAGAGGGTCCAACCCAAATCCCGTTTATTCTCTTTAGCACAATATCCACGACTAAACTCTATAAGTTTTGGGGGAAGAGAGAGGTTTTGCTTGGCTTATTTGACATGGAATGTATGAGGAGAATTTTTTGAATAACTCCCTGCTAATATCTTATCTGCTAGGAGACCCATAATTCACTCCATCGTAACTTAGTAAATCGCAGAAAGAACACTCAAAAGCTTATTCAATTGCGGTTATCCCTTTCAATTTTTTAGAGTAGGTCATTAATACAAAATATTGGCTTCCTTCAGGTAAAATGCAACGCTGCACGTGTCGCACCTGTCATTACACTACAAATGAATTCAAGGACTACATAAATCATAGAAAAATTCATGGAACTATACATGGTGGTATTATTTGTGGGTATCAAGTTGTTGTCGAGTGTATCAAACAGCAGACTCATTCAGGGTCCACTTGCAACGATCTCACCATTTTATATTCCCAGTCCGTACATTGGCAACAAGATTAAATAGTAATTGCGCGCATGTTAATGGAAAGTATCCCATGTAGGGTAATACAATACGGCCGAAAATCGGCCGTTGATCGGCGCCGAGCTTCCGATGATTGACCCCGAACTTCGGCCGATGCTCGGCCAATCATTGGATAGTCACGTCGGCCTAATGGTTCTGCTGATGTCCAGCCAATATTGGTATTATTAATTGGCCGAGCATTGGTTATTCATTTGGCCAAATCAAACGCCGACCTCTGCCCATCATTATTTGCATTTAGAGCGACATTGGCAATTCAAGCAGGCCGATGATTCATTTAAGCCATTTTTAGTTATTTTTAATAAAAATATCGATACAGATGCTTGATAAATCAGTTTTATTTTTAGTCACATTTTCAATGGCGTAACATCATTGAAAAATCATGAAAAGTAGCAACGCTGTTGATAATTTGACGAAATAATATATTAATAATGAATGACTCAACCATTTTTACGTCCTCCATCCCGATGCTTCCAGTCAGCCAACCAGTACCCCACTTTCGAAATTAAAATACTCGCAGCATCAGTACCAGTGAACTTTTTAGTCATGGCAGCTGAAATAAAAGCATGTATGATTAATTAATTTGTGCAAAAAGTTTTCAATTGATTTCGTGAACAGTATAAATAAAAAAGATGATACACAATTTTAAGGAATAATTCAGAAGTATACCTTCAAAACAAAAATAAACCGCTGCCTCTTTGAAATTGAGCTTGGATTCTCCTTTTTTCTTCACCCCTTGGCCTGAGTGTTGGGACTGAATATTTTTATCAAATATTGAGGGGAGAACATGATTTATAGAGTCATTTATTTTGGAGTACTGCAGACTTTTGGATACGAACAGGTCAACCTGAAAAAAAATTAGATAGCGAATTAGAGAACGTGCAGAAAGCATACAAAGTGAAGAACAATAATCATTTACCATTGCTTGCTTCATTCAGGTTCAACTCAATATTGAAGACCAAAAAATCATCGAGTTGTCTCAGTGGGAATGCAGTATTCAGGGTCTCTAGGATGTGTTTCATATCTAGAAGCGTTGAACCCACCTGAAGGGCAGCAATATTTGTAATCACTGCATGAATTTGGTTTTTTATATCATAGAGAATTGATCGCTTTGCCGATTCGATTTGTTTGCTTATTTTTTCAAATTCCTGGCTATATCAACTGGATCTACAGAGAAAACAAAAATTATTGACTAAATGATCCCATTGGTCATCCGTTTATAGGGATGACAATGACGCAGTACCGTTCCTTTCGGTTGACGTTAAATTTCCAGTGATGGTAGACTTGACACGGGAAGTCGGTGAAAATGTTGAAAACGTGGATTGTCTCACCGGCTCATCTTCATCAACACTCATCCTAGAACCTAAAAAATGAAAATTGTATTAATGCTGGGGTAATGCTGTCATCGATGTGCAGAACTCTCTTCCTTGGTTGAAAAAAATGGAGATAAATTAACAGGATAATTCAAAGAGTCTAAGATAATAGTGAAAAGAATATGAATATCTACGATTTGTAATAATGCACAACATTTCTTTACTATTGTCTTGCATACGTCCTGTAACACTTCTCAGAGAATTGGTAGAACTATTAATTGAACGATTAGTCGTTGAAACACCCAAGGGTGTGGTTGCTGGATCGGAACTATCGGTATCTGCAATAAAAACATGCAATTACAATGAATTAGTTGATGAAAATACAAAATAACAGATTCTCAATATAAATAACGAATTGTATATGCGGATTTCAAAATTACAAACTTGATGAGGTGGGTTGTTTGCGGTGCTTGGCAGGAGGAATATCCGGGGATTCATCGGAACTGGTATAAATGATCCTTCGTGGAATTTTGGAACTTTCTCCACGAATTTGGGAATTGTTGGACGATGGAATCATTGCTCTCGCTGTTATGCTTATCCTTTCACTTACGGAAACTGTTTTTCTTAATAATGTTTCCCCCTCTTCCCTGGACAATCCGTAAGCCATGCTGCGCTTGTTGTGCTTGTCAGTGTCTGGACTAGCGCAATCAGCGTCTCGGTAAGCTCTCTCAAAGCGTTTCATCCCTTGCTCATAACCATCTACGAAAAAAAAAATCTCACGTTAGTAACAACAAAGTAAATGAATCATTAAATAAAATCCATGGCCTTTCTTGCTAAATCAAGAATTTCACCTAGACTCACCAGCTCCAGCAACCACGGTGACTTTGAAGGATTCCCAGTTTGGTTCTGCATCTTGCAAGTGCTTGGCCCACTCTGGTATTTTACAATAATATTTTGGAGGTGGATATAGGCACAAGTGTGTGCCATCATGCAGTACCTTCAGCCATTTGCCTGGTATAACGTCGATCATAAAGATTTCTTCTCCTCGTTTCTTTGGAAAGCGAATTACAGAATACAGACGCGGATACTCTTTGGACATTATTCTGGATATTAATTCCAACTGTCTCAATGTAGGAAAATGCCATGCAAGAAAGCAAAAACACAATTTCATTAGCAATCACCATATTTTTTAATAAATAAAATCAATCGAGAATAAAAGGGGTAAAAAATGGGTTTCAAATGTATCAGTAATGTTATTGTAATTTTGCAGGCCCTCGAAACAAGAATTTATTAGTAAATTCACCAGCTGTATAGGTTATATTTGACGTGTTTAATCTCAGGGGAACGGTTGCGATTAAGATTGATAAAAGCGTACTGCAAAAAGCACAATGAAGACAGCTAAACACTCGAAGTTTGAAATATTGTAATTACCTGGGATAAATTCGTTTAGTGAAACTAGTGCGCTGGATTTCTTAAGTTTTTCACTTGTCCTGGTCACAGTAGGTTATCTACACCGCTACGATTTATTTTGGAACCAGATTTCACTCTTATTCTCCAATTAACGTCGTGGTAACTGACAACAGTTTATAACGTATTGTTTGTTAATAAATCAGCAAATAAATTCAATGGTTTAGCGACCCGCGCGAACAGATATGTGTGGTGCCGTGGCGTCACCGGGACCTGCCAGGACCGGCTTCTGAGGTCTCCGAGAAATACTTGCGGACCGAGCGCTCTCTCGCGACCATAGTTAGGAGTACGTCCAAATTTCCCGGCAGCTCCATACCCATTTTCATTACTTTTATGAATACATTTTCATCTATTGCTGAAATCATTGGTTAATTTTTAATTTCCTATAGTTTTATGGATTTTTGTCTCTTATGCTATAAGTGTCGAGGATAATTCTCAATCGAGAAGACAACACTTGCTACAGTAGTTCACTGTAAGAGTTCACTCATACATGAAAAATTAAAATTTGAATTGAAAACTGTCAAAGTTTTCAAGCCTTCCAGGTAGCAACCTACTTTGACTTCCGCCTATTGTTGTTATTGAGATTTACATCAATATTCTTTTCATTATAATGTATCATTTGTCAGCTATTAATTTCATTGTTAAATTATTCTTATATTCTAAGTTTGGAAGTTTATATCCTAAATTACTCTCATTTTATAAGTTGTATTAAAATTATTTTGTCGGATATATATTTGAATAATTTAATTTGAAAAAACTCATTTCAAAACTATTTCATATCATTGGTAATTTATTGCTGTTGCACATATTTATTCGCAGTTCATATTTGAAATTTATAATTATCCTTGAACATTATAATAAGCGTGGAGAAAACTTGTGACGTAGCAGTGATTATGCAGATTAAGTCTAACACACTTATATCGCATCTGTGTAGCCGGAACAATTTTTTTTTGTTTCGAGAAATGGTCGATTCCTAGTAGACCCACACTAATTGAATCGACTGCCCCCATTTCAGTTTGACATGTAAATACTGATCGTCTCTCGTTATCCATAAAGCCCTCTAAATACAAATGTTCAACAGATTGCTTGCCTCGTTTCAATAGTATTCTGTGGACTATTAAAACGCTGCCATTCAACAATAGGACAGCATTATCAGGATGTCTCTTCTTTATAGTGGCCCCATATAGTTTGACAGAGGAGACCTCAACAAATTCTTCATCATTAAAAATGTCTAGACCACAGATACGATCGATTTTAATATTTTCCAGAAATAGGCTTTTTTTATTTGGATCCTGTTAGCGGATTCTAATTCACTGAGTCTATTAGCAACTTGAGTGAGCGGCCTGAGGGGAGATTTCACTAGTTTTTTGAAAATCCCAATGTAGCTCTCGCCCCAGAATGGTGATAATTCACTCAAAGGAAGTTGAAAGGTATCTACGTCCTCACTCACATGCAATAAGTTGTGAAAACTCATAATTTGTGATTTAGGACTATACAGCGATGGTAAAAGCACAAAGAATGTTTTTAATAATTGTTGGGCATACTCACGATGTGTGAAAATCAGCTCTTTGTGGTTTAATATTCGACATGCGGTATAGAATAACAAAAAGTGCCTGTAGTATTGAGTTGGTAAAATATTTTTTAAAATTATGGGCCCACAATAATGCAGGAAAAAACGTAGTTGTGTCCTTTTCCATGAGTGATAATGATGAACGTCAAATTTTTTTCGCTGAAACTCCATCGGGACGTCGGTGTGCATCTTTCACACGCGTAATACCCACCATAACCTTTACAATACTTCAAATAAGATCTAGCTGGTCCATCCGCAGTTATACCCATAATGGTAAATGTGTAAAATCTTTCATCCATTGTTACTCCGCATTTTGTGAGCTTGTCGGCTTCAAGAACATAATCGTGCATATAATGCTGCACACTGAGTGGCTTCGAATCACCTGCATATATGGCAATGACTGCAGGACGAGTATCGTAATCTAGCTGGTGAATTTTTATCGTTATTGGCCAGACTACGACTTTTGAATTTTTGAACAACTGCATGCCATCGATATGAACAAAGAGAGAAATTTTATCAGCAGTGAAAATTGAATGAGAAATCATTTTTTTCAGAGTATTCTCAATTCCAATATATAAATATTGACCCTCTGTGGCATTGACACTCAACATGGGTTGTAACTCTCTTCGATGTGGCTTCTGGATCAAAGTTTGGCAGGTTTTTGGCAAATCCAGGTGTCCTACTGACCTGAGCACAACTAATAACTCTGAAACTACTTTGAGGTGCAACGTATTTAAATTTCTCAGGACCCAATCTCGCAACAAACGTTTCAAATTCAACTCAGGCGTTATTCCATTGATATTGTTTTCTGCATTGACACTGGCACTCATGTCAGATCTGTTGAAGACACTTCCATCGCTATCAGTTGTCCCGATGCTCATGTTAGCAGCAATATTGTCCACCGAGCCCACCAATTTGGCGTCTACACTCATTGACAGTTCATTAATGTAATCAATGGATGCCAAATGGTCGCTATTAGTGGACACTTCACCTTCCACACTGGGTGAATTTTCAAGGTTATAAACATCAATTACGCCCTCCTGCTGCACTGCATTCTTCATATCGTTTTCCTTCTCTATTTTTTTTAATTCACAGCACTTTTTCTCTCTTGATGCACACGAGGATTTCATATTGAAATTCATGCTTGTAGGTGTTTTCTTCAAAGTAATTGCTAGGGAACTTTGAAATTACGTTTTATAATTCTAATGCGCTCACTGATACTGGGTTATGTTGACGTGATTTCAGATGAAATCAAGGAATAGTGGAATGGAACTCAGATGGCTCAGTTCCATGTTTCGGTGGTTGATTTGAATTTACAATATCACACTCAAATTTAATCAAATCATATCTAAGAGGGGAATTATCATCAATACAATCCCCGAAGATGTGGTTTTCCACGGGGAACCCAAATTCCACAGTTTCATTATCGGCTCGTGATTGACCACTGACTGGGGCGCCGAATTCGGTGAAATGTTCATTGGCCACTGATCGGAGCACCGATGTTCGGCAACCTGATCTGCGGCCCGGGATCGGCCATCCAATGGGACCCCGGTGTTCGGCGAGCCGATTTCAGGCCGACGATGGGCCATTGAGTGGGGGCCCGATGATTGGGGCTCCGATCTCGGACCGATCATTGGCCGCATTGTCAAGTTCGGCAAACCGTACATGGGATATGTCTGCTCGGATAATTTGTGTAAAAAACAATGTGACACTTCTTTCGAGCTCATAAAGCACATAAAGGTTCATATCCCAAATGGTGCTGCAATTAAATGTCCATTCAATAAACGGGATGTGGGTATGACCCTCTACGGGTCGAACCAATAACTTCCCGATCGTTTCGCCGTATATCCACAATTTCCGTCCATGTCTCAAATTATGGACTGTATAAAGTTTTCGAAATTTCTAAATATTGAAAAAAATTATAATTCTTAATATGAAGTAGTTAGATAAACAATACAATTTGTTAAGAACAATTAACTATGGGTGTTGGCAAAAAAGTCATGGAACGTCAAATGTGTATTTTTACGTGTGAAACGAAGGTGCAAGGGTGCATAACGCCCTTTGTTTCGTATATCGAAGCGTTCTTGGGAGAGAGCGATCTGAACAATTGAATTTGTTAATAACTATTAACTATCGGTGTTAGCAAAAAAAGTTATACAACATGAAATATGTATTTTCGTGTGTGGAACAACTTTCATTGACTTTGTATTGAATTTGTTTAAATTTGTTTCGTATCTTTAACTGTTTTCATGATGCAGCGATATAAACAATCCTTTTTGTTAATAACAATTAACTATGACTGCTAGAAAAAAAGTCATAAAACATCAAATGTGTATTTTTACGTGTGGAACGACTTTCATTGAACACTTTGTTTCGCCCCTTCAACCGTACTGGTCATAACACCGTGATCTAAACACTTGAATTTGTTAAGAACTATTAACTATTGGTGTTAGCAAAAAACCTTATACGCCATCAAATATCTATTTTTGTGTGTGGAACAATTTTGATTAACTAATTTGTTTCGTATCTTCAACCGTTCTCACGCGGTTGCGATATAAACAATCTTTTTTGTTACTAACAAGTAACTACGGGTGTTGTCAAAAAAAAGTCATAAAACGTAAAATGTGGATTTCGTGGCGGGAAACAACTTTCATTTCACCGTTTTCTTTGTATCTCAAACCGTTCTTGCGACAGGGCGCCATAAGAGATTGAAGTTGTTAGTAACAATTGAACGAAACATTTTTCGCAGAGATCGTTCCTTTCAGGCCTGGAGAATAGTAAGTCGCGTCGATCAAAAAAAAAAAAAGGTGGGCGTAGTCGCCACGCGCGCAAGAAGTGAAACTTCACGTGTCTGTATTTGGAAATTGATCAATTGTATTTATTGTTCAGTAATTGTATATATTGACCATCTACAAAATGCATTTTATAATCAAATATAAACAAGTCGTTCAAGATACATTGCACATACATTGTGCATTAAAACTGTACTCTGATATAATCTGACCGTTGCTCGCCTTGCATTCGAACGGATAATGTAATGGATATCCTCATAATAATTACAATTCAGCAATCATCGACATTAATTCCACATATTTAATCTGATCAAAGCTCTTCTGTTATTTCGACGGGTTCGTTTTCGAGATATGAAACAACGGGTTTATGGTAACTAAAATAGGATATGCATACTGCTCGCGCCTTTGCCTGCTCTCGGCTTCGCCTCGAGCGCAAACTTTGCACGTGCAAAAATACCCAAAATGACAGCCTGGAAATATACTATTGTAGTGATCGAGGTACCGTTGAAAATTAGGTTCTGTTTTCGGTATAGGAGTCAGTATTGCTGTTGATCGCGATGGCATGAATGGAGCGTCAAAGCGACATTTCTGAGGTCGATTTCCAACTACTTTCTTGTAACAAGTGAAGGTATCCTTGTGAGTTTGAAGTTTGATGTGACCCGAAGCTTCTCTCATGGAAACCGAACTGAGTTCATCAATGAGTTTGATCGCCTCTTCTTTATGTTCTCCAAGTGGATCCTTCGGTGCGTTCTCCAGCCAAAGTAAAATGTGTGCATGCGGGCTCCCCCGGTGCTGGAGTTGAATTCGTTTGAAACAATGAATAACGCGATATTGACCAAAAGGGCTTTTTCTTTCGCATCTATTGCATTTCTTCGACTGCAATAAAGTGATGAGCACGTTCCCGAGTTGGTTGAAATACACTGAACAAGTAACTACATCTTCGTTTATCACTGTACACTTTTGCATATAACTCAAATCCGATATTTGTTCCGCAGTCATCTCCACTCCATGGTTTTGTAGTTCATATAATGTTTTTAGCAATGGTACCCAACCAATCTTATTTGCACTGACAGTCAAGAAAATAGTCGGCTTCCCAACTTCTCTAATCATGGCAAAAAGATCTCTCTTCCGATCAGCCCACTACCAACTAGAATTTGGAATAGATTTTAGGAAAGCTAGATTACTTTCTATGCATTGACTTATGTATTCATCGGATTCAATTTCTTGTCTTGTGATCTTAGTGTCTTTACCAATGTGCTTGAATGCAATCGTGAGCGAATCTCGGATCCTCAAACGCATAATTTTCGTCGCCATGTAGAAAAGTTGAGGCGTTACTGCACGTCGATCCGACCGTCTCAATTCACTCCAAGCAATCATAAATGGAGTAACTCGGACACCTACCGTGAATTGTCTAAAGTGTCGTAGATATATAGCTGGGAAAGATAATTCCTCTGCATGCTCATCGAAAAGTAGACTACGGGGTACATTCTGTTCACCTGGGGCAATCCGAAGATATTTGTCATTATTCCACAATACGGTCTCTTGCTGAGCTGTGAGACTGTCCTCAATAGGGATATCTTCACTCAGTTCATTAATCTCAACAACGTCCTCGGTCTGATTCTCTAAGAATACTCCATCGACGGTAATACCATAGAATACGTATAACGGAGTAGGTAGCAAATATTGCAGCCAAATTTTGATGTTTCGTTTGCTTACTAATCCACTGAAGTAACTACTTTCATGGATTTTTCGTCGCTTAATGTGTATATTGATGCAATGATCGTCATCACTATGCCTAGGCAAATGATGCACCATTGTGTTGACGGGTACAGGAACGTCAATAATTTGTCCATAAATTTCAAATTGTCCATTAATATGGTGCAGTCGGCGTATTTGCATAAATGGTATTCGGGGTGAAGTTAGTGTTTCTGACACTAAATCTAATTTTGCAAGATTTTCGGGCCATTTCGGAAAATGGAATTCATTAGATACAGAAAAGGCCCGGATACGTGTTTGATTGAGAGATTGAACGCAAGTTTTGCACGCCAGCGCATTCTGTAAATTCACCCCCGGAAACTCTGGATGTAGTAATTGGTGATGCTCATCGGTTAAAGGCTTCAAATCGTCCTGAAATCATAACCTATGGCAAACTTTGCAAACTTGCCCGCATTTATTGTCCACGAACTTTTTTTTAAATTCTTTATGTGCTAATCGGTTCACGTTGAAAGTCGAGTAGGGAAACTGATTCACTTGTATTGATACATCTTGGACCTCAGCTTGATTTCTTTTACGCGCCCCATATTCTTGCATTCGCTATTTTGCACTTTTGGGGATTCTTGGCTGCAGAACGTCCTCCCGTTGAACTCCGATATCATCCTGAAAATTATGGAAGTTTTCCGATGTACTGTCACAACAAAATGTATATGGGGCCAGAGTCTGACTCTTAAGGTACGTTGAAAGAACAATTTCAAATTTTTCGAAGTGCAGTATATAGCAAAATTAAGTGCCCTCAAAAATTACCTCCGTATACTTGGAAAAGAAAAAATCAATTATCTATTCAAACTATGTGGAATAATTAAGAAATCATTTCTGGAAATTTGGGAAAGCATCTTTGAAATGTAGGAAAAATTATTTCATTTATTATGAATTTTTTTTTTCGTATAGTTGGCAAAAATTATCATCAAAAATGAATCATTGGTGCTAAAAGGACTTAAATTATTTAGGAAATGCATTTCTATCATTGTCAATATTTGGAAACAACCTCTATTTATTTTCTATTTTTAATTTGTTTGGTCATATAGTTAGCAAAGATTAATGAAATAAGAATCAGGCAATGGGCCAATAGTCTCCAAATGATTTGAGAAATGTATTTCTAACATTTTTTTAATTTAAGAAAACTTATGTTATTTATTATGAATTTCTCTTTTTTCCGTATAGTTGGCAAGAATTATTTCCAAAAATCAATGAATGGTCGTAAAAGTACCTAAATAATTTGGAAAATGTTAGAAATAGATTTTCCAAATCATTTAGGGAGTATTGAATCATCGCCTGATTTTTATTTAATTGATCTTTGCTAACTATGTGACCAAAAAAAAGTAGAAATTGAACATAATTAATGAGGTTTTTTCCTAAATATTGGAAATGATAAAAATGCAGTTTCTGAATCATTGAAGTCGTGTTAAGACCATTGACTAGGGTTTAAAAATAATTTTGGCTAACTATACGATTAAAAAAGAAAAAGTTCATAATGAATAAAATAATTTGGCCTAAATTTAAGAAATGCTTTCCTAAATTTCGCCTAAATGATTTCTAAATTATTCTGCATAATTTTAATGGATAATTAATTTTTTATGTTCCAAGTATACGGAGGTCTTAAAATCCGGCCGTGTAATTTCGATTATTTGTGCGTAGTGGTTGTACCTGACCAGCGATGGGGGCGGCCCTAGTCGGTGCATCATTGTGCGTGGAAGGGCGTACTACGCTTTGCTGCGTGAGTGTGGAAGGAAGGTCTACGATGTTACCAACATCTGGGCTCTGCGTGATGCTTCGTAGGGGTCGCACTGTGGACTCGGCGTTTTTCATTGCGGCTCTTCTCATCCTAAATTCCCGTAAGCGTTGCGCGTTAGTTTTTGGCGGCGGCTTTGGCGTCCTCATCTTGTCTTGATGTGTCCCAACCCGCTCCGTGCTTGTCTTCGGCATTCTGATGAATCTAATCGTGAAGTTGAATAATACTGAAATACTCACTTTACATACCGTCGAAATTCCTGTTACAGATTCCAATCCCAACATTTTTGTAGCATTCCAAATTTTCATGTAATTTTATTTTAGATTTTTACAGATTTTTTACTTCACACTTCCAGAAATGTAATTTACGTATGGGAAATAATCTCTTGATTAATCTATCCATTACCATAATAGTATTGATCAATTTTAGGACAATTTGATATTATTTATATTTTTTATCAACTGTACTATAGAGTTCTCCAGATTTGTTGCCGGTAACTGAGTGGAGAGAGCTGATATGTGATTTATTGTGAGAAAACAATTGATCCTTTTTTTTAAATCATAAAATTTAAGTTCCAGTTTTTAATCATAAAATTAATTTTTTGCTATTTTTGGTCTTTGCAGCAAAAAAGAGGTCATAAAATCGAAAAATTATATATTTGAAGAGAAAAAATCCGTTACAAAAGTTGAGGGAAGAAATTAAATACGATAATAACGATCGAGTTAGTTTTTTTTTTTATATTCAAGTTATAGTTCTTCATTTTCATAATGAAGAACTATATGATAACACGATAATCGAGTTACAGACTGCATATGATCCGCAATTACCACCGGACGAAAGTATACAATCGCTGACAGCCAAACGCCTCAAATTAATTCAGGATTACAATGACTCCGTCAATCCCAAAGAAGAGATGGTACGGACATTATCAAAGGCAATATATGTGCTTCAGCGAAGAAGTATCATCCACTGCTCAAGTATTGGTGTGACATTCTTTGCGAAGTGGCCTTATTTAAAAAATGCTTCTACTCTTTTTCGACATGCTGAAGAGTTTCTTGGGATCACCGATGTCCAAGAGAGGTGGGAGACGGCGCTGAAAAAATATGCGAATGGGATAAAAAAGCTCATCAAAGCTGAGGAAATCATCAAAAATCATAAAAAGCAAGGAAAAATCGAAAATTCTGATAAGTTTATGGAGAATACTTTGGAAGCCGCTCAATTGGAAGCCACAGTTGTCACGAGAAGTGATATACCTCACATCGCTTCAATTTTTCCGCTCATCGTGCATCATTTTGGGGAAAAACAAGAAACGTTTTATGCGATAATTGAGGTAAGTATCTAAGTACAGTCAGGTCGCTATATAAGATGTCAAATAACAATAAAATTCCGGGTCTTCTTATTGCCCTTCTATTGTTCTCTCGTATATTATATAACGATTGGACTGTACCTGTTTCATCGAATTAAAAATAGTATATTGATCATAAATTTTCGATGACATTGTTACAGGAAAGCTCGACTGATACTGAAGCGATAGAAAAAGTTTCATATAATACCCCAACGCTGATTGTGAAAGGTACATCAGCACATACAATAACTGAAATCAATTTGAATTTTTTTGGGAAGTATTAATTTTTTTCTCATCACATTACAGGAAAAACATTATGATTTTGAGTAACGTTCTTGGCACATTACATTTTTAGTATCCGGTACCCTAAAGGATTGTCCAAAACTCTTGAGTTGTCCCAAAGGTGAAATTGTTCACCAAAATACAGTATGATATTACTGCAAGATGTTCCTATCGCACACCTAATATTTGGAAGCTCATTACAAATTTTGATGTTTGATCCTCAGATGGTGACATTTTTTAACCGAATTGCGGTTTGTTCTTTTTAGACTCAGCCTCTCCTACCGTTCTCAATTTTCTCATTGTTAATATTGGAAATAGACAGTTCATCCATAAGATTTTTGACGAAATCATTTTGGAGCCGAATGGAATAATTTTTTTCACTTCTCAAGAATCGCGGTTTAGTGCATCCAGTGAAAATAATTCAAAGTGTAGTAAAAATATCAGATTCCGTGAAACGAATTCGATTTTTTTTGTGTAATTTTTCAGATACTTCTTGATGATTAATCCTTCAGAGGGATCGAAAAGAAAAGGAAATCGATGTCTTATGATCCAAAAGTGATCAAATTCATGAAAGGAATTAAGCGATACCAGCTAGATTCATGAATCGTCCATAGACATATTGACTGGAGCTCTGCTGATAAAGTTCTTCAAGTGTATCAAACTAAATAATGTATCAAGTTAATTGTAACGAGATTTTCTCGTTAGGGTTGAAACCCCCGTAAATATGACATTCAAAACTTTAAAGTACGAAAGAAGTGCCATCTGGTGACAGCTGAAATACGGCTGTGGGAAGATGCTAAGACCAAAGAAGGACGTGGGTAAGCGAGTGGGTGAGACAGCGCCCCATCGTCTGGAGGACGTTATTAGATGATCGCCATATATGTGGATTCCGTTCTGTTGGCCGAGAGTTAAAGGCCGACGTATAGGCATCCCAACCTAGTGGATCCACAGGCCATGGGGGGTAGACTAGAGAACGAGGGCTAGATGAGACGACTAGCGCCCCCGTGATCCCGTCGGGGTGATGAGCCGTGGTGGGGTAACGTTATTCCCACCGCCGCCGAGATATCCAGACTAGAGAGAGAAAGGCTCTAAGAGATCTCGTGAGAGTCGAACGCGGACGCTTGAGCCGAGTGGTTACAAAGCTCGGTGAGAGCGGGTTTAGTGGCACTGGCTTGCATAAGGCCAGGAAAATGGAGTTCCTTCGAGTATATCGATCGTGGCGAGCATAGGGAGATGCACCTGCATCTCCCGAGTAGAGAAAACGGATTCTTTGAGACGAGAGATACAAACCTCTCGCTTCTCAGAGTTATTTTAGCCTCCATTGAACCCGTGAGTGAGTCGTGATTCGGTCGACGGGAATATGAAGATTCTGGCGGTCAGGACATGCACCGCCAGGTTAGTAATAAAGGCAAGTGACTCGCGTTGATAGTGCGGTGATTGGTGGTCAAGAGTGCGGGTGGTCGTAAGGAGATTGGGAGATAACCCCTTGGTCAGATCAGCCTCTTGACGTCCCAAGCCCTGAGGGGTCCCGAAGGATACGCAAGTGATCCGCACCTTCTCCTAGAGTCGAGCTACCTAGGAGAAGAAAGAACCATCATAGAGATAGAAATGTCTCTAATGGAAGGTACGGGTAACATCCGTAAAAAGGCTATCGTGCGTTGTTGTTATGCTACATCCTCAAAAGGCGTGCGGCACCGACGCATGATACACTCCAGACCTGGTGGACCTCGCCCCTCTACCGTGACATGCTGACGTTAGCTCGGCATTGCGAGAGACCACCTCGCAAGTCGTCTGGGTAGATAATTTTTCCCAGATGCCGGTTTCTGTCCAAATCCGTGAAAGTTAGACTGGCGCCCAACTATGTGCGTTAGAGACGGCACTATGTAGTTCGGTGGATTGTCCTGGTGAAACACCCAGGAAAAATCCGCTTACACAATAAAATGGTATATTGAATATGTCCTTTTCCTGAATTATTTCTACGGTATACCTAGATTCGTAAAATGAGGGTTTTAAAAATTCTATTACACTGTATTGCAAAAGTGTAACGCAGTATTCACAAAATAGTCAATTACAGTATTAGAACCATGAGATACAATTTTTTTAATTTTAATAACCCACATGTACTGCCATATTACATTACACCTTTGACATTTTAGTATTGAAAATCTGGACTACGAGTTCTGAATATTGCGGAACTGTAACGTTCAAATTTTTCAGTGCTGTATTGTATATTTAAACGACGCGATAAAAATATTACAGTACTGTAATGCTAAACGATCACAGACACTGTAATACGTATTTCAACTACGAGTTTCGAATATTGCAGTACCGTGATGTAAATGAATCACCAATACTGTGATCTATTTTTCTACTACAAGTTTTGAATATTACATGACTGTAATGTGAAAGGGGCCACAACACTGTAACGTATACTTTCATTACCGTATTGATCCTGTATTGCAAATACATGTAATGTAATTTTCGAGCGGAAATCTTTAACTGTGTATGGTTGGTCTCAGCAATTTGAAATACGGGAACAATGCGTATCACCAGGGTTCATCCTTATGCAAAAATACACATTCAATATGACCGTTTCCAATATAGGTTAGAAAACATCGCGAGTCTAATTAGAAATAATTCGCCATACTTGGCGAATGAATATGTCGACAATTGCGGGAAGGATGTCGAAGAGCGGGATAATTAAGAAAGTACAGATGTGGAGAGAGTAACTAGGCGGACGAATTCCAGTTAAATATTTTAATGGGGTTTAAAAATGAAACTAAATCGATCGCGTGCAGTAATTATTAGTCGCAAGTTCAATTATTGATATCATTCTTGGGTTTGCTGATCACCATGGCTGCGTTCTTATGCTGTGCGGATATACCAAGTCGGGAAGTTCTGTTTGTGCCCCGTATGGGGCACACACATTTGCACCCCACCAGTTTTTATCTATTTTTCCGCGCGGGCGTTGGCCACAAAATAAGTGAACGAAACTATATGTGAAATTCGTTATTGTTCATCTCGTACTTTATGAATCTTGTATGTTCATTGCAATTCTATGGATCACACGACGAGAGTTTGTATCACTGGCTAATGTACGACTATATGTGATGGCCGTGATGCTCACGCCGGCATATATATTACACTTATCAGCTGGGGGTCTATTCTCGAGTTTTGTGAACGGTGTATCACCTGTGAATGTCCCGCCGTTCACTTTTTTGCCGCAATCACCAACGAATTTGTGCTTGCGCTCGCGGCAGAAAAGTGAACGGCCCCACATTCACGGGTGTTACGCCGTCCACAAAACTCAAGAATAGACCCCCAAGTCAAGTTTCACTGTGAGCAGATGTGGTTTCAAATTGATATACAAATTGATTTCAAACAGTCAATGAAGTTAGTCGATTTGAATGATTTTGACGATATTCCAAGACAAGTGGTTTTTTGCAGGAGAACTGAACAACTGAATTATCTGATATCTTGTAGTTATAGTTTCTTTTTCAATTTCTGAAAGTGTCTGAATTTTTTCACACGTTCATAGGAACTTTCTATATTGAAACGTAAAACTGTCAAAGTACCTATTTTTACATCAAAATCCCTTCGACCGGCACCAGAACATCAAAGTGAATCAGTTCAACTGATTCTGTGATTACAAGCCACCTAGAGAGCGATTCTCACTTCGATCGAATTGGATTTACTAGATGGAGGTAGAATTTTTTGTCTAATGTTTTGAATTCACAACTTAGATACGTGTGACTAGTTCGCAACCTCTAAAATTCCACAACTTGTTTCCTTAATCCTTTAATGTCGCTCGAAGTCTGAATTCAGGAACAGTCCCACTTCTTCGCTGGAGCAAGTGCATTGAAGGGTGTATGTCGATGGCGGGTGGGGGAAATTAAATGGTTGCGGGTGACAGAACATAATCTACAGCTGTCAAACGCTTAGACGCTGGACAACGTTGATTGTGGCATATTGTGTCGTTGTTCGCGTGCGCGTTCAGACCAGAATTAACGACTTGTTGATAATGTGAGGAACTAGCTGGAGGGAGAATAGGCTGAACGAGGAAGTAGTGGCCTCATTACAGAAGGGACATATTAAGGAAAGTCTACTGTACCGTGGTTACCACTCAGCATAATGGGTGCTGATGAATTGTACTGTTCCGAATTGCTGATGAATATTAGTGAATTCTACGGTTTTTTGAATGATCGGTAATGGTCCTTATACTCCTAAAATTATCACGTTTCAGATTATCTCCAACTGCGCCGTAATAAAAAACTGCCGCTCCCCTCATTGCTACCAACAACCGGAAGGCCGACGTGGCGGCAGTGTACCTGAATACGAGATCAAAGGGCGAGCGACCTCACGTACAAGGTAAGATTTTAGCAATCCAAATGTCCTAAAAATTTTCAATAATCCCAGACTGAAGCCCATGTATGGTATTTTTCCGTTTTGAGGAATAGGAAATGGAATTATGCGATCCGTTGTGGCACTATTACCCCATCTCGGGAAAATTATTATAGGAATTTAATTCACCTTGGCTAGTTTGAAATGGACAATAATTTTGTATGGGGTAAATATGCAAAAACGTCGGCGTTAAGCTCGTCCGCGAACCGTCACCAGCGAAATCGAATATTTTAATGTTGCGTGATTCCAACCCAAATAGATGGGATAAATCGTAGTCCTTGTCTCTGATTTAATCAAATATGCATTCCTTTTCCGTCGTAGTTACATCAAAGTGGTTTAATACATTCCTCGACCTTCACTTTTTTCTTCAGCATCTTTTCAAAATTGCCGATATTGCTCGGAATTTGAATTGTAATCAAATAGCATACGATTTTTGAACTTCTCGATCATGACGGAAGTTATTGAGGTGGGTGCGAAAATCGAAATTGGAATTCTCACCTGATCTCCACGTTTCATGCCCCTTAGAAATCAGTCCGGCCATTTTGAGAGAGATGGTTGTCTCTGTGTGTGTGTGTTTTTTTCCAAAGAAAAAAAACAGAAAGAAATAAGCCAACCGGCTTCCTCACGCTACCTTCGTTCTCTTTTTTTCCTCTTTCTCTATTTTTTTCCTTTATTCAAACAAACTTACAAAAAATTAACAAATAAACATAAAGTACAAAGGACCATACCACTTGGCACATACAATACAATTCCTGTGTCCCCAAACCACGACTGGGGCAACTTGCAGCGTGATTGTTTCCAATTTCTTTCGGTCTGTGATAAGCACGTGGGTTTAAAACATTCTCGATAATTAGGTGAAGCATAAAAAGGTGCCTGCCCACGATGATTACCCACATGGAAAAATTCATATTATGAAGATATATATGGTGATAAGATGAATATATATAACTATAGTTATATCTACCATATACTGAATTGGCCCATTTATATATATATATAAATATATATATGGCTCCGTTATCCACAAAAGCTACGAGCTTTGCACCCGCCGGTAATGCTATTTTGAGCAATTTCCTATACACGACTTTCCACAAAAGAGGACCCAACACCGAGCCTTCGGGTACACCCCCAGTAACGTTATAGGTTTTAGGACCTAGTTCTGTGTCGTATCTAAAGACTCGGTCGATAAAGTTAAAATTAGCTACCATCTTTTGAATATCACGCATACGCTATGAGTATCCTTACGCCTCAGAACTTACCCCCTCAGCTTCCACCGAATTATAAAAATTCATATAAAATTAACCGAAACTCCTAGGCGAAAATTATGCTTAGTTACATTATATAATGTATCCATTAGCTGTCCAATGTCACCTTCAATTTATCTTTTTATCGTCAACTAGTGCAATATCCGGTTCCATAGCAACGGACAATGCTCAATTTTCTGGATTTTCGCGATATCATTATTTTGTGATTATGATTATGTGTGACATGTTTCGCGTTGTGTTGGCAACCCTGTCAATCACTTTGCATTGCGAAGTTCCTACATTACCACGCAGTCGGTAATTTGAAAAAAAAAATGACTTCACCATAGTTAGCGGGGGGGTTGGAAGATAATTAAAACAATGAAATTGGTATCTCATCCTTTTTCAATGGTGAAGAATGGTACGTTACCTATAAATTTTTGATATCCGTAGTTTTGGGAAAAATAATTTCTGAACAAATGACTTATAGTTAGCGGGGGGGGGGGGGGATTGATGCAAAAAATCTGAAAAAAATTAGTTGTGTACAGAATTCAATGGTAGACAATGGTAAAATATTATTAACGCTGAAAAAAATTGTTCACTATGGTCAAGTGTAATTTTTACTGACGGGTTCTACAGTTCCCCGGAGTCTATGCTGAATGAGGAGTGGGGGTAAGGCCAAGTGAAAGAGGCGGGAATCCGCAAAAGCGCTCGAGCGAGAGAGGTGACTTGTCAAAATCAACTCCAAATTTTGAGTTTGATGCGTTAAACAATAAATACCATCTTCACATTCAAATCCGAGATAACGTTGGACCATTTTTGCAGATTCAATGGAATAGACGCGTGGAAGGGGGAAGAGGAAATCAGGATTAGTTAATTAACAATTTTAATTGTTATCTGAGGGGATGGTAGGATTTCTGAATGTCACAAAACTTGGAAAAAATAGGTGGGTCTTCAGAAAGGCCACTCTGAAGTTTTCCTCACGACGTTGGAGTACACAAAAGTTGATTAACAAACCATAATTAATTAATCAACAATTATTATTGTCATCTGAGGTGATGGTGGCATTTTTGAATGTAACAAAACTTGGAAAAAATAGGTGGACCTTCAGAAGAATCATATTTGTCTGATAGAAGACACCAAGTTAGGACAAATGCTTATCTCTCGGAAGAGTTTGAGGTCACATCTGGTGTGCCGCAAGGGTCACACCTAGGACCCACACTTTTCATGTATGCTGATGATTTGAAAATCTATCGGGAAATTGCAAGGGAAGAAGATGGCCGTATATTGCAATCAGACCTGAATGAGCTACATAATTGGTGCTTAGCGACTAGTCTTAATCTGAACATCAATAAATGTGCCAGTATGTGTTTCTCGTGATCTCGATCTCGATCTTCCAGGCCTGCTGAGTATTTCTTACGAGACCAACCTCTTCTAATTGTTGAGACTATTAACGATTTGGGGATTGTTATAGACAACAAACTCAAATTCGCTGAATATGTTGCTAAGACTATCACTAAAGCATATCGTATTCTTGCTCTAGTGCTTCGGTCTTGAAGGAAGAGTTCACCAATCCTCATACACTAGTTCAACGTTCCTCGACCCTCATTAGACCGATCTTGGAATATTGCACGATTGTGTGGTGTCCCTATACTGCTGTCATTATCAAAAGACTCGAGAAAGTACAGAACAAATTCTGTCATTATCTTCTATCGTGGCTTCAACGAAGAGGACAAAAGTCATCTAACGGAGAGTTACTTCGTGATTTTCAACTGAGTATCCTGACTTGTCGACGTCTACGAAATGATCTGTCGTTTTTGTACAAAGTGGTAAACGGACTCATACAATTTCCTGAGATACTTCCAAGGGTCCGTTTCTGCTGTCCAAGGCCTGGATTAAGAAATAATCATATCCGTTTACTTTACACTGTAAAAACTAGTAAAAATTATATCCAAAAAGGCCCGCGCAATAGAATCGCTGGATCAGTAAATGATTATTGTATGTCACTAAATCTTTTTGGGTGTTCATATCAAACTTTTGCGTCGAATGTTGAATCTTCGATCAAAGACTGTGATAATCTGAAGTGACTCATATGCAATTATAAAGTTACTTCTTAAACTTTGTTAGATCGTACATTATCAGTAACAATTATATACAAAACTACAAACAAATACATAAATTATAATATTTCCGTTTGTATAAAGCGGATTGGCGTTAAAATAAATAAAATAAATAATTTGTTGATTAACGTTTGTGCACTTCTAGGTGGTGACGAAACTCCAGAGTGGCCTTCTGAAGGCCCACCTATTTGTTCCAAGTTTTGCGACATTCAGAAATCCCACCATCACCTCAGATAACAATTAAAATTGTTAATTAACTAATCCTGATTTCCTCGCCCCCCCCCCGTCCACGCCTTATTCCATTGAATCTATAAAAATGGTTCAACGTTATCTCGGATTTGAATGTGAATATGGTATTTATTGTTTAACGCATCAAACTCAAAATTTGGAGTTGATTTTGACAGATAACCTCTGTCGCTCGAGCGCATGTTTGGGTTTCCGCCTCTCTCACTTGGCCTTACCCCCACTTCTCGTTCAGCATTAACTCTCCAACTGTAGAATCCATCAGTAAAAATTGCACTTGACCATAGTTAACAAACTTTTTTAGCTTTAATAATATTTTACCATTGTGTACCATTGCATTCTCTACACAACTAAGTTTTTCAGATTTTTTGCATCAATCCTCCCCGCTAACTATAGGTCATTTTTTCATAAATTGTTTTTGCAAACCTACGCATACCAAAAATTTATAAATTATGAATAAATTATAAAATTATGAATTTTAACCGTTTCTCCTATTATTATATAGACAAAACAGATTTTTTACCTCATCTCGAATAGCCAAAATGCTTAGAATTGAAAAATCCCTGCGTCGAAACTAGGAACCCTTAAAAAATCACGCGTTGTCCGGGTAAATTGGCACAAATTTTTTCCGATTTTCCATAACCTCAACTGTCAAATATTTGTATTACAAGTTGAGTAAATCATGACTTGAATAGAAATAAGTAATGATAACAAATGTTATAAGAAAAAAATCCAGGCTTTTCTCGTTTAATTTTTTAATACGCGAAATAACCTAAATTTAAGTTATGCATTTTTGAGCAAAACAGCCATTGATTTGTTATTTACAAATTTTACAATTCAAATAGAAAATTTTTGAAGTTGATTCTATCCATTTTGAATATAAATTTCGCATTCTCAATGTTGAAATCATTTTTCGATTTTGAATTTCATAGTATTAACTTGAGTTGTTTTTTGTCTCCATTGCAAAGAGCAACCTTACTCACGTCTGCTCAAATTCTTGGAGAATTTTTTTCTTAATTAATATTGAAAAATTTTATAATTATCAATATGTAATGGTTAGATAAATAATGTAATTTTGTAATAACAATCAACTATGGGTGTTATCAAAAAAAGTCATAAAACGTAGAATGTGTATTTTTACGGGTGGAACGACTTTTAGTGAGCACCTTGTTTTATATCGCCAACCGTTTTTGCCATAGAACGATCTGAACAATGGTATTTGTTAATAATTATTAACGATCGGTGTTAGAAAAAAAAAGTTATACAACATCAAATATGTATCTTCCTGTGTGGAACAACTTTCATTCAACAATTTGTTTCGTATCTTTAACCGTTCTCACGAAGCAATGATATAAACTATTCAATTTGTCAATAATTAAAAAACCGCTGGGTCAATTATGTTGAAAATCTAATCAGGTTCAAGTTAGGCTGAAATCTGTCGAATGAGTATAAGGAAACCCAAATCGAATAAGTTGTACCGGACAAATCGTTGCACAAATTTTTGCCCACATGCGCACACACACACAGACAAACAGCGCGCTAACATAGGTCGGAAACGTTTCTAAGGGTCATGAAACATGGAGGTCAGGTAAAATTTCCGCTTTCCATTTTCGGACCCAAGACAATAACTTCCCTCAAAATCAGGAAGTTGAAAGAGGGTGAACGACCATAGCACACCCATTTCCCAATTGTCCTCTTTTTTAAAATCATATCTAAGAAGAATTTTTGCGCCAGTGTTGATTGTTCAAAAACGTATTTCGCAGCAAAAAAAAATCTTAAATAGTGAACCTGACTTGAGGCCTACTTCCGCAACGAAGCTCAATTAAAAGTACCTTAAAGTTGGGTCTTATTAATATTAGATGTTTGGTATTTAAATCAATAATTTTTCACTTTTCTTGTTTTCATTTTTTTCAGATTTTCCATGTTCACTTCTGCAATTCACGATTTTCCAATCATGTTACTTTCAATTTCATCTATTTCAATTTTCAATGAAGAAAGATATGTTTGCACTGGCCGCCACGACGCCATACTGTGCCGAAACTGGGGCATTCTACTATTATGTTGACGTACACAATTGAACATGAGAAGGACAAAATTTTTAGAATAACATCTGAAAAAATTGTCAATTATTAGTATCAGGTACATATAGCTGTGGGCCCAATTTTAGTGAAATGTGTCGGTAAGTTTTTTAGAAATGGACTTTTTTTCTTCGATCGTTCATATCTCAGAATCAACTCAATATTGTTAATTTTTTTTTTATCAAAATGTGTGTCTCAACAAGTTCCAGGGAATGGTCGAAGAACATCTTGTAGGTTACTCCCAAAAGATTGGAGATATTTCAATTTTTCTGTTTTTTACAGTTTTTTGGAATAGAAACTTGAAATTTGGTATAAAGGTTCCTTCTCTTGTGAACAACCCTATGCAGTGGTGATTTGAACGTATCAGTGGTTTTCCAGATTCAAATTTTTTCTTTTTCAAGGTTTGTATTAGATTTTTTGATAATTATTCAACCGATTTTCGTTGTTTTTCTTTCAAAATATGCGCCTCAACGACATTTATAATGAGGTTGAAAAATATTGTGTCAATTAGTTTGGGTAATATGAGAGATTCCTGTTTTTTAACTTTTGGATTTGGTTTTATTTTATGTGTTTGTACCTCATTCTACAGGTTTTTTATCTGCAATTTCCTGACTGGCAGTGGAATATATGCTAATGGTTGCTCCCCGAAATAAAAAATTAACTTTTCATCAGATCTCCACGTTTCATGGTATTTCTGACGATGTCTGGATGACATTTGTGCAGTATTTGCAATGTTATTAATCACTGCAATTATTTATAGTATTCCACTGGGTAAAATATTAACGTTAGCGGCAAACTTATCAGAAGAAAATTATTCTTTACATGAAAATACACGTTTTCTGTGGCATGCGTTTTCCATGATTTGCATAATTAAGGAGATATGGCCGTCTCAACAATTATGCACGGAATAAGTGAATAAACGAACCCAGCGCTATCATGAAGGTCTCAATCGAAGCATTTCCGTGCAGAATCGAGCGGATTGAATTTTCGATGATATTCGTGTACTATATGAAATGTCTTCGCTTGCGGACGGATCGATTACAGAATCGACTTGTACAGTATGTCGATTAATTTTCGAGTACAAGTCGATTCTGATTTGGAATAATCGACCTAGGGTCGACTAAGTACCGGTTCCATTGCCGGTCGACTAGAATTTATTTTTCCCGAAAACCAACTTACGATCCGCCTAACACCAAGTCGATTGTCCAAAAACAAAGAGAAAAACAAGATTGATTTTTTTTTCTTTTAATTAAGAACAGTCGACCGGCAACCGACTCAGTATTTAGTCGATCGTGGGTCGATCATTACAGAAATCTGGATCGATCTGTACTCGAAACGTAATCGACATACTTCACAAGTCGATTACACAATCGACAGAGGCTCGAATGGCAATCGACCGGTCCGCCAGGGTTGCTTTGCGAGTTTCATATTTACCACGTATAACGTCATTTTTCAATTCTGATTTCTGTGCTTAGAATGGATGCCAGGAAAAGAGGTAAACGGAAAATCTATATTTAAGACCTTGAATGCTATTCATTTATTCATTACGTTTTTTCGGGAAGATGGGAACGAATCATAAGAAACTGAGACCTATTACTTTTCCTGATACAAATCAGACAGGTGACAGGTTCATTCAATGACAGCTCATGGTTGTATATCGAGACTCAAGAGTATCAGAATTTTACCTAGGCACTGTCAGAGGGATGAAAATGGAACTCATCAGTTTATACCATACGCTAATGTATGTTTTGCAATCGCTGAATATTCTGTAATTTTATCCCTGACGAAACCTGTCGATAGAGGTGCAACTGTCGAAAATTTCCACGGATCGATTGTTAGTCGAGAGTCCCAAGTATGCTTTTGCCCAGAATTATCAAGTCATAGCTTGCCTCCCCCCTCCCCGCGGCCTCTCATTTTTCAAACTCTCGATGATCTGTCGACTAAATCTCGATTCTTGGAAATTTTCGATTTTCAGAAATCGCCGTACTATCGACGCTCCGTCGAATGGTAACGTTCGTGATGAATCATACTTTTACCGTCTTCTGCATGGAAAAGAAAAAAACATGATTTAAAAAAAAATAAGTCTAGTCGACCGACAACCGACTCGGCATTTGGTCGATCGTGGGTCGATTATTTCAAAATGAAGATCGATCTGTCTTTACCGGCTTGTCTTCGACATTATCCGTCCAAAACGACGTAGAAAAAATGTCAGTTTCTGGGGACATTTTTCTTCATTCTATGATTTGACATAAAATTATGTATCTGTCAGCAAATCATGCAATATTTATGGAAGTCGAACATATTATGCCATAATTTGTACAAATTTCCCAACAAATGGCGAAATTCGACATTCGTTGTCATTCCGTGATCTGACGTAATATGATATATTCTGTCAGAAAACGGGATAAATGACTGCTCAGAATAGGTCGTACTATTTCATAATCTGTACCACTTTACAACTAGTGGTGTGCAAATATGTGTGCCCCATACGGGGCAAAAAAACAACTTCCCGACTTGGTATTTCAGCACAGCATAAGCATGCAACCATGGTGATGAGCAAACTCAACACTGATATCAATAATTGACCCTTGTGACTAATAATTACGGCACGCGATCGATTTAGTTTAATTTTTAAGCCGCCTAAAAATATTCAACTGGAATTCGTCTGTCTAGTCACCCTCTCTACCTCTGGATGTTCCTAATTATCCCGCTCTTTGAAATCCTTCCCGCAATTGTCGAAAAGTTCATTCGCCAAATACATTCTAGTTCAACTCGCGATATATTTTAACCTATATTGAAAAAAGTTATACTAAATGTGCATTTTTGTATAATGAACGACCCTGGTGATATGCATTGTTCCCGTATTTCAAATTGCTCGGACGATCATACCTCCTTAATTATGCAAATTATGGAAAAAAGCCATTTCACGTACACGATGTATTTTCATATAAGAAATAGTTTTCTTAACATAAGTTTCCCGCTAAATTGAATATTTTACACAGTCGAATCGTATAAACTATTGCAATTGTTAATAACATTACTGCACGTACTGCACGAATGCCATCCAAAATGTAATCCGCTCGATTTTTCACGGAAACGCTTCGATTGAGACCTCCATGACAGCTCTGGATTCATTCATTCACTCATTACATACATAATTGTTGAGACGGTCATACCTCCTTAATTATGCAAATTACCGAAAAAAATCATTCTAATAAAATACCCACTTTTATATGGGGAACAACTTTTCTCATATAATTTTTGCGCTAACCCTAATAGTTTATGCAATAGAACGTGATAAACAATTAAAATTGGTAATAACAATATACATACTACACCAATTTCATCCAAAATCTAATCCCGTCTAAGTTACATGAAAACGCTGTCATAATCGGAACGAATTTACAAAAAATGTCGAAATTTGACATTTTATGTCATTCCATGGGCTTACAGAATATTATCTATTTTGTCGGGAAATGACATGAAAAAATTCGTCAAAATCGGTACGAATTTATCAAAAAATGTCGAAATTCGACATTCGTTGTCATTCCATGATCTGACATAATATGATATATTTTGTCAGAAAATGTCATACACAATTTGTCAGAATCGGGTGTACTATGTCATAATCTGTACGAATTTACAAGAAATGTCTGAATTTCACCTTTTATATCATTCCGTGGTCTTACAACATATCACATATTTTGCCGGAAAACGACATAAAATAGTGCCCAAAACCCGTCTGTATCATAATCTGTCGAAATTTGTCAGGATCTCTGAAATTTATCATTTCATGTCATTATTCGTCATTTGATGACATTTTTCCTTCCACCACAACATATTTTTTGATCATGCAAATGTACCGTGTCTACCTGAAATACACAAGTTTAAGCGAATTTCGATTGACCTTGATAGAAAAACAAGCGGGCGGTCCTCGGACCCCCCCCCCCCCCCCCCCATTAGAATGTGTCAAATATGTCACCGTTTTTTTTATTTCCCCCAATTTCATTGGTTAAGCTTCCGACTGGTCCAATTGCACACAAAATACAAATGTTCCAGTATTGAAAAAGCCTTTTCCAGGCGAACGGAATCAAAAACAGGAATAGCTCATATTCCCCAAAGTAATTGACTCAATGTTATTCGACCAGTTCATAGATAACGTTAAAGCTCACATTTTGGAAAAACGGGATGAATACGTATCGAGAAATGAAGTAATGAAACAACCGTAAAAATGAAAAAATTGAAATCTATAAAATTAATGATGCCATTGAATCGCTATTCAATAGGATTCGTCACCATAATAAAAGGAACCTCTGTTCCAAATTTCAAGTTCTTATCTCAAATTTTGCGGACGCTAGAGTGCGAACAAACCCAAAAAGTAAAACCAAAGTCAAAAGTGAAAAAATAGGAATATCTCATTGTACCCTAACTAAGTGACTGAATGTTTTGCAACCATATTATGGATCTCGTTAAGGCACACACTTTGAAAAAAACAACAACAAAATCGGTTAAATAATTATCGAGAAATAAAATAAAAACCGTAAAAACTGAAAAATTAAAATCTAGAAAACTAATGATATGATCAAATCGCCATTCAACAGGGTTCTTCGCCACAACAAAAGGAATCTTTATTTCAAATTTGAAGTTTTTATCTCAATTTTTCGACACGCTAGAGTGCGTACAAAAGCAGAAAGCAGAAAAAACATAAAAATTGAAATCTCCAATTTCTTGTGAGGAACCTACTAGATGTTCTTCCACCATTGCCTAGATCTAGTTGAGGCGCACATTTTGAAAAAAAAAATTAAAAAATATTCATTATTTTCTGAGATATGAATGAAAAAGGCGATTTCTAAGAAACTTACCGGCGGATTTCACTGAACTTGCGCCAACCGGTAGATGCATTCAATACCAATAACTAACAATTTTTGCAGATTTTATTCTCAAAATTTAGTCCTTTTCATGTTAAATTTTGTAAGTGAAGATTTTTGAAAAAAATTGATACATACAGCCACTATGCTCAAACTTCGTATTTTTACGTTTCAAACCATTATATATCGTTTACAAGCATTTCTATTTACTCGGCGGGGTCATTGTATACCCTCGAATGACTTTTCGCGAATTTTCCTCTTCTCATCATTTCGTGCATACTTCATTACAGATTTTCTTCTTGGGTTTAAAAAATACGCGATCCGCGACACTATGGTGAAGCATATAGCCTGCAAACGTATTGGAAAATATATTCCAATATGGGAGAATCGCCCCTCTGATTTTTTTTTTAATAGTGAAATCTAGAAAAAAAACAAAATGAATTTTGTTTAAAAAAACACCAAGTAACCATTTTATTGTGTTGCTGATTATCGCTCTGGTATCTGAAAAGAATAATGAAATATAAAAGAAGCGCCAAGTGAAATATACTTATGAGCAGAAAAATTAGCACAGGCAAGACCAAGATACTTGGCCCGGCCGTTTTTGGCTTATCAATGATCACTGATGAGTATCTCTTAATAATAGCGAGCAAAGAGGGAGTCTAGCTATACAAATTACAATAAGAATCTCACTGTGTATTAGTCCCTACTCAGCGAGCGTGTCGTCGTCTTCATGTTGGTCCGCTCTGCCAACCGCGCCAAGTATCTTGGTCTTGCCTGTGCTAATTTTTCTGCTCATAAGTATATTTCACTTGGCGCTTCATTTATATTTCATTATTTTTTCAGAAACCAGAAAGATAATCAGTAACGCAATAAAATGGTTGCTTGGCGTTTTTTCAAACAAAAAATCATTTTGTTTTTTTTTCTAGATAACATATACGGTGGAACCATCGGGAAGCAATTGGTTCGACCTGTAGAGGGTCATACCGGTATCCCGTTTATTTGTTTTGTTTTCAATAATGATCTAATAAAGAAAAGGGAGGAAAGAGAAAGACGGCAGCGTGAAGAAGGAGGTTGGCTTCCTTCTTTCTCTTTAAAACAAAAAAAAAACAAAAAAAAAGCGCACACACACACACACACACACACAGAAGCTGACGGGGCTTTGGTGTAGTGGGTAGAGTGTCTGCCTACTATTCTAAAGGTCCCGCGTTCGATTCCCGCTCACTCCAAATATTTTTTCTGAAAAATATTTTCTCACGGACTCCGACCGATGGCAGGAACATTCCGTGTGTGCTATCGGCGGTATCCATGAAGTGAGACCATGAGCCGGGACCGAACGCGACCCGTCGCGCGGCGGGTGGGAGGGTTCCATCGTAGACGCCCGCCATCGTATCACAGGGGTTTCTGGAGGTTTACCCTATGATTAGAAATACAATGAGCTGAAATGGCGAAGTCGGCCCCAGCCGCAATGGGTGGGTACTCTGATCCGTAGTATTACCCATGAAGTAATGCCTACCAGCGGTGACGTGGGTAAATACGAATAGAGAAAGGGTAGAAAAAAAACACACACACACACCGAGTCAAACATCTCTCCCAAAATTGGGGGAAACATTTCGAAGGATTATGAAACGTGGAGATCACGTGAAATTGCCAATCCCCATTTTCGGACCCATTACAATGACTTCTCTCAGGAAGTTAAAAAATTGCAATATCTCACTAATTATGCAAGGTAGCGTGGGAAGTTATGTGGCCTAAGATATGCATTTTTGCACGTGAGAAATTCTGCATGGGAATGTTTATGACAGCGCTACTTTCCTTCCCTTATTTCATACATAATTGTTCAGACGACCATAACTCCTTAATTATATAGATGATGATGAAAAGTCATCCCATATAAAATGTGGATTCTTAGATGACGAATAACTTTGCTCATATAAATTCTTCGTTAACTCCAATAAACAATTGGAATCTTTAATAATAATATACGTACTGCGCCAATTTACGCCAAAATTTAATCCCCTGTAAGTTACGTGAAAATCCCTCAATTGAGCCATCAACAACGATTTCTTCACGAGTGATTGTTGAAAATTGTTTACCAAATACAAACCTGATATCACACACACACACACACACACTTTGTGTTCGAAATCGTCTACAAAGGTCAGAAATAACATGAAATGTGGAGATCCGATGAACAATCGATTTTTCATTTTTGGGGGACAAAACAATAACTTTCCCTATCCGGAAATTGAAACAGAGCACTGAATGAGGGGGAGAAGGTGGCAAATTCAAAAAACAGTGAACAAGTATCAATGACCAAATCTTTTAAAAGGGAAAGGGGGGAGGCATAGGGCCAATGGACAAATCAAGGGAAAATTTATTGTATCTACGTTTTAATGATTTAAAGAACCCATTTTTTCAATTTTTTCAGTTCCATTTTTTGACAATCGACAAATTGACAATTGACAAATTGACAATTGACAAATTGACAATTGACAAATTGACAATTGACAAATTGACAATTGACAAATTGACAATTGACAATTGACAAATTGACAAATTGACAAATTGACAATTGACAAATTGACAATTGACAAATTGACAATTGACAAATTGACAAATTGACAATTGACAAATTGACAATTGACAAATTGACAATTGACAATTGACAAATTGACAATTGACAAATTGACAATTGACAAATTGACAATTGACAAATTGACAATTGACAAATTGACAATTGACAAATTGACAATTGACAAATTGACAATTGACAAATTGACAATTGACAAATTGACAATTGACAAATTGACAATTGACAAATTGACAATTGACAAATTGACAATTGACAAATTGACAATTGACAATTGACAAATTGACCCTCAATCAGTTAAAACCAATTTTACTGCTATAGCTATGTTTTCGTTTTATGAGTGCTTTGTTCACAAACACATTGTAGACCTCCGTCGCGGATTAGCACTTAGGTAGAGAGCATAAATATGTCGACGATGAATGAATTAACCAGTGCTGTAAATGTGCGTGGCCCGTGGGGGTCACATCGAAAACTTCCCGATTCGTAATGTACACATGCAACTGGATAGATATGGGGCATATGCTACGTGAAATCGTCGGACCTGGAACCAACTGGTTTTGGATTTGGCTGAAACTGCACATAACTATTCATAAGGTGAAAAAAAAGATACGTATTTTGTAATTTTTTTTTAATAAACAATTAAGTAGTCATTATAAATGAAAGGAATTATCTCGAAAACCCCATTTTTGATTTTGATGAAATTTGGATCACATTTTCTACTATATTTTCCGATGATTTTGAAAAAAAAGTCATCATTGGATCTATTAAGGGGATTTTTTTATGAGTTTTCAAATTTGATTTGATAAAACGCTTTGAATGTGATGTACGTTTTACTGTTAATTTTTGGGTTTCTGTTATTCCTTCTGAAGATTTAAATGAGAAAATATCGAATTTTCATGAAAATCAAATCACCGAGTATATTTTTTAATTAAATATACTTAATATTTCAGTATATATTTCAAATACAAAAAAGTTCCTTAGTAAATTCCGCATAAAAAATATATACATGTTTTTTCGTCGGAAGAAGATTTTCATAGATATCCTAACATGAACGAAAATGACCTAATCTGCATCGCGCAGATTTATAAACAAATGGTCGTGCGCTCAAAACTATTGATATTTATGGAAAAAAAGAACACGAGAATGTATTTAGGAGCAGTAGACCAGTTAGACGCTATTTTCATCACGCAAGCTCGCTTGTCACAGTAAACTTTTACTTGTATCTCAATTCCATACTTTAGGCGGTATATGAAAGTCATCATCAAATTTCCCACATCGGGATGCTTAATATAAAACTGGAAATATCGACGCCTCCTTTAGATCTTATTTAATACATATGTACACATACACATCAGCTACATGTATTTACAACTATATACAATCGTCGTGAGACCCATTGTATCGGCTAATAGTTTATGTAAACAATTAATATGAAAAAAATATTATTACGATTATTTGGCATGCCTATGAAGGAGCGGAGGTCCTTATCACCAAAGAACGAAAGTAAGCGAAATTTGATAGAAATTGTGGAAATTCCAGATGGTTTAATAGAAAGAGCATCAGACCGGCAATCTGAAAATTGTGGTCTGTGTGTTCAACTCCCACTCTGGTACATTTCCCATATTGTTTTGGAAATCATGTGATTTGTTTCAATCATTCGCAATTTATTGCAAAAGTTGCAATTCTGATCAGTTTTGATTTTATATGTATATCAATCATGATGTGATCGGGTGCCATGGATGTAGAATTGACCTAATCGGTAGGGCGCCGACTTCGTAACCCAACAGCCTGGGTTCGCAACTGCGCCGTGACTATGTGTACATTCAATATTAGAAATCTATTAGAGTAGTATTAAGTAAGATCTAAAGAAGGCGTAGATATTCACAGTTTTATATTAGCTAAGGAAGTGATGTTGTAAATTTGCTGATGACTTATATACTTTCTAAAGTATCCAATTGAGATACGAGTAAAAGTTTACAGTGACAACCGAGCTTGCGTGATAGGGTCTAACTGGTGTATTGTTGCTAAATACATTCTCGTCTTCTATTTTTTCCATAAATATCTATAGCTTTGAGGGCATGACCATTTGTTTATAATCTGCGCGATAAAGATTAGGTAATTTGGGTTCATGTTAGGATATCTATGAAACGCTTCTGCCGACAAAAAAAACTTGTATATATTTTTATGCGGAATTTAGTAAGTAACATTTTTGTACTTTATGTTTTCTCATAATATCAGCTATTTTAAAGTTACGCTCATTTGGTTATAAAAATGAATGAAATATTAAGTTTATTCCATTAAAAAATATTCACGCTGATTCGATTTTCACGAAAATTCGAGATTTTCTTATTTAAATTTTCAGAAGGAATAACAGAAACCCAAAAATTAACAGTAAAACGTACATTACATTCAAAGCGTTTCATTAACTCAACGTTAAAAATCATAAAAAATCCCCTTAATAGATCCAATGATGCCTTTTTTTTGGAAATTATCGCAAAGCATGGGAGAATATAGGATCCAAATTTTATCAAAATCCAAAATGAGGTGTTTGAGATATTTGCTTTTGTTTATAATTATTGCTTAATTGTTCATTTAAGAAAAGACAACCAAATACGTATCCTTTTTTCACTTTATGAATAGTTATGCGCAGTTTCAGCCAAATCCGAAACCAGTTGGTTCCATGTCCGACGATTTCACGTAGAATGCTACATATATATATAGATGTAAATATATATGTGTAAAAATCGATAAATTTTCATCTATTCAGATCAACTCAAACTCGAATTCTGAGTCGGTCCATGTACGCTTGTAGAGACTAATTTTTGCGACCGCCGCTGCCACCTAGTCTACATTCAAGCACTTATCACATATATTATTATTTTGTTCTAACGGTTCTACCATCTTAATTATGCATATTATGGGCAAAAGTTAATAGACATTGAATGTGGACCTTTGTATGAGGAACAATTTATGATAACAGATTTTGTCCCTAACTGCAACCGTTTACGAGATATAGCGTTATGAATAATTGAAATTGTTAATAACAATATATATTCTGAACCAGTAGCGGTCAAAAACTAATCAGGGTTGAGTTGCATTAAGACGCGTCGATTAAGACCTCGATGGCTCCGATTGGTGTATCCATTCGTGAGAAATCGTTGACCAAAATTTAGGCCACATGCATACAAACATACACACACGCACGGGCACACCGAGACATTGACTCAGAATTCTTCGGGGATCATTTTGGTACCCTTAGCACCCCAGTTACAAGCCGAAATGAAAAAGTTAGATTTCGGGGTGATTACAATAACTTCCCTATCGGGAAGTTAAAAATTAAGATTCGAAAATTGACAATTGACCATTGACAAGTGAAAATTGCAAATTGAGGGTCGAGTATTGAAAATTGCGGATTCGAAGTTGCGGATTGAAAACTGACACTAGACCATTGACAAGTAGAACTTTGATGAATTTGTGAATTGTCAATTATCAGTGCTCTATTTTCGATCCTCAATTTTCACTTGTCAAGTTCCTATTGGTAATTTTCAACCCTTAATTTTCAATCCTCAATGTTCTATACGCATTTCTCAATTGGCAGTTTCAATTCGCAATTGCCACTTGTCAACTTTCAATCGACAGTTTTCAATCCTTAATCTTGAATCCTCAATCTTCAATCCTTAATCTTCAATCCGCACTTTCCAATTGGCAATTTTTAGTCGGCAATTTTCAATTGGCAATCTGCAATTTTGGAACCGCACTTTTCAATTGACAATTGTCAACATACAATTCTTACTTGTCAATGGATAATTGTCAATTTTCAATCCGCAACTTTCAATCCTCAATTTTCAGGTATCAATTTTCCATTCTTAATATTCAATCCTCAATTTTGAATGGGTAATTTTCACTCATCAAGTTTTAATCAAGGTTTAATGTTCAATCCTTAATTTTCAATCTTCATTTTTCCATTCGCGATTTTCAATTGTCAATCCACAGTTTTCAATTGACAATTTTCAATCTGCAATTTTTACTTGTCAATGTTCAATTTTCAATTGGCCATTTTCAATGGGCAATTTTCAATTCGCAATTATTATTTGTTGCCATTTTTTAATTGTCAACTCTTAATGCGTAATTGATATTTGTCACTTGTCAGCTTTCGATTGTCAATCCACAATTCCCAATTGGCAATTTTTAACTGCCCGATAGGGAAGTTATTGTAATCACCCCGAAATCGAACTTTTTCATTTCGACCTGTAACTGTTGTCTTAAGGGTACCAAAATGATCCCCGAAAAATTCTGAGTCAATGTATGTGTGTGTGTGTGTTCGCGTGTGTATGTTTGTATATATGTGCCCTAAATTTTGGTCAACGATTTCTCGCGAACGGATACACCAATCGAAGCCATCGAGATCTCAATTGATGCGTCTTCATGTAACTTAGCCCTGATTAGTTTTTGATAGATATTGGCTGAGAATATATATTGTGATTAACAATTTCAATTGTTCATAAAAATCTCGTAAACGGTTGGAGTTAGGGAAAAAATTGGTTAATATAAATTGTTCCTCTGACAAAGGTGCTCATTTAATGTGTATTGACTTTTTCCCATAATATGCATAATTAAGGTGGTAGAGCCGTTAGAAAAAATAATTCATGTGATGAGTGCATGAATCCAGACTAGATGGCGTCGGCGATCGCAAAAATTGGTCTCTCCAGTAAACATGGACCGACACAGAGTATAAGACTTGTATATCACTTTTGTGTATCAATGCTGCCATGCCACGTGAAGTCGAGTGCAGCCAGAGATACGGACTTATTGAACTTCTTCAACGTAGTTGTTGTATATTCGTGGTTTTGAAATGCTTCAATAAGACTTGAAGGCTTTAATGATAACTAAATGGCCTTCACGTGGAAGAGGGAGTTATCTCTTGATTATGAAAAAAATCACAAAAGGAAGCGACATATAGAGAAATGAAAAAAAAGATCGGTAAAAGTCTCGTAAATGTTCGAAACAGACATGATCTCGAAAACTCGAGTTGCCAAATCGGGAAGTTTGCATTGTGTCCTCACTGAGGGTACAATTACATACCACCGACTAGTTGAGTTTCTATTTCAGAAAACTGATGGAGCTCCGACCGTTCCGGATAACTAACTAACGTATCCACGACCTATCAAGACCAATATCATGGAACTATGTCGAAAAAGTACCTATTCTCGTCTTTGCTATTTTCCGTCACTTCTGAGTAATTGTCGACGGAATCAGCATTTTTAAAAAAATAATATCGTCAGAACTATATCGCCAATCGAAATTTAATTGACGTCAAACGATAGTGCTCTGTGCACTCCAAAGTCCCTGCAGAAATCATGATATTCCATGAATTATTTAATGAAAAGATGACCAAAAATCACATGTCAAAAATCATTTTGTCTAAAATCACTTTTTTGAGGGCTATAATTCGCGAACGAATAAGGCAATCGTCACTATTAGCGAACGCGGTGAAGATGGCATTGAGACGAATCTTTTAAGCGCCTATTGAATGAATTGGGGCAATTAGTTTTTGAGTAATCGTTGGAAAACAGAATTTCAAAAAACCTCAAAATATTTCAAATGAGACGATCGATCAAAGTTTAATTGTCGCCAAATGATAGCCCTCATGAAACTCTACATCCCTTGAAAAAATCATGAAATTTGATCCGGCGGTTATTCAGGAAATAACTAAAATGTCTAGTCACATACACACACACATACATACATACATACGGACAAGGCCTCAAAACTGTGGTTTCTAACTAGCCAACGTGGCGTTCAAGGTTCAAATTTCTATTTTGTTAAAGGAATCGTAGTCCTACGTCTGGAAAAGAGCGAAAGATTCAATTGAATTGAATCTAATGCTTCGATTTGGGGGCCTAAGCACAGAAAAATGGACAATACAAATCGAGCGATTACAAAGCTTCCTTTCGGAAGCAAAAGTTCGATTTCGAGCTGATTACAATAACTTCCCTATCGGGAAGTTAATTAATAATTTCAATTATCAATAACGCTATATCTCGTAGACGGTTCGAGTTAGGGAAAAAATTTGTTAACATAAAATGTTCCTCAGATAAAGGTGCACATTCAATGTGTGTTTGAAACGGATAGAATTGTACCCCGTACTTGATCAATCTCCTTAACACGTTGTAAATAGTGTACATTATCTGTGACTTTTGGGATTATCCCACATACTAAAAATACACATTTTGTGATTAACTTCAGAGAAACTTAATTATGAGCCTATCGAATCTACTCCTACATTCACCTCCCACATCCACGGCAAATTTAAGAAACTCTTCTACCAATGTGTATTGACTTTTTCCTATAATGTGCATAATTAAGGTGGTAGAGCCGTTAGAAAAAAATAATTCATCTGATGAGTGTATGAATGGAGACTAGATGGCATCGGCGATCGCAATAAATGGGATGTGAGTGTGACCCTCGACGGGTCGCATCTATAACTCCCCGATAGTGGCCGTGAGTATGTTTGTGTGTGTGTGACGATAGACGTATGAATTCAAGTTGTATATCTCCAAGGCAAATTCAACTATTAATTGATTATTACGATTTTTTATCGATATCTCGTAAAATATGATGCCTAGCAAAAAAAGTAATATGAGATGAAATATGTAGTTTCACGAGAGGAACAAGTTTCTGTTAGAGACTTTTTCGCGTATTTGTCGTCGTTCTAGAAATACAGCGTTATAAACAATTAAAATTGTTAATTAAACGATATCTCGTAACTAAGCGCAATTATGGCAAAAAGGCATTAAACATAAAATATGTACCTTCGTGAGGGGAACAATATTCGTTGGAAACTTTTCCTTTATCTCCCACGGTTTGTGTTATACCACGTTTGAAATAGTTGAAATTGTTAGTAACAATTGAAGGAATTGTGTTTTAGACTTGACACTCCTTTGCACTCTCCGCAACGGCTAGATGTAATGTTTGAAAAAAAAAAGTCAAATCGGCTGTTCAGGAGAAACCATGTCACAAAAAAATGCTCACATACATACGCGCGCACACACACACACATACACAGACACGCACACACACGGGTACATTTCATTGAAAACGTGCCAGGATGATGCCAAACGTCGAGACAAGTGAAAATTTCATCCATCTGGCACTTTTCATTTTCGAGGTCATTACAATAACTTCCTTTCGGGAAGTTAAAAAAGAGACACAGACACAGAACCCTCATCTAAAATTTCGTGAGAATGATGTGAAACGTCGCGAAAAGTGGAAATGTTCGATTTCTTAGACACTTCATTATCGGGGTGATTACAATAACTTCCCTTAATCGGGAAGTCATTAACAATGTATATACTGCTCTCATTTTATACAAACAATTTACCCCCTATTTTACATGGAAATACTTCAATCGCAATACGTCGCACGACTTCATTCGTTCACATCATACATGAATGAGCGCTCAGACGATCACACCTCCTTAATTATGCAAAAAAAGTCATTCAATATAAAATGTGTATTTCTGCATGGTGAATACCTTTCCTTGAAGTACGGCGATTGCAACCTTCATGGCGACAGCGACTTCATTCCCCAGGTGGGAATTGACCATGCGATGAAGCTTGATCAAAACTTGGACGAAGCTTGACTAAGCTTCGCCAAAGGTGTGTTTTGAAGCCTCGGTCAATATGTGTAGAACATACGAATGTAATACCAATCCTAGCTTAGAGAATAAGCTTCGTCCTAGCTTAATACAAGCTTCGAACTTGTGGTGATTTTGAATACCGATCGGATTCGGCAGACATTGGGTACGTTCGGGCATGGGAATGGGGGAAATTGACGGTCGGATGGTCTCGCTGAGCGATGGGTTCGCTCTCTTGAATTCCGGCGTTGTTCCGATATACTCCAAAAATTTGGATCACGGAACCTTGCAATAAAATAAAAGAAGATAAGTAAAATGACCTTTATGTATTAAATTCACATTGGACTTTGACATAAATAAGCACTGTTCGCAATTTATGGTTTGCATGTGTAGACGAGAATATCGGCGATTTTGGTAAGCATTAAACAATTTTATATTTGTATAGATATATAAGTTAGTATGAATCGCTTATTATAACTATGTATTTTGTATATTCTCTTTGAAAATAGACGCGTGGTGATTCAGTACGCTATTGTCTGGACGCGTTTTGAACGAGGTAAATATTATAAAATAGGAAGGTGTGAGCTTGATTTTGGAGCGGTTTGATTTTCTTTTGTTTTTTGTTCTTTATGTGATTTGCACTAACTTAATGGATCGCATTCATAACCATAAAAGAAAATATAACCAATGTAAAATTGATTGACACGCGACTTGCGGATCGGGGTCATTATGGCTATGTGATGGATTTGTGGATTGTGTATTGTCTAGAGAGTTATGAAATAAAACCGCGGTTACGTTTTGAATTTGGTCTTTGGTTCCGTTTGAAATAGTCTTCCCTTGAATAATTAAAAATTTCAGGTTGTATTTTAGCTTGTATGAAAATAATGTGTGTCAGGAAATTTTGAAAGTCGTGCGTTAAAAATCTTCAAGAAAATTAAGACCCGAAAGGTTAAAAACTATATTTCACTAAAGCTTCAGACTTATCTTGGTACAAGCCTCGAAATTCATTTTCGTCCAAGTTCCAAAGTTTCTCGTGGTTGAAGCATCGAAATTAATCTTAGTCCAAGCTACAAAATTTATCGTGGTTCAAATTTCGAAGATAGGAACATTGGGGTTGGACCACGCTTAGTTGAACATTCGTTTCCAAGCTTGGCTGGCGCGGCAATCCTGGACTTATATATGAATCCAATATTAAGCCGAGTTTCGCTGAAGCCGGTAAATCGAAATTAGGAAGAATATGCTTCAATCCAGCTTAGTTCAACCTTAGCTCAAAGCTCGTGTTTCGGTGGTATATGAGCGATCTGGGATTCATGCTTGGTAAGGGGTGACCATGGTGAAACTTCGAAGTCCTCGCTCGGCCTTTCGACCCGCCAATCGGGTTTTGATATATAAAGACATATCCAAACAAGCAGACGGTCATCGAATGCCCACATTCGAATGCACAACGGTTATTTTTATTTCGTTTAACGTTGCTTTTTCATTTCCACCAATTTCATTGGTGGTCTGCTTCCGAATGGTACCGGCTTTGTCATCGCCGATTTATGGGAAACATTGCATATCTCTATTTATTATGCACCACTGAATGGAACAAATTATGCATTGCATTCTTACTGACCCCTTGTCTGGAACTGCCATTGAAAACTTCTTCGTGAGGAAGAAGAATCTGGGAACGGTTTATTCTAACTCTATATGCAATAAGTTGGATGCTCATTGATTTAAATTGAATCAATATCATGCTTTCCCGATATAGGGAAATATACAACTCGTTTGAAAAACGTTCCTCATTACAATTGAAGCTCTATTTCTTCTGTTTCCATTCAGTACTCAACTTTACAATATAGAGCGTTGATATTTGTCAAACATCGGTTATTACGCAGGTAAGCTGAAATAACGTAACTATGTATTTACCGTGAGTGTCATTATTTCTACTTGCACATATATGTACCAAGTGTAACATTTGTGTAAAATTTCAAGGCTCTATGACAAGAACTGTAGGCGGAGATGCGCGAACAAAAACTTTGCATATTAACCAGAAAAATTGGAATCAACCGAATCTTTATGAGTCCAGCCATATATTTCTACATTGCATTCCGTAGATACCATTGGGACAAATCTTTTGAAAAAAAAAAATCAAAATCCGTTCATTAGTTTTTGTAATATTGATTAAAATGAATTTCTAGTAAAAATAGAAAATCTCAGAAAATAATCCAAATTTGACAAATCCGAACCACTTGCACTTATAGATACCAAATGGAACATTTGTGTGAAATTTCAAGTCTCTATGACAACAAGTGTGGGAGGAGATACGCGAACAAAAATTTTAAGTGGAAAACACGAAAGTTGAAATAACCCGAAAACTTTCTACGGACGCGTATGTGTTTTTTGATTCCCTCTTATAGATGGCGTAATGGGAAAGATTTCAAAAAAAAAAAATTAATCGGTTCAATATTGAAGGAGATATGGAGCAAAAACAAAAAAAATTAATCAAGTTTTCTCAAAAACTTATGCTTCGATCGAGCTGAAATTTGGTATGGTGTAAGAGGGACTCGATACCAATCATTGGAGAAAATTTGAGATTTTTTAAATCAATTTTACCCGTTTAAATGTTCAAATTAGTAAATCGAGGTGTCAAAAATGAGATGTTCAGAGACAGACGCCGGCCTCAAATTTTGTATTTTTACGCTTCAGGCCATTCTAGATCATTTCAACATGAAATGAGCAAATGTGAAAAATGGACCCTCCATCATGCTTCCATTCGGAAGCAAAAAGTGCGAAAAATTCCGGAAAGGACCCACTTTGCCTCATATACCCATAAGAAACATTGTTTTTCGTGTTTTGAGCTTTAAAGTGCTCCTCGGTCCGCAATTTTCGTCCGATTTTAATTCTTTTTTTTTTCAAAATGTTCGTCGTACTTCAGAGAACGAAGTTAAGTATCCGTTTTGTTCCATTCGCTTTACATCATGAGGAAATCATTTCTTAGTTTGCGCTTTTTTTTCCTTCCTTCGGAAACGGTCAAAATTCATCGTTTTCACTAATTGATTATTGTAATCACACATAATATGTCTTTTATGACGAGAAAAATAATTTGTCAAAGATTTAAACGAATTTTAAGATTTATTTCTGTATTTTTACCTGAGCAGGTTACTACATATATGCATTTTCTCAGATTTGTCTCATAGACAGATGCAAGTACTATAATTTTTGTGTACTGAATGTGAATTCTGTCATCACTTTTATTGTCATGAAAGACATATTACGTATGATTATAATAATCAATTAGTGAAAACGAGAAATTTTGAGATTTTTCGAAAAACTGAAAAAACCGCGCAAACTAAAAAATCATTCTCTCCTGATGTAAAGCGAATAGAATAAAACGGATACTTAACTTTGTTCTTTGGAGTATGACGAACATTTTGAAGAAAAAAAATCAAATCGAACGAAAATTGCAGACCGGGGAACTCTTTGAAGCTCAAAACACCAAAAACAATGTTTCTTATGGATATATGGGGCAAAATGGGTTGGATCCGGAATTTTCCTTACTTTTTTGGATATGTCTTTATATATCAAAACCCAATTGGTGGGTCTAAAGGCCCTGCGAAGACTTCGAACTTTCACCGGGGTCACACCTTAAAGCTAAGACTCTACGCTAACAAAGCTGAGCTCGGATCAAGCTTAGCACAACATGGTTTCTGAAGCTTGGGTTTGGATGATTCTAGTAAGCTTGGATGCATGTATGTATCCAATATAGGCCGTAGATTGGATTCTGCCTTTGGACCAACACTATGGACGCTAAGTTTGACCCAAGCTGGACCAACAAAGCTTGGATAACTTTGATGTGACTAAGCTTGGTTTGATCTAGGCTTATAAAGGTTCGGCATCGAAAGTTGGACCAAGATTGATCCCATGGTTCAAGCCTCGAATTCTCCACCTGGGTCGTTTACATATTGCAATAATTAACTTCCCGATTTTTCGGGAAGTTATTGTATTGCCCCCGAAATCGAAATTGTTGTTCCCGCCTAGGAAATGGTGGTTTAAGTATACCAAAGTGATCCCCAACAAATTCTGAGACGATGCATGTGTGTGTGTGTGTCTGTTTGTCCGTATGTGTACAAATTTTGATCCTGGATTTCTCACGAACAAATATCACGATGAAGGTTATTAAGGTCACAATCGAAGCGTTTCTATGTAACTTAGAGGTGATTAGATTTTGGGTGAAATTCGTGCAGTATATATATTGTTATTAACCATTTCAATTGTTTATAATGTTCTATTGCATAAACTATTAGAGTTAGCGTAAAATTTATATGAGAAAAGTTGTTTCCCATATAAAAATACGTATTTTATATGGAATGACTTTTTTTGACAATTTGCATTATTAAGGAGTTATGACCGTCTCAGCAATTATGTCTGTGATGAGTGAACGAATTAACACAGCGCTGTCATGACAGTCCCAATCGACGCGTTTCCGTGCAAAATCGAGCGGATTACACGTTGGATGGGATTGATGCAGTATATGCAATGTTAGTAACAATTTTAATTGTTTATAATGTTTTATTGCATAAACTATCTGAGTTAGCGAAAAATTTATATGAGAGAAGTTGTTCCCCATATAAAAATCCGTATTTTATGTGGAATGCCTTTTTTTGACAATTTGCATAATTAAGGAGTCATGACCGTCTCAGCAATTATGTCTGTAACGAGTGAACGAATGAATACACGGCTGTCACAACGATTCCAATCGAAGCGTTTCCGCGCAAAATCGAGCGGTTAACACTTTGGATAAGATTCGTGCAGTATATGCAGAGTTATTAACAATTGTAATTGTTTATACTGTTCCACTGAATAAAATATTAAAGTTATCGGGAAACTTCTCAAGAGAGAATCAATTCTTATATGACAATACACCTTCTATATATAATGACTTTTTCTATAATTTGTATAATTAAGGAGGTATGGTTGGCTGAGCAACTCAACATGCGGGAATGATGTCAAAGAGCGTGATAATTAAGAAAGTAGATAGATAGCTAAGATAAGATGGGGAGTTTATTGTTTAGAAATTTAAACAAAGTATCCATAGGAGTTAAGAAAAAGTCCAGAGAAAAATTCAAAAGTATAAAAAAGAGGATTTGCGAGATACAGGTGTAAAGTGAGTATAGATAGAAATACATAGGCGAAATAAGCGGATAGTCAGACAAGCAAGCAAGCACTATCACAGCATAATTGGCAGTCATCAAGCGAAGTAATCAGTCCAGTGAGCTCATCCTGGCATCTAAGCCAACACCTCAGCTGCTTCTTGAAAGCCACCGGCATCGGAAGATCGCGAATGGATTCCGGGATTGAATTTCACATCATAGGACCAGCAACAGCAAGAGCAGCCTTGTAAGTGTCAGTACGATGGCGAGGGACCACCAGAGTCTGCTGGGCTAATGCCTGTCGACGGGGTCGAGACGTTACAAATGTCGCAAACAATTCAGCGAGATACGATGGTTGTCTAGTCCCTTGAACTTGGTACATGACTGAACCCAGGGCAGAGGCCCTGTATGCAGAAACAGTGAGCCAACCAAGTTCACGCCTAGCAGCAGAGACAGAAGCATCACGTGGCAGACCCGTAACAAATCGAACCGCTCGATTTATCAGTCGTTGTAGCTGTAGATCCCGAGTCAAACCCACACCATGGAGCACAGCCAAGCAGTATAGAATATGAGGGAAGATGAGGGCATTGACGAGAATCTTACGCAGGGATTCATCAGTGTATTTGCGCAGGCTGTATAATTGGTAAAAGACCGAATTGACCTTAGAGGTAATCATTTTTATATGTTCAGCAAATGTCAGTTTGCAGTCAAGGACAACACCTAGATTCCTCACACTGTCAACGAACTCAATAGCAGTGCCCTCAGCACCAAGAGAGGGGAGGCTGTCAAAATCCACTGCATTGATGAAACGTCTGGCACCAAGAATGATCGCCTTCGTCTTACCAACATTCAATTGCAGCTGGTTAGCTGTCACCCAAGCCTGGATCCTGGCAATATCAGCATTAAGCCGAAGGATACTGGAATGAAGATCCGCTGGATCACTTGCCATATAAATCTGCAGGTCATCAGCGTACAGGAGATACTCAGCATGGTGAACACAATTTCCAATGTCATTGATGAAGATTGAGAACAATAAGGGGCCAAGGATAGAACCTTGGGGTACTCCAGCATTAATGTTCAGGAAGGACGAAAGACCGTGTTCACCCTTGACCGCCTGGGAACGTCCTGTGAGATAAGAGCTAAACCAAGCAACAGCATCTGCAGAGAGGCCTAGCCGAGACAGCTTGCGAAGCAGGAGCTGATGCGAGACAGTGTCACAGGCCTTGGAAAAATAAAAAAGAACAACAATAGTGACCTTACGTTTGACGACATTGTGCCTCGCATCATTGACGAGTCTGAGCAGGGCCGATTGTGTGCTGTGTGATAAATGCGCTCTGACGACAGTCAAGTAAGTCATTGTCACGTAGATAGGCTGAGAGTTGGTTGAAAGCAAGCCGCTCAAGCACTTTGGCAAGAAAAGGTAGCAAGGCAATCGGACGGTAGTCTGTTGGAGATTTTGGTGAACTGGTCTTAGCAACCGGAACTATGATTGCTCTCTTCCAGACAGCAGGAAACGTACAGCTGGCAGAGTTAACAGTACCATTTTCCTGGAGATACCATCAGCACCAACCGCATTGGACTTGATGGAGGATATAGCCAGCTGAACATTGACCCACCGATCGGAACAAAAGGAGAACTGCGTCTCCCCATGACTACTGGTGCATGATGGGGCAGTGGTGATGAGGGATGGAGCCATCGGTACAACAGTTGCTACAGTCGAGACAGCAGCGAAGTGGGCATTGAGAGTATCAATAGAAACTACAGAGCTACGTTGATAGCCAGCGATGAGTGCAAGACTTCGCAGTTCCTTCCAGAGAGCTGCACCTGATAGACCAGACAATCTGGATGTATAGTAACTGATGCGCGCTGCCTCTAGCTTCGACTGGTAGAAACTCCTAGCCTGACGGAAGCACAGGAGGCGCTTATCAGTTTTGGCACGCTTAAAGCGCCTGTAGTGGTATAGAACTTGCTTGATGCATGGCCGAATGTCATCCGTGATCCAGGGGGCTATCTTGGCTGAGTTAACCGTGGTGTATCTCAGCGGGGCATGTGCGTCAACCAGCTCAGTAAAAGAGATCGTGAAATTCTCTGCAAGGGCATTCATATCTGGCAGATCCCATGCCGCAAAACTTTCAAATGTGGCCGTAAAATCATTGCTGACTTCAGGGCGCTGTAACCTGGCTAGCTGACGAGTTAAGATAACTGAGGGCGACGGCTTGCATCCATCAATAGCTATGGAGACTGAGATGAGATGATGACCAGCAGCCATGGGGGATTCAGACGTGAACCAATCTAAGAGAGTGTCAGACTCATCAATGAGGCAGAGATCGAGCCTTGTCGAAGATGTGAACGTGGAATGAGTAATTCCATGATCCACCAGTCGCAGTGAGAGATCACTCAAAAGAGATCTTATGAAGATGGCATCACCACTATTGGATAGCTGGTCAGCATTAAAGTCCCCCATTTTGATCTTGTGACTGTAACCATCCAGGGCCTTCGCTAGAAGTTCAGTGAAATTTGTTGGGGAATGGAATGGAGAATGCGCAGGTCGGTAAATCACAGCAACGAATACAGGAGGTGAATTGCGAAGCTGTGCCTCCCAGAAGAGGTATTCAATCATGCCAGGTTTACCAGTCCACACAGTGTTGGAAGTAGAGGTGATAGAAATCTTGACTGAGACATGGCAGTAGATAGCAACTCCACCACCATGTGTATTGCGGTCATGACGGACCAGGTGATAATCCGGAATGTTGAGGATAGAGTTTGGTATATGCGCGGACAACCATGCTCAATAATAGCAATGCTGTGATAAACTAGTCGATAAGAGTTTAGAAAAGCTTTTATTACGTCAAGGCGGCAGCGAAGAGAGTTGACATTCAAGCAACAGGCGTTCAATTGATTCATAGGCATGATTCGATTGGATGTATTATGACTTGCAAGCAGGGGAGTTGAGCGTTGGCCTGAATACAGGATTGTCGGTTGCTCTACGACATCAAGGGACAAGTTGTGGCGTAGTCATGCTGGCAGGAGTCGATGGAGGCTAGCGATTCTCTCAACATCAACCTGGGAATTGACTGTATACACGACGTCACCCTCTTTGAGCTTGGCGAAGACAACCTCAGATCTAGCCCAAACAAAACGAAAAAAAACCCAGGGGTTTCAGTGTTGATCTAGCCATACCCAGGAGCCGGAAAGTTCTCGTCGAAAAGAGTTCATTGACGTTGATATGAAAATCTGCATCATCATCAGGGGCCGGCTTCGATGTAGCAGGCAGTGTAGAATTATCAATTGCAGAGAACATCAGCTGACCCTTTGCCTTTTTTGCTGCTATGATAGAGTGGAGAAGCTCAGAGGTTGCCAGCTTGAGCCCAATGGACACACGCATTGGGACCGAAACCCTACCTGCCGTTGATGCACCAGCAACTGAGTCATTCGATGCTGGGCGATTTACAGACTTCCTTAGAAAACGCACATTTTCAATCGAAGCTGGGTCAACATTAGGCTTTAGCAACTTGAGAACCGCCAGAGCCAAAGGAAGAGGCTCAGTGAGACCTTTACTATTAGGAAAACCTGAGAGTACCAGCTCAGTTAAAGGGAGATGTTGTTGCACGAGATGCTGCATGCTGGTGGAGCAAGAGTTAACAGCAACACCAACACGTTGCAGTGCAGCGCTGTCAGCCAGAAGTGGACCCGAGGGGGCTTGGGGGACACCAGAGATTTTTGTATTCAGCTCAGCTACCGACTCTTTCAAGACACGGATCTCCTCACGCTGCTCAGTCAAGAGCGTCTCAACATCGTCCACACGTGTAAGCAGTCCCAGAAGTTGATCAAGGGCCGAAAGCTTGGTTTTCACCAGCACAAGTTCAGACTGGACAGAGTCAATACTGGTAGAGAGCCTATCAAGGTTTTCAGTACGCTTACCAATCCTACCCAGTGATTTCATGATGTAAGCCAGTGTTGCGTCGGAAATAGTTGTTGATGCCACTGAAGTCGGCACAGATGGACAAGGAGTGGTGCCAGTGCCGGCCGGTGTGACATCAGTAAGCAGGGACAGGTCTTCCTTCGAGAGGGTTAGTGATGCTGTCAGAGGGATCAGCACTGTTGGACTAGGGGTACCAGTGCGCGACGATAATTCTTATCACAAGCTTTGCAGAGGACCAATCTAGAGTTGCCAACACGCTCACAAATAGCACATGGATCCTTCCCATCGGCCATGCTGCTTGGGAAGGTATCTGCTCCACAGCCGATAGCAGAGAACTAGCTGCAGGGTCGATATGTTACCGTCAGTCGGTAATGCAGAGATCGATGGGGTGGAGAGTAAGCCACCTCGTTGACCAAGTAGTACCAAGATTTTCACTCATGAGCGCAGCACTGGGAGATTATTAGAGAGAGGCAGCAAGCAGCGATATCCAAGGAATTTTTTGCAGGTTAGAAAACTCACCAGGATTTTTACAAAGCCCAAAAAAGAAATCAGGCAACCAACAGGGAGTTTTTTATGTCTCCAGTTGTCGGTTGCAAGTGGAGGCGTGCAACTAACCTGGAACAGAAGACGCCCGCAGGCAGAAATAAGCAGCAAGAGTGTTCAAGCAAGGAGCCAAGTGATAGTGCGTGCAGTAATACTCACAGCTGAAAAGAGTTAGGAAGTACAGAGGTAGGAAGGTTAACCGACGTCAGAATAGCCGAGTGGACTAAGCGCGCAGTCTTAGCGCTGCCGCTTCGGTACCTGGTTCAAATCCCCCATATAGGGCGAGAATTTTTTCGGAATGTCTGATGAGCGGGAGCTTACTCATAGAGTAGCCGCCTGTACCGACACAGGTTTTCTGTGGTTTCCTGTGTCTTATCATGCGAATGCGGTGCAGCGTATGGACCACACGCCCATATATCCATAAGGGATCGAAGGCGTTAAAGATAAAAAAAAAAAAAAAAAAAAAAAAAAAAAAAGAGGTAGGAAGGGTAACTATGCGGAAGAATTCCAGTTGAATAAGTGTATGGGGCTTAAAAATCAAACTGAATCGATCGCGTGCAGTAATTATTAGATGCCAGTTCAATTATTGATATCACTGTTGGGTTCGTTCATCACCATGGTTGCGTTCTTATGTTGTGCTGAAATACCAAATCGGGAAGTTTTGTGTGTGCCCCGTACGGGGCACACACATTTGCACACCACTAGTTATTATTCAGATGATCTCCTTAATTATGCGAGTTCCGGGCAAAAGTCATGAACCATAAAATGTGTATTTTGACGTAGGAAATAACTTTTATTATAATATTTATTCTCCTATCTCCGGCAGTTTTCGTCATATAGCATTATGAACAATTGACATGGTTTATAACAACATAAATATCGCATGAATTTTATTTGAAATCTAGTCCCCTTTCAGTTACATAGAGCCACTTCGTTTGCAATGTCGGTGACCTTGATCGTGCCCTTCGTTCGAGAGCAATGGTTCGCCAAAAATGTGGCTACACACGGAAATACACACACACACACCAATAGGCATTTGTTCAGAATCTCACGGGAGGGATTTTCGTATAATTAAAATTCCGAAACGACAAGCAAAAAATGGGATGTGGGTTTGGCCCTCCGCGGGTCAAAGTTATCACTTCCTGATGTGTGTGTCTGTGTGTGTGACGATACGCTTATAAAGTCAAGTTGTCTATCAATACCGCAAATTCGACTGTTAATCGATTATTACGATTTTTTATCGATATCTTGTAAAAAATGATGCCTAGCAAAAGCAGTGATATGAGATGAAATATGTAGTTTCACGAGCGGAACAACTGTGGTTGGATACTTTTCTCGTATCTGTCATCATTCTCGCAATACAGCGTTATAAACAATTAAAATGGTTAATTACGCGATATCTGCTGAATTAGCACAATTATGGGAAAAAGTCATACGACATAAAATATGTATCTTCACGTGGGGAACAACATTCATTGGAAACTTTTTCTTCTATCTCCTACGGTTTTTGGAATACAACGTTATACACAATTGAAATTGTTAAAAACAATTGAAGGAATCATCATTTCAGTTTAACATTCCTTCCGGACTTTAAATTTGACAATTGTAAATTTGTCAATTGTAAATTTGTCAATTGTAAATTTGTCAATTGTAAATTTGTCAATTGTAAATTTGTCAATTGTAAATTTGTCAATTGTAAATTTGTCAATTGTAAATTTGTCAATTGTAAATTTGTCAATTGTAAATTTGTCAATTGTAAATTTGTCAATTGTAAATTTGTCAATTGTCAATTTGTCAATTGTCAATTTGTCAATTGTCAATTTGTCAATTGTCAATTTGTCAATCGTCAATTTGTCAATTTGTCAATTGTCAATTTGTCAATTGTCAATTTGTCAATTTGTCAATTGTCAATTTGTCAATGGTCAATTTGTCAATTGTCAATTTGTCAATTGTCAATTTGTCAATTGTCAATTTGTCAATTGTCAATTTGTCAATTTGTCAATTGTCAATTTGTCAATTGTCAATTTGTCAATTTGTCAATTGTCAATTTGTCAATTGTCAATTTGTCAATTGTCAATTTGTCAATTGTCAATTTGTCAATTGTCAATTTGTCAATTGTCAATTTGTCAATTGTCAATTGTCAATTTGTCAATTGTCAATTTGTCAATTGTCAATTTGTCAATTGTCAATTTGTCAATTGTCAATTTGTCAATTTGTCAATTGTCAATTTGTCAATTGTTCAATTTGTCAATTGTCAATTTGTCAATTGTCAATTTGTCAATTGTCAATTTGTCAATTGTCAATTTGTCAATTGTCAATTTGTCAATTGTCAATTGTCAATTTGTCAATTGTCAATTTGTCAATTGTCAATTTGTCAATTGTCAATTTGTCAATTGTCAATTTGTCAATTTGTCAATTTGTCAATTGTCAATTTGTCAATTGTCAATTTGTCAATTGTCAATTTGTCAATTGTCAATTTGTCAATTGTCAATTTGTCAATTGTCAATTGTCAATTGTCAATTGTCAATTTGTCAATTGTCAATTTGTCAATTGTCAATTTGTCAATTGTCAATTTGTCAATTGTCAATTTGTCAATTGTCAATTTGTCAATTTGTCAATTGTCAATTTGTCAATTGTCAATTTGTCAATTGTCAATTTGTCAATTATCAATTTGTCAATTGTCAATTTGTCAATTGTCAATTTGTCAATTGTCAATTTGTCAATTGTCAATTGTCAATTTGTCAACTGTCAATTGGTCAATGGGTTGGAAATTCCACGTGATCTCCACGTTTCATGACCCTTCGAAATGTTTCCCACAATTTTGGGAGAGATGTTTGACTCTGTGTGTGTGTTTTTTTGGCCGCCCCTCTCATTTGTACGCCCCGGGTAGCGGCCGTTAGGCATGCCTTCAAGGGGCGTACCGGACACCCACCCATGCGGCTGGGGCCGACTTTCGCCCTTTCAGGCCATCGTATTTCTAAACACAGGCTAAACCTCTAGAAACCCCTGTGCTACGTTGGCCGGCGCCTTTGCGAAGATCTAATCAAATTTGGTCTCAAGTTTGCCCCTGGCTTTTATTTATAGTCATTGAAAACGCTAGTTTTATGGAAAATTGTCGACATTTAAAAGTAAAGGGGTAAATATCTTCACAATACAATGAAATACAATGTATGAATACAGTCTTCCCAGCTCTATCCCGAGTTAAAATTCGACACCGTAAAAGATTATTAGCAAATTCGAGCACTTGTAACCTTGTTCCATTGCATAGACCTTCATTGATACTGAGATTTCGAATCAGCATAACAATGCAATTAGTCCTTAATGGTAATTGATAAGGTGGTAGATTAGATGGGTTCAGTGTATTCAAATATTCTGGTAATATTGCGTCATTGATATCCCCATTATGACAATTATCTACACTATCTACACTAACCTAGATTCGTTCCGTTCTTTTATCAAACAGTGGTACAACTGTGTGACTGGTTTCGTTACCATCAACATTACATGCAGATAATACAGCTACTTTTGAGAACTGGTCATATCTACAATCAAGACTGGGTTTTTTTAAAAATTATATTTATTATGTCATCAGCTTCATGAGCGAGGCATTGTTCAGGAGCTAATGGATTATTGTCATTGTCAGTTGAAGTGCCATCTCCAATCGATACAAGATATTTAGAAAATTCTGCTTCGCTTGGTAAAGCTCGCATGTTTTCTGTCGATGAGAATAAAGAAAAATGTTTCGATAATGAACTGAATTTGATAGATAAGTTGACCAACTGACTTCGAGTCGCCTGAGTGTTTACATACAATAATTGTCTGAAATCTCCACCTAGGATCATGATTTTACCTCCAAACGGTGAATCATTTTTCATAAAGTCTTGGAGTGCTCGGTCAAGTAATTCCAAAGCATATCTTGGTGCCATTGGAGCTTCATCCCAAATGACAACGTCAACTTCTCTTAGATATTGTGCATCCTTGGATTGGCCTTTGATGTTTGATACAGAATCAGAAAAGAGAGGAACAGGCATATCGAAACATTTGTGGACCGTCCTTCCGTGTGGAAGTAATATTGCCGCGATGCCCGTGAACGCCATTGTACAAATGCTTTTTCCTTTACATTTCAATAAATGATATAAAGGGGTGTAAGTAAATGTTTTGGCAGATCTGCCTGGACCGTCAAAGTAAAAACATGGGAAAGAATAATTTGTTTTGTTTGAAGTGACAACATTCAAAACTTCATCGGCAATGTGTTTCTGCTCGACATTTAGTCATGAGTATTGAGTCTGTCCAAGCTCTTCGTGCTGTTGGAGTGATATTTGATCATTATGATCACTATCATCAATAGATACCAGTACAGGTGCTTCTGGCATCGTCGGGAAATTACATAGACTGGATCTTTCCTGACGGAAGCAAGCATCTATTTCAATATAGGCTTTAATTTGTGCTTCTAATAAGTCGCAGTTTCTCTAAAAATCTTGCAGGAGGGCGTCATTGAATGTGTCCCAGAGTTTTTCTGGATGATTCGGATGACAGTATAACACAATACGTACAAATAAATGTCGTAATTGTCGAAGCATCATCCAAATTTCCCCTTCGGTCATTGCAAGATCTCATTCGCCGTCGTCTTCGATAAGACCTAAAGCTAAGCATGTACCATGGAAGGTTTGATTGATTGCACACTCCACTGTTCTCAAATTTTCAAAACTTGTTCCCCCCCTGACTGTTATTAATACCAAAAAAAGATGAAAGAGTTCTACCTGCGTAGACCTGATAGAATACATTCTCCCTATAAGTTTGAACTGTTTTTGACGTTTTTCCCATTTTGAAACATTAGAATCTGTTTGTCTTTTGAATACGTAAGGAGAAGGAATTTCTGAATATGTGTATTGTCTAGCCACTGGATCACGTTCATTCAATTTGGAATATTCAAGGAGCATAGTTTGTTTTTCTAAAACAGATCTCACAGCATCGTCATTTCCTTCATCACTGATAATTACAGTTTGTTGATTCGGTTAATGTACCGGTAACCGAATAATAGTGTGGCTTTTATTCTGCAATGGTATGCCTAATATTCGATCACATGCTTCAACGGGTCCTACATATCGAGTTTCAAGGAAATTTCGTATTTCGTCATGATGAACTACATTTTCATTAGTATCTGAGTCAGTCAGCGTAACTGCAGCAGCATCGTGTCCGTTATATATGCATTTGTAGAGATATTTAACAGATTTGATACTGGACACTACTTCGTCATTGATGTGACAGTTAAATAACAGTAACAATGCGGGATTATAAGAGACTACGTACTGATTATCTGCTGTGCTTCCATTAGAGCAACGATACGCACCTGTATTCTTACGGTGATAAGTTGGATATCCATTTTCATCCAAAGTTGTCGAGTCTTGAAACTATTTTGGAAATTTTTTGGAACACTTGCCTTTCTCATCTTTGCACCAATCACTACATGGATCATGTATCATGTTTTTCATAACAATATCATAAAGCTCTGGATGTTTATCTGATTTTGGAATTCCAGCAGAAATATATTTATCAACGACTTCTGGCGTAGTGATCTTATGATAAATGAACATGGGGTAATTCATGCTTCTGATATTCAACAACATATACGTTTGCGATTACCTCACGAAATAACTTTTCTTTCGCTATGACATTAATCAATTCATCTTTCTTGATATTAAAACACGTGAAATCAAATCTGGCCTGTCAGAAGCTGTTTGACTAGGCAATAAATTTTCTTGAATTTCTCGCCAATATGGAGCACATGTCATGGTTACAAATAAATCCGGTTTCCCGAATCTCCGCACAATCGCCATCGCATCTTGATAGTGTTGTAAGATGTTACGGGGCGAACCTGTTAACGATGGCGGAAGAATGATGACTTTTCCCACATTGCTGTTCGTTTCACCTGCCCTTTGTGCAAATGGTCCGTTAGACCTTGATATGTAACAGCTCGAAGTGTCTTTTGATTTAATCGACAAAAATTCATTCTATCTTGTTTTATCTTTATATAGCTATCGACAATCCACTGTTGAAATAATTTCCCTCCTTTCAAAAGCCCATTATCATCTCGAATAGCCATTCGATATTTCATGTATGCAGCTCGTGTAACGCGCTCCCGTTTATTGACACACGAAATATCTTTATGCCAACCTCTGGTCCCATGTGGATAAAACAACGGATAAATCCAAGGTTCAACATGAGGATCCGTAGAAGTGACGTATTGAAGTCTTCTCGTTCGCTTATTATGTATCGTTACATAAGCGTCTGGAATATCGCCTTCAGCACTTGTAGTGAAAATTGCTGCTACTTCATTAACCATTTGCGAATTATATCGCCGTCTATCTTGGCCAGGTTTTAATGAAAACAGTAACTGCATTTCAGGTTCGGCTTGTGTTCCCCTGGTAAGCCTTGATTGTTCTAACTATTCATGCATCATTCTTCATGCAGTACCAATAACTTCAGTAACGTCTTCGTTCAATGTTGGAAATTGCTCGCATCTGGCATTGGTAGCTTCATCTTGATCCATAATGAACAATTGACCAGAAGAAGGGGTCTCAGTTACATCAGGATAGAGAGATGTATTGATTTGATAATAAAGTTGCCCATGTATTTTGAAACAAAATGGTCCCGGTCCCCTGTTGTTGAAATTGACGAAATCAGCATTAAATGAAGCGAAAGCCAATGCATAGTTATATAATCGTATACGTTCGAGAGAATTACTGGATTTCTCATGAGTGCCATCAAATAAATCTCTCAGAATCGCTGGTGGATTTGGTAATGGGTTCAGTGATACCTCTCCATGGTTACAACAATCATTGAACGAATTTTTCTTCTGAGCAACTTTCTCTGCTACAAAATCTTTCGCATTGCAGTGTTGACATAAATCATTCATTTCTGCAATATACTGTTCATTTACATTATTTTCTTGATCATCTTCACGATTGCTAGGTCTCAAGTAATCATAATAAGATTGATTATATATTCGGGGTACGTCAATGTCATTGATAGTACCAGTTATTGATATTTCGCGATTCCCAGATAATGTATAATTTTCTGCGAGTTCAAAAACACGTGGGCCATGTATCTCCGCATCACTGGATGGCTGTGTATCATGAAATCTAATAGAATTAATAGGAATTTTCAAAGTAGCATCCAAGTGAACGACAGACTAGATAAATCGATGATATAGTATCATCTAACAGTGTCATAAAACTTTCTTAGTGAGTAATAATTCACTTAGAATTAACTCATAACGTGAATTTGTAATACTTTTGTTTTGTTTTATTTAATATGTAATACCTTAATGTCAGACTCATCAAACTTCTAGACAGCCTTTGCCTACCTCACCATTATTATAAAGTCGTTTGTTTTATAATTATCCAAATTCTGTTGAAGAAAAACGTCGTACCACTTAATTTTTTAGTTTGGACGATAATCGTAAAATTATCTTTTCTCCTGGTGAAATAACTACTTATTATAGAACTTTTTGAATGAATGCAGATTCCGATTTTCTCTTTTTTTTTCATTATTCAAATTGTGTTGAAGAGAAAAAACGTATCACTTAATATTTTGGTTCAATTAGTCATGAAATGATATTTTCTTATGTTCAAATGAGTAGTTATTATATCAATTTTTAAGTGAATTTTAATTAATTAATTAATTAAGTGAATTAAATAAATACATGAAAATTTCAATTTTTCAAGTTTTAAAGGACTGACTGAATTTGTACTGAACGAATACACAAATTTCAATTAAACATAGCAGTACGTGTTATCGATATTTCTCATAGAAGTCCCGGGGGAATATTTCCCGAGATGAACTATGCAAGCTTAAAAAAAAACTTAATTAGAACAAAACATAAGAGAAGTTATTTTCGAAAAAAAAATGTCACAAGATTTTCCGACTTGTCCACGGAATGTAACAAACTGAACCCTTGAAAAATGAAGTAATTGTTCATCAAACGTGGATAAAGAATAAATATCTCAGTGAGAATTTTCATACTCTGATATAAAATAACGTCACTGATATATTAGATAAAACAGGAAATAATTAAATACGCCGAATATTTTTGCTGCAGTAGAAGACAATGGAGAACATAATATCTGAGATGAATGAAAAATAGTTGTGAACATGAAAAATTGAACTTATTTATTCTATCTGATGGTGAAATATTCTCCTGACTGTCTTTGTCTACAGAAAGGCGTTTAGAAGCAGGCAAACCTGCTTGTCAGCAGAGTCATAGTTTGGCCCTCCATCTCATCACAGATCGAAATGTGATTCATATCGGGTACTTTCAAATACTGTCCTCCCCATTTTGTTTCAGGCTAATTCTCCTCGGAGTTGTACACAAATCCCCTGCATGAGTTTATCATCTGGACGGAAAGTGATAATCTGCACCGAAAACTTATGTTTCCCTTGAACCACTAACCCTCCACCATAACTTCCATTGGCTGTAGTGACTTTGACGAATGGATTTCGCATAAAACCCCTAACAGACAATGCCCAAGAAACCGTCATTATTGGATCCAGTGAGACTTTAGTGTAGGTGCTGGGTGATACTTTTGATGCTCCCTCGTAAACTCCATGCAATGTCACGTTTAATGGCTGAACATGAAATTCTGTGCCAATCAAATTCTCTCCACTGACACTGAATGGCGTGTTTAAAAGGCCAATCACCCCCATAGTGATGTCGACGATCTATTCAATTAAATTTAGAGTAAATGAATATCATTATTATTTAATTTTCGAGACAAGGCAAAACATATCGAATTGACACAAGCTCAAACGATTGATAATTGCGTACCTCATTAAGTTTGATCTTTGGCGCATATTTCAAGGTATCGTTGCCCGAAATTAGCAGCCTCGTTTGTTTTCCCTGCCCATTACTCACGATGAACTTTAGCACTCGTTTCTGAGCTGTACGTACTCCTTTGATCCCCTCAATGCAATCAATGTACCCAGTTAAATCCCTAGAATGAAAAAGAAAATTAATGTTATCACTTGGAAATAATTTTTTAACTAACGCTAGCTCAATCATCACATGAGATAGTCAATTATCAAAATTGTCAACATTAATAATTTATAAAAAATAACTGATGGTGAATCTATGGAGAACAAAATTATGATTTTCAATTGAATCGAATTTCCTGGAAATTCTTTGCAATATTATAAGATGTTTACCTTCCAGAAATGATTGAGGCCCCTCAAGTTTTATCTCACTGATTATATATAACACAATAAATGATCATTCATTGAAACTGGGAAACACTGATGAGGCCTGGGATTGACTACCATGTGGTGTGATGAGGTTATGTGAATGTATATGATGATATTTTATACTAAAATTAAGAAATACTTACATGGTGGTGTCGCCAGCCTCAAAACTCTTCACTTAAAGTGGACTCGTATGTATTCAACACGTTTATGGCCTTAGTGAAAAACACGGGCAGTGAACGTTAAGAAAACCGGAAAAAGAACGACTGGGCCAGTGACTGGTCTTCGGGTCTAAAACCGAGCTCTTCTGCTGGCTGACGACGCATGCGTACTGTGTCACAAGTGTTTTTCTTTTTTTAACGTCACATGATGGCGCTACTGTACGTGTATTGTTCTTGTAAAAATTAAAATTTTGAAAATTGGCGCCAGATTGTCTTGTGTGTTCAGCCAGTAAGGAATAGGTGTTACAGATCTTCGATATTTTCGACTAATTCGAGATAATCCATTTTATGTGTATGTTCTTTTTAGAATAGGATACGCATGACTCCATACCGGCCATAAGGGCTAGTTTCACCTGGACGGCCACATATAGTGAAAGGATCACTTAAAATGTACTTCGTGTAAAATTTGTACAGAAAAACGATTACAACAATTTTTGGAGTCATGGGCTGGGAAGTAGGCCGGAGAATAAATTGCGCAGTTGCGAACCCGTTCTTGGGCGATGAGACGCAACGGCGTCCCTTGATGAAAGCTATGAGCGTCGTTACAAGCGATCAAGATTTGCGGTACAGCAAATCTGTAGCTCTAACCTCATCGTGCAAACCAAGGATAGTGTAAAATATCGTTATCATCCTCAAATCCTGCCAGATAAAAACAGCTTCGGTTGAGTTATCGACTGCAATCCAGATATATTGTAATGGGATTTATTGGAAATTCCGTACAGTGACTATGACATACCCCACAGGGTCTACCGTTCCCCACGCAGTGACCCCACCACACTGCCAGTGAAGAGTGGGGAGTCGCGAGGCTCACCGCTACGCACTCACCACTCAACGAGGCAGAGCCGCTTAGGCGGGCTCCCAGTGCAGTCCATTGGTCGGTTCTCTCCCGACTCCCTCCAGGTTGCCTCCCAATGCTAGCTATTGGTTGCCGCTCCCTCGCTCTCTCTCTCTCTCTCTCTCTGTAGAGACGTCGTCGTCGCTTCCCGACATTTTGTCGGTTCGTGTTTGGCCAAAGGATGCCGATATGCCCCCTGGCGGGAGCTCTCTATGTCTAGAGCCACTTCGGCTCGCCACCCGATAATACTGATGATAGGGTGCGCCCCCGGAGTCTGGACCCTGCAACGCTCTCTGCTTCACGGCACTCTGTTCTCTAGCCCATGCTATCTGTGGAGTGACCTTGAGAATGTGCCGCCATGTTCTCAGTCACTGCACACCAGGACCCTCTAGAGTCACGTCTCCTCCGGTACACCGCGATTCTCGTTTTTTTTTAGTCACGAACGCGATTTTGGGACCCTGCTCCTCTCTCCACGACCTAGCATACTGAGCCTTCCCGCCCTCCGTTCCCACACTGTCACCTCAGCTAGTGCTGATTCGCGGGTAGTTCAATTCATCGAGTAAGTTGGATGTACGGATTCCCATCGATGGATTGCCTTTAAACTTCAGATTTTAGTTGTCCCGGCATTATCACTTTGGTGTTTTGGATGACCGATAATGCCGGGTGGAATTTCGGATTTATTGGCTCCACCATATTGGATGTTCGGATTCCTGGACCGCCGAATTATGTGTTGTTTGTCGCGAGACTGACTCCCGTCAGTCTGTCCTCTCGTAATTTTGTTCATGGATATTTCGGGTTTCGTTACCTTTGGTCCATAAAAAGATAGCTGGAGCCCCCAATTTTAGACTCTGTATGCGGGAACGGGCGAAGGTAATACCTCTTCTTGGTTTTCGGGATAGAATCAAGGAAAAGTGTTACAATATAATCTGAAGAGTACCATAAAAACGTTAATTTAACGTGAGGTTCGGAACGGAAAAAAAGTCGACTACAGGCAGAACTTGCTACAGTTGCGTAAGCAGAGAACATTGCTGCAACTGAGAGTTCCATCGTTCTGTAAGAAAAAAAACTCAATTATATGAAATTTTATTCATAAACGTATATAAACATGTATACGCATTGTTTTAGGAATATGCCCATATCTTGGCAGAATTCGTAGAGCACCAGAACCGCATGAGAGTTCCAAGCATAAGTTCCAAATTACATAAAAAAGCAGAAGTCAGACATTTTCAATTATTTAACAAATGTTTTTTGTATTTTTTGCCATGGATATCAAATTATAATCGTCTAATAATACGTTGTCATGCTCCATAGAGAGTAAAGTTTGCAGTCGTCCGACGACATTCACCTTCGCAGCAAACCTGTAGACATAGTTATATGGTAATCTATACTGAAGCAAGAAAAACCAAATGTACCAAGCTAAACTTACTCCAGTTGACTCGGACTCACTCGTATTGCATAAATCCCCATTTTGAACGGGGAAAAAATAGTTTGTTTGGGATGTACTACTGCTTAGTAATTGACAAATCCGTTGCAATGCCACAGGTATTGAACTGAGTGTACAGACACTTCTGTCCATTATAGGTCCCCCGATACACAATATGGTATCATTACAAGCCATCTGTTTAAAAATCAAGCGCATTCAATTTATTGCCTAAATTAAAAATGATCTCACCATATCTGTTAATTTTAGCCATCATCTGACGCTTTTTTGGGGGCTTGGTCAGTTTGATGTGGAAAAACATGCAGATGTTAAGTATAGCATTGTGCATAGATTGACAAACCCTCGTTAGCCCGTATCTGTTATCATTGATTTCACATCCCTGGCGGACCGGTCCATTAGCACTGTGCAATCGGCTTGTGCAGTATGTCTAGAACCTTTCGAGTATAGATCGATCCAGCCTTTGAAATAATCGATCCAGGATTGACCAAATGCCGAGTCGGTTGCCGGTGGACTGAACTTAATTTTTTTTTGTTTAAATCTATCTTTTTATTTCCTTTTTTTGGATAATCGATTTGGTGTTAGGTCGATCGTGAGTTGGTTGGGGCAAAAAACCAATTCTAGTCGACCACCAATCGACCCGCTAATTGGTCGATGCTGGGTCGATTATTTCAAATCAAAACCGATTTGTTCTCAGAAACTAATCGACATACTGCACAAATCGATTCTATAATCGAGCCGTCCGCCAGGAATCGAAGAATTCTGACTGCCAACCTAGTTTGGGGCAATAACAAAAAACTCATAACCTATACCTAGAATGCTATGCACAATAGGAAATCAACAGGAGTAAACTTGAAAGAACTGACTCGAAACCGGCTATTTGAGAAAACCAACTCAAAAATATAAACTTCAAAGTGTACTCAATATGGCGCATTGAAAAAGAAAATTTACTCATACTACTGAAAACTTAATTCCCACACTCAAGTTGAATAACCAAATATACACACAGGCCGATGAAAACGCAAATACATGTAGGATCCTTGTCAGTAATTTTATTTTAAAGTATAAATATTTGTTCATGGTAAAAAGATACATCAATTAAATCAAAGCTCGCGGTCTTTGTTTCCACATTAGTTCAATCGTCGTTGGAACTATATCAATCATTCACACGTCAAAATAGAGAATACCATAATGGCTCTACAGTGTACAACTAATAACTAGTCTCCTATTCACTTACAGGTCCTTGAATACTCGAAATTGTCCACCATTGTCCTTTTCCTATGCCCTGTTCACTTACTCGTTCTCTCGCACTTTATTGTAACTCTCTAGCTCACTTACTCATGCATTCTTATTCACTCTCAATAACCGTTACTTGGAAAAACCCAAACGATCCCTAATTTCATTACTTAATAGCCGCTCACTCCTAATTGTTATAACCACTCGCCCACTTTTCGAAGCTTAGACATTCTAAATTGTTTTATTACTTTAATCGCGGCAGATGTTCACTTATTTTGAAAAATACTCGAAAAATCTATTTCCCACTGACGTCACTCACTTTTGTACTTATATTCCCCAATGAAAATATAGTCTCCTACATACACTATGTTAACATGCATCGAGTATCAGCCTATCGAGAAAATCGATCTTTTGAGAAGCAAGTTGCAGCAAATGTCAAAAAGTTTATTCCCAATGCATTAATTGAAACGATTATTAATATGCTCAGCAATCCTGGTGAAATCACGTTCGCCATCCAAAAAAAAAGATTAATCAGCCTCCGGTGTGGAATAAGTTTCCTCTCACAACTCTACAACGCATGCTCGTTCCTGCTATATTTCGCAGAAAATCGATTCCAATTTTACCTTATCTGAAAGAAACCCATCGATGAACTGAACATAATGCCAAACAATCGATTTGAATTTCACCCGAATCACTCGGCTGACTTCGGCGGGAAGCGCCAACCAGGATGGACGCTCGCGCTCGTTCGTGCTCGGTATTCTACCAAAACCTGTTCCCTTATCTCCATCATGGTCCCTATTTCACAATTTTCGTTCTCTATTCCTTGCGTTCCTACTTCAAGTAAAAAAGTTAGTCTGTTTATTCGTGCTCCGACGGCTAACAGCAATTTTGAATAATTGCCGTTGTTCTCCAACAATCTACCTACTATTATCGGCGTCACTTTTTTCTCGATTCCATAAGCAAAACGTTTCGGAGTAAAAAAGTTAGCGCAACATTTATATGAGAAAAGTTCTTTTTTTTTTATTCCTCCCTTTCAGAAAAAATCACTAGACTATCCTAGGATCGGTATCTAGTGAGTTTTTGATTACGAAAATCAATTTTTTGTTTTTTTTTCTATCAAGGCCAATTGAAATTCCCTTAAACTTGTGCTTTTCAGGTAGACAAGGTACCTTTGCATGAGCAAAAAATATGTTGTGGTGGAAGGGAGAAGATGCCCTCGTGGAAATTCAGCCGACAGATTATGTAGAAAAATGTCATCAAATGACGAATAATGACATGAAATGATAAATTTCACAGATCTTCACAAATTTGAACAGATTATGATTCAGACTGATTTTGTCGAATATTTTATGTCATTTTCCGACAAAATATACGATATTTTGTGAGTTCATGGAGCGACATAGAATGTCAAATTTCGACATTTTTTGATAAACTCGTACCGATTATGACATAGTACAAGCGATGCTAACGAATTTTGTATGACATTTTCTGACAAAATATATTCTATTATGTCAGATCATGGAATGACAACGAATGTCCAATTTCGACGTTTTTTGATAAAGTCGTACCGATTATGACATATGACCGATTTTGACGAATTTTTTTCACGTCATTTCCCGACCACATACATAATATTTTGGAAGCCCATGGAATGACAACGAATGTTGAATTTCAACATTTTTGACAAATTCGTACCGATTATGACGAAGTTTTTCATGTCATTTCCCGACAAAATAGATAATATTTTGTAAGCCCATGGAATGACATAAAATGACAAATTTCGACATTTTTTATAAATTCGTACAGATTATGACATATGACCGATTTGGAGGAATTTTTTCATGTCATTGCCCGACAAAATAGATAATATTTTGTAAGCCCATGGAATGACAATGAATGTCGAATTTCGATATTTTTTGATCAATTTGTACCGATTAGGACATGGTCGATTTTGACGAATTTTTAGATGTCATTGCCCGACAAAATACACAATATTTTGCAAGCCCATGGAATGCCATAAAATGTCAAACTGCGGAATTTTTGGTCAATTCGTGCAGATTATGACATATGACCGATTTTGACAAATTTTTTGATGTCATTGCCGGACAAAATAGATAATATTTTGTAAGCGCATGGAATGATATAAAATGTCGAATTTCGCCATTTTGTGGCGAATTTGAACAAATTATGGCATAATATCTTTGACTTCCATAAATATTGTATGATTTCCTGACGAAATACATAATTTTATATCAAATCATGGAATGGCAAAAGAAGTCGACCTGAGACAGAAACTGACATTTTTTCTATGTCTTTTTCGACAGATAATGTTGATGACCGGCCAGTAAAGACAGATCGATCGTCATTTTAGAATAATCGATCTACGCTCGACCAAATACCCAGTGGGTTGTCGGTCAACTCGAGCTATTTTTTTGTTTATTATGTTCTTCTCATTTTTTTCTTATCCATGCAGAAGACGGCAAAAGTATGATTCATCACGAACGAAACCATTCGACGGAGCGTCGATAGTCCGGCGATTTCTGAAAATCGAAAATTCCCAAGAATCGAGAGTTAGTCGGACAGATCATCGAGAGTTTGAAAAATGAGGGGCCAAGGGGATGGGCAAGCTATGACTTGATAATTCTGGGCAAAAGTATACTTGGGACTCGCGACTAAGAATCGATCCGTGGAAATTTTCGACAGTTGCACCTCTATCGACAGGTTTCGTCAGGGATAAAATTACAAAATATTCAGCGATTGCAAAACATACATTAGCGTATGGTATAAACTGATGAGTTCCCTTTTCATCCCTCTGATAGTGCCTAGGTAAAATTCTGATACTGTTAAGAATCGATATACAACCATGAGCTGTCATTGAATGGACCTGTCACCTGTCTGATTTGTATCAGGAAAAGTGATAGGTTTCAGTTCAACTAAACATTTGTAGCATGTACATATGAACTACTCAATTACATGCAATTAAAGCATAGTTGCAATACCAGTTACTGCATGCAATACATATTTCGTGAGGTATAAATTTTACAAAGATAAAGCAAGCAGCGTATATATAGGTCGTGAATATAACAAGACATACTATTTGAGGATTTTAGCATGTTTAAGCGGGGGGGGGGGGGGGGCGAGCGTCAAGGGTTGAAGGATTCCGAAGGGTGCCGAATGATTCCGAAAGGATTCCGAAGGTTTCCGAAGATTTCCGAAGGATGTCGAAGATTGCCGAAGATTGTCGAAGGATTCCGAAAGGATTATGAGAGGATTCCGAAAGGATTCCGAAAGGATTACGAAAGATTACGAAGGATTCCGAGGATTGCCGAAGGTTGCCGAAGAGTGCCGAGGCATTCAGGAAGGTGCCGAAGGATTCCGAAGAAGGCCGAATATTCTCGAAGGGTGCGGAAGGATTCCGAAGAATGCCGAGTGATTCCGAAGGTTGTCGAAGAATTCCGAAGGGTGCCCAGTGATTCCGCAAGGATTCCGAAGGTTCCCGAAGATTACCGAAAGGATTCCGAAAATGAGCAAAGGGGGCCGAAGGATTCCGAAAGGATTCCGAAGGGTGCTGAAGGATTCCGAAGGGTGCCGAATGATTTCGAAGGGTGCCGAATGAGTCCGAAAGGATTTCGAAGGTTTCCGAAGATTGCGGAAGGGTGCCGAAGATTGCCGAAGTATTCCGAAAGGTGCTGAAGGATTCGAAGGTTGCTGACGGGTGCCGAAGGATTCCGAAGGTTGTGGAAGGCTTCCGAAGGTTGCCAAAATATTCCGAAGGATTCCGAAAGTTGCCGAAGGACTCCGAAGGGTGCCAAAGGCGTCCGAAGGGTGTCGAAGCATTCCAAAGGGTGCCGCAGGATTCCGAAGGGTTCCGGTTGCGGGCGCGGCTCGAATGCGGGGGAGGGGGAGGGTTGGGTGTGGGGGGGGGGGCGAATGCCGGGGATTGACAGCGGAAAGGCGCGGAGGATTTTTTACAATGATACGTCAAAATCAAATGTTCTAATCTCCTCCTATCCTACAAATGTTTTACCATTCTACACCTTCATCATTTTATGCAAAGTATTATTTCAAATGGATAAGAAAACATTCATACTCCTCTCCTGAAGTTTCACTTCTCTGGCGCGTGAGGAACTACACGCCATTTTTTTTTGCTGCGAAATACGTCTTTGAACAATCAACCCTGGCGCAAAAAATTCTTCTTAGATATTAGTTTTAAAACAAGGACAATTGGGAAATGGGAGTGCTATGGTCGTTCACCCTTTTTTAACTTCCCGATTTCGAGGGAAGGTATGGTTTTGGGTCTGAAAATGGAAATCGGAAATTCTACCTGATCTCCACGTTTCATGACCCTTAGAAACGTTTCCGACCTATTTTAGCGCGCTGTTCGTCTGTGTGTGTGTGTGCGTATGTGAGCAAGAATTTGTCGAACGACTTCTCAGGTACAACTTATCCGATTTGGGTTTCCTTATACTCATTCGATAGGTTTCAGCCTAACTTAGACCTGATTAAATTTTGAACATGATCGACCCAGCGGTTTTTAGTTCTTGACAAATTGGATAGTTTATATGGTTGCATCGTGAGAACGGCTAAAGATGCAAAACAAATTGTTTAATGAAAGTTGTTCCACACACAAAAATACATATTTGATGTTGTATAACTTTTTTTTTTAACACCGATGGTTAATCATTATTAACAAATGGAATGGTTCAGATCGCTCCGTAGCAAGAGCGGTTGAAGATATGAAATAAAGTGTCTAATAAAAGTCGTTCCACCCGTAAAAATACACATTCGACGTTTTCTGACTTTTTTTTGATAAAACCCATAGTTAATTGTTATTACAAAATTGCATTATTTATCTAACCATTATATATTGATCATTATAAAATTTGTCAATATTTGAAAATTTTGAAAAGCGTAAAACGTCCATAACTTGAGATATGAACCGAAATTTTTTATATAACATATACGTGTCAACGATCGGGAAGTTATTCGTTCGACCCGTAGAGGATCAGACCCACATCCCGTTCATTCCAATTGTTGTTGCCTCATTTTTAATTAGAAATACGGGTGAACACATAGCACACCCATTTTCCAATTGCCCTTTTTTTATACTATCTAAGGAGAATTTCTCGCCCGGAAAATTGAATGAAAAAATAATGTAACGACTGTGACGATACATTTGCGCTCTCATTCAAAATTTTTTTATTATGAATTGTTTATATGGAAAGTATTTTGAAGACCCTAGTTGTCACTATAGGCTAACCAACATAACGCGCGAACATGACGATATTTATCAACGCCTAACCTCAACAATGGCGCAACACACGGAAATATTGTGTTTAAATGGGGCATTTATTGAAAAATCCCAACTTGAACGACTCAGACAAACTCTCGGTGGTCTGAAAAATTACAACAGTGCAACCTCGTTATTGCCTCAAACTTTGAATTCCACAACTCACACTGCTTCGACAGCTCTGAACCCTCATGGCACTTCTCAATTCAATGGTTCGACAAACATTCGCGAACGGTTATCATAACTAATTCCTAGGCAATGAGAGATAGATAAAAGATTATTCTTCCTATTGGAATATTTTTTCCAGCAGATTGAATGTCTGGCTGTTTTATAGGCAAGTAACTTCCGGTGAAAAATCGAGATTTTTGCTTCGCTCCCTTCTAATCATGTACTTCTTCATGTACTGATTCATTTTTAATTAAGAAAAAAATTCTTCAAAAATTTGAGCAGACGTGAGAAAGGTTGCTCTTTGCAATGGATACAAAAAACAACTCAAGTTAATAAGTTGAAATTCAAAATCGAAAAATGATTTCAACATTCAGAATGCGAAATTTATAATTACAAACTTGAATATTTAAAATGGACAGAATCAACTTCAAAAACTTTTTTTGTTCAAAAATGCATAACTTAAATTTAGTGTGTTTGGCATATTAAAAAATTAACCGAGAAAAGTCTGGATTTTTTTCTTATAACATTTATTATCATTAGCTATTCCTATCCAAGGCGTGATTGACTGAACTTCTAATACAAAATATTTGACAGTTGAGGTTATGGAAAATTGGAAAAAATCTGTGCCAATTTACCCGGACAATTCGTAATTTTTGGAGGTGTCCAAGTATCGACACAGTGGTTTTGCAATTCTAAGCATATTTTGGCTATTTAAGATAAGGTAAAAAATGTGTTTCGTCTATATAATAATAGAAGAAAGGGTTAAAATTCATAATTTACTTACATTTTGTTGTTTACGTGCACTGGTGCGCGATCGGCAGCCATTGGCTGGCAAAGGGGCCAAAGGGGGGGGGGGGGCAAATTGTCTATTACCATCAGTACCAACATTTTTTTCCATCCAAAAACTTTCAAGGGTGTCAATGATAAAGAATGAGTTTTAGTTATTGATGAGTTGTATTTTTCCCTCCTGCAGACACTCTGAATGTGCGTTTGGCGGATAAAGGTGAGAAAATAATATCTATTAATTTTTTTTCCAGTGCAGATTTCTACCGGTAAGCAAATCTACTTTTTTTTTCATTATTTTACAACAAGAAAATTCAGAGTGACTAGATTATTGCATTTCGCACTCCCAACGTTTTTTTTGTGGGTGCAAATGGACTACACCCTAAAAAGTAATTCGATTGAAAATTTAGCTCGCGAGCGGCAAAAGTAACATAGCCTCTTAATCTAATATTTAGGCATTTTTTAAATCCATCGAGTGGAGAATTTGAATAAAACTTTCGATTAACAGCCAAAATTGACAGATATAAAGTGACTATGCTGACTCTACTAAACTGCTACTTACCCCACCAAATGAGAGCCGATATTCTCGACATAATTCTACAGGATCATGGCCACATGGCAAGCTGACCTCACTCAGCAATTGTTCATTTTGACAGTTGTGTTTTGTTTAAGGACAATTATTAAGACACATAGTATGCTGCTTTCTACAACAAAATATACAGATTACTGATAAATATCTTATAGACATACCCATGAACTATATTCAATGTCACTGAATAGATTACGTTATATCACTCTCTATGGAGTGTTTGGAGCAGACCGACCACTGGAAATTGTTTGCGGTTCCTGTCGTCGTAGATCCCATGATTCCTCCGCTATCGCGACAATGTGTTGTATTCTGATCATGATCAATTGACAGGCTGAAAATTAAAAGATAGGTAAGACTACATGCCGACTGGCATTAGAACTGAAATGAAACAATGTAATAGGTGATCACAGATGTCCAAGTTCATGAGTACCGACGATGTATGTTACCAAATCATTGTAAAGCAAAGCAACACTCCGCTCTCGGCTTTGACAATCAACATCCATGTAGGCGACTCCTGTTTGTTCAATAGAAATAGCAATAATTTTTGAATACCCAGTTAGTGCTTCACTACTTACCAAAAGTCAACAATGTTGGATCCAGTGCTTTCCTGAAAATGAATGAAAATTTCTTTAGATGGGAATAAATGCTATTATATATGAGTAATGAAAGCCATACGATGTAAAACTGATGATGAAATCGTATTGATCTGGCGAAAAAACGTGTGCATATGTAGTAAAGTGGGATCCTAATTCCTCCAGCACCACTTTATTATTTATCGTATCAGGATAGTTCGACAGCTGTGATTTTGTGATCCATGGTGCAGTATAATCATCCTAGAGATAATAAGTGAATTGAGAGTGCAGTCGGAAAGAGTTATAAGTCCTTAAAAATAGTGAATTAGGGTACAAGATGAGAAGCTCGTTTTCGATAAATGTCGGAAACGGAATTTATCCGCGAGCGTTCTAAACCAATGTATGTTGAGACGTACAGAAGCCGCAACAAATGAATCTCAGTTTGATAGCCTGAGCGTATTACACATCGTAATAATGGAGATTTTATTCAAAACAATTTCCAGCTACTCAGCATCGGCGCGATAAGTCCACCGACATTTAGTTGGATCCGTGGTTTTCGAGATTACTATACAACATATCTACTGCATTCGAATAAATCAATAAATTCATTAAAGTTTTCATAAGATCTGCACTGAAAATATCCAAGAATATTGTTGTTATTACTGCATCGATATAACTGCCTTAAAGAAAATGTATACCGATAAAACAACTCTGTCACATTACGAATTCTTTCTGTTAAGACAAGAAGTTTCTTTGCCAGAGACAACTCCATTAAGTTAACATTCTCGAATGCATTCTCACAAGATGCTATTATCTGTATTACAGTGAATACATCATATATCAACACATTCAAACTTCATTGAAAAAAAAAATATCGGTTGTTTAAAAAATTAAGCTTTCCTTGGTAAGTTGTTTGAATGAAGTAATATGTAATACGCATCCTCTGATATTCAACTGTCGGAAAACATAAGAATTATAATATCCCGTTTGAGATCCAATTCCGCACATATTGCAGCATTATAAAACATTCCCTGTCGCAAGAGCACGGAATATTAGTATTAGAGTTCATTTATATCAGTATAAATGCACTCACTGCACATCGCTCTAATTGGATTGATAATTGTGGATAAAACGTTGGAGCAGACTGAATTCTGAGTCGATTGTGATCGATGGTTTCATTTTTTCCTTTGGGATCCATCGGTATTCCTGTGAAGATTATACAGGAATCAGCAAACTTTACGTAGACAGGAATAACATTCAGATCTTGTTACGATCCTAACGCTGAAAATCGTGTAGAAAACTCGGGTGGAAGGTGAACCCCAGCAACGAACAGACCGCAACTAATCACGAATACTAAGTGATTTTGAAGGGAAAGAGCGATCGGATTGTGTGGGATAAAGCACTAAAGTGTAAGATAGTTTATAGCGTAGGGGTCATAGAACTATAGATCATAGAGAAAGAAACATACGCGTTCGCTTTTTGACTTTAAAACACTATTTATTTGTAAAAGAAGAGAAACCAAGATAAAACCGGTAGAAATGTAGAAATAATAGAAAAATAGAAACGAAAAGGAGCAAGAATGAGTAACCAAATTTGTGTGACTTACAGTAGTAATCGAAAAAGAATGGGTGGGTAGCGATCGCTCGGTTTCAGTTGGTGGCTGGTCTCCTCAGGAGGTCCCCTGGTCCACGGGTGAGCGAGAGAGATGGTCCTCTGGTCCACGCGTGAGCGAGAGAGATGGAACTTCGGTTGATCGTTCGATGTAGTTGGAGATTTCGGAACTTTTTGCACTTTTTGGGTATTCCTCGGTTAAATTTACTGGAATTAATTCTTCGGTATTCTTTTAGCAGTGCAGAACTGAAGAAGAAAATCGTTCAATGGTATATTGAGTGACTGTGATTTCGATGTCTTCAAGATACTCGAGGGTGTAATTTGAACAGGCTAAGGGCGCCCCCAAAGAAACAGAGCTGCAGCGTTTTCACACAACTAGGAAAAATCTGGTACTGGCTCTTCTCGAGGTCAGTGGTCCATTTTTATTGCCGTTGCGGGTCGAAAAAAAATAAGTGGGGGTTGAGTTTAGGGCGAAGTTCAAGAAGTGGACACATTTCCCTTGCACGTGTAGGCTGATAACGTACCCTGATTTTTACTCATAATCGCTATGGGCACTCGAACAATTTATGTTGAAACCACGTGAAACTGGAGCATATGCCAGAATTTCTTCGAAGACGACCGTAAAGATGTCATTTAAATGGTTGTGGAAATCACGAATTCTGTGATAACGCAGTGCCGCTCCGTTCAACTTTCATTTAATTTCATCATAAGAGGAAAAAAAATCTACCCAAAGCTATGCATTTTCAGATAGTGCTAAGGGTCCTTCGTCAAGCAAGCCGCTGTAGCTCGAACGCTCCATTTTTACGACTTGCAGCGGGGTGGAGGGGCACGTGGGACGTATGTGAAGAATGGTATCAACGACGAAATTCCACCGATTACAGCTGATGAACTATTGCAGACCTGTAGTAGAGTGGGCAACAACAAGGCCCCTGGTCTCGATGGTGTGCCAAACATAGCGTTGAAGGCCGCCATTAATGCAGCACCCGGAATGTTCCTCGAAATGTATAATACATGCATCCAGGAAGGTATTTTCCCCAGCAGATGGAAACAACAGAGACTCGTGCTTCTCCCCAAGGGGAAAAAGCCACCGGACGTGCCATCATCATATCGTCCACTCTGTATGCTGGATACAGCGGGCAAGATTCTGGAGCGCATAGTACATCAGAGAATTGAGGCAGCGATGGAACCCCTCTTGTCTGACTGTCAATATGGTTTCAGGCGAGGACGATCTACCTTGGATGCTATCGACCTCGTGGTGAGAACAGCGAAGAGAGCGATTGAGGGCGGACGACGGAAAGGAAGTGCGAAACAATATTGTTTGGTTGTTACTCTGGACGTCAAAAACGTCTTCAACTCGGTTCGGTGGGATTCCATCTTGGCGGCATTATCGAAGCTATCAGTACCGGTATATCTTCAAAAGATAGTAGGTAATTACTTCACCGACAGGGTTCTTAAGTACGACACAGAAGTAGGCACCAAAACATACGAGGTGTCTGGGGGTGTACCTCAAGGCTCAGTGTTGGGGCCCCTTCGGTGGAATATCGTGTACGACGAGCTGCTGAAACTGGCATTGCCGACGGGGCAATGCAATTAAAGCTTTTTGAGATCATGTCTGTTTCAAACATTTACGCGACTTTTCACTTCAGTATTTACTGATTTTTTTTTTCATTTCTCTATATGTCGCTGCCTTTTGTGATTTTTTTCGTAATCAAGAGACAACTCCTTTTTCCACGCGAAGGCCATTTACTTCTCATTAAAGCCTTTAAGTCTCTTTGAAGCATTTTGAAACCACGAATATACAACAACTACGTTGAAGAAGTTCAACAAGTCCGTATCTCGGGCTTCACTCGACTTCACGTTCCATGGCGGCATTGATACACACAAGTGATATACAAGTCTTATATTCTGAGTCGGTCCATGTTTACTGTAGAGATCAATTTTTGCGATCGCCGACTCCATCTAGTCTCCATTCATCCAGTCATCACATGAATTATTTTTTTCTAACGGCTCTACCAGCTTAATTATGCACATTATGGAAAAAAGTCAATACATATTGAATGTGCATCTTTGTCTGAGGAACAATTTATTCTAACAATTTTTTTCCCTAACTCCAACCGTTTACTAGATATACTGTTATAAACAATTGAAATTGTTAATCACAATTTGTATTCTCAACCAATATCTATGAAAAACTAATCAGGGCTAAGTGACATGCAGACGCGTGAATTGAAACCTCGATGGCTTCGATTGGTGTATCCATTCGTGAGAAATCGTTGACCAAAATTGATGGCACATACATATAAACATACACACACACAGACATTGACTCAGAATTTTTCGGGGATCATTTTGGTACCCTTAAGAGACCAGTTGCAGGTTGAAATAAAAAAGTTCGATTTCGGGGTGATTACAATAACTTCCCGACCGGGAAGTTCAAAAAGCTCAGTTGAAAAGCTGGCTGGTGGCGGTAGCCTGTCTCTAAATACCAAACTAGGGTCAGAATTCCAGCCTAGTTCCTTAGGCCCAACTAGGCCCCATGTTCCAGGACCCAGGTAGCACAAGACTGGCACCGGCTCGTTTACCAAGACTGAAACGAGCCAGGAAAGGCTAGGGAGTAGTCTGGACCAGTTGTTAATTCTCACCTGGGTATAAGTTCCATCGGATTTTTGTGAATAGCGTTGAATGAATTTGAAAATGACCATTTGTTTTTACCAAAATTGTACCAAATGTTGGACCAAAATGTAGTTTAGAATGATTAAGATTTGCTGACTCCTCTATTTGCACTCATGTGGGATATGAATAGTTCAGAAACCTTGGAAAGGATCAGAAAAGATTAGTCAAGTTAGGACGCATATTGGCTCTGAAGAACATTTCGTTAACCCTATACCTTTTTACGTTTGTATCTGAGTTTGATATACTCATATGTAGAATATTTAAGATTCTCCGTTACCCCGAATTATGAAGCCAATGTCATGGCAATGAATTATTGAAATTTGCAATGTCGAAGTGAGAATCAATAAAAAAAAAACGAATTGTTGACTTCATATGCTGACTTCCTATTCGCGGGAAGTTATAGTAATCACTCCAATTTGATTTTTTCTTATTGCGAACTATGAAAAGGGATTTAAGTATACCGAAATAACCCCCAAGAAATTCTGAGTTGATGTCTGTGTATGTGTTGATTTTACCCCTTGCCGTATATCAAGATACACAATCGCGTATCGGTCCAAATCACGTTCTGGTTGATTTCATTTCATTTCTCAATTTTCAATTAGCAAGTTTTCAATTGTGAATTTTGAATTGTCCATTGTCAATTGTCAATTTTGAATTGTCCATTGTCAATTATGAATTGTCCATTTTCAATTGTCAATTTTCAATTGTCAATATTCAATTGTCAAGTTTCAATTGTCCATTTTCATGCTGTCAGCATAAAAAAATAATATGCGAGGGCATAAATTTCATCAGGATCATGTATCCCCCTGTAAACCTTTATAAACAACTTTCACCTGACCCATTTAATTGTCCGACCCTTCCATTGAGAGTTGTTCATCTGTCCTGTTTCACAAGGGTCACTCTGCATATGATACATGGTAATAAATAATTGTCAAGTCAAGTCAAGGCTTTCCGGGGGGGGGGTAGAGGATGTGCATACAACGTTAAAGATCGTACGTGTGCGTGGCTGCCGGAGAAGATTTTCCGACCGATGGCAGGAATCTTCGGTGTGTGCAGTCGGCGGTACCCATAAAATGTCGCCGCACGGCCGGGCGGGAGCCTAACTCGACCGAGAGGGGCGGGGGGGAGGCGAGTGGATTCCATCATACGCGCTCGCCCTCGTAGCACGGTGTTGTGTGGAGGTTTACCCTGTCTTTAAAAAGGCGATGGTCGAACTGACGAAATTCGGCGCCACCCAGGCGGGAAGTGCCAAGCCTTGACAATGGGGCCAAGCTTGGTAGAAGCTAGGATTGCCTAGCCTTGGCATACCTAGCTCGGAAGAAGCTCGATCCCATCGCTACGCCTAGGTAAATCCAAGCTTGGGGATAGCAGGTGATTCCAAGCTTGGAATTCAAGCCTGTGCCACGCATGGTCCAAGCTTAGTTTCCAAATTTGGCCTCAGAATGCTTAACCAAGCTTGGCCACGCATAGGTTCCCAAGGTAAGCCCAAGCTCGGGGATACCAGGCAATTCCAAACGTGGAATCCAAGCCTGTGCCAAGCATGGTCCAAGCTTAGTTTCCAAGTTTGACCTCAGAATCCTTAACCAAGCCTGGCCGAACTTAGGTTACCAAGGTGAGCCCAAGCTTGGTGGTACCATTCAAAGCCAAGTCTGAAGTCCAGGGCTGGTCCGAGCACGGTCCAATCTTGCTTTCCAACCGTGCACTCAGAACCTTTAACCGAGCTTGGCCGTGCACAGGTTACCTGGGTAAGTTTGGTAGCTTGGTAGTTCAATACCCAGCCCCCACTCCGTTCCATCTCAGTACGGCCAACCAATTAGCACACTTGATCAAGCTATGGGGGGGGGGGGGATCGAGTGCCTTTCCAATCACGCAAGGACGGGTACGCCATGTTACAGTCTCCCGTAGAAGGTACACACAGTCACATACATATGATTTCCCGCGCGTTCGGCCGCCTTTTTGAAGCTATTGGCGTCGCATCACAGATTACATTGTGTATCAAGTAGAGCTGCCGCGATACGATACGATACGATACTATTAGATTTATGGTATCGTATCGTTAATTTAAGAGACGTTATCGTCTCGTATCGTATCGTAAGACGGACGCGATACGATACACCATTATCGTATCGTATCTTATAGCAATAGCGATAAGATACGACACGATATTATCGTCTCGTTTATCGTGAATGTTTGTCCACACGTTTTACCAATAGTATAATCATCAACGAATTATCTAGTTACCATACATCGGATATATTTTTTTAACTTCCCCACGGGGAAAGTTATTGTTTTGCCCCCAAACATGCAAAATCGATTTTTCATCAGATGGCCACGTTTCATGGTATGTCTTACCTTGCTAGACTATTCAAAACAAAATGTCTGTGTGTGTGCATGTGTGTGTAGCTGTAGGGATGTATGTGGTCAAATTTTTCGTCCACCATTTTTCACGACTGAATTATGCGATCGAGATACCAGAAGATTCAACCGAATCGTCTCCGCGTAACTTAGATCTGATTAGTTTCTGGTTGGAATTGGTCCATTATATATATTGTTATTAATAATGTTAATTGTTCATCATATTCTACTGCATAAACTATTAGAGTTACCGCAAAGTTAATATAAGAAAAGTTGTTCCACATGTACACATACGAATTTTATGTCGAACGACTTTTTTCGATCATTTGCATAAGTGAACGAATGAACCCAGCGCTATCATGAAGGTCTTACATTTTGGATTGCATTCGTGCTGTACAGGTCATGTTTCTCACAATTGCAATTGCTCATAATAGTGCACTAGGTATAATTTTAATGTTACTTATCATATTAATATTATGTCTGCTTCATAAATGACTCAGTTATCAATTCTCAAATTAGCGAATTTTCATTATGACACTCACACTACTCTCTATGACGTATACTAGTCCCTGTCGCCTTATTTTCAGTAGTATAAACACAAGCATTGTAACAAAAGGTGGATTATAGAGGAATTCGGTGCCCTGACAAATGTAAGGATTTCAGGTTTAGTTTTACGCCTAACACGTTATCGTCACACGTTATCGTACTACAACCACGGAATAATGAAACGGTCGAATGAAAAAAGTTCGTTGCATACTTACACTAATTCAAAAAAAAGGAAAAGTGCTGAAAGTTCGAAAACCCGCGAGTTAAGAAGTCAAATTCGAGATGATGTTCAAGGCAGCATTGCGGAGAAAGGTGATAGTGATAAATCATGAACGTCAAAACTACCGCGGCGAAAATCACGATACGATGATTATTTTCGGATTTCAATTTGTGACAATATTCAAATCCGTGTTTGTAGGATGTGCGAAGAAAACGACAGAACAATTAAAATCAAAATGGTCAAATCCAATACCAGTGGCCTCGCAAATCACCTAGCCAACGACCACACATCAATTCATAAAGTAATGTTCCCTGAAGGAAGTCCAGCTGTAGAACGTGTATCCAAAGTTGGAAAAAAGGTGAGTCAGTGAATAAACTAATCACTCCTTCAATCTGCAAAAATTGCGCGCGATTTTGATTACTTATACGGAATTTTGTGAACTTCTCGATAGAGGAAGTTATTGTTTTGCCCCCGAAAATGAAAAATCGATTTTCCAACAAATCTCCATGTTTATATCGCTAAAATACATATTTCATGTTTTCTAACTTTTTTCGCCAATACTCATAGTTCGGTGACATGGATGACATCCCATTTGTTATATATAAAACTATACAACAATATATTCAAAATTGCGTTTTCTTTCTCAACGTTATGGATAGTGAGACATTCCAATGGATGGTAGTTGAATGGGTGACAGTGAAGCTTCTAATTCTGAATTTCTCCGACGATGATTTAACTCAGAACTTCTTCGGTGCCATAAACCCTACTTTGCAGTATCCTAGACGCACAGCTCTAACGACGGCAACAGTCAAAATGCATGACCAAATGCGAACTGTTGTGTTTCAATATTTAAAAGATAATTCCTCTAAGTTTCCCTTCACCACCGACGGATGGACGTCTATAAGAGGTAAAAGCTACTATGGAATTACCATCCATTTTATTGATAAAAATTGGGAAAGCCAGTCACTGGCTCTGGACTTCGTCCCCAGCAATGGAAATCACACGGGGAAAGATATCGCTGAAATTTTCCTCGATTCCTTGACGAGGGCGCACCTTGAGACCAAAATTTAAGGAATTACCGTAGATAATGCGACCGTAAATACGGTATTTATGAACGAGCTCAAACATCTCCTAGAAGATCACGGTATTGATTTTGATCCTGAAAAACAACATTTCAATTGCTTTCCTCACGTTTTAAATTTGGCTGTCCATAGCATCTTGGATAGTTTGGAAATTGATAACATCGGACTTGAGAATTACGATGATGATGATGATAATGAAGACAATAATGATGGTGATAAATACGATTCGATGGATGGAGACGAGGAGCTCACTGATGATGAGGTTCTTACGCCATTACCCCTCATAGCTCGGCTACGAGAGATTTGCAAAAAAGTCAAAAAATCGGGACAGCTACGGAATAAATTGCGACAATATTGGGCGCTGTGTGACGAAGCATACGCAGATTTACCAATGGACATCAGAACTACATGGAACTCCTCACACGATTTGATTAGAGCAGGATTAAGAATAAAAAACTCCATTTCGGAATTTGCAAAACGAACAGGTGTCTTGAATCACCTACACATTACGGAAAAGGAGTGGCAGCTACTCGCGGAATTGCAAAAACATTTGCACTTTTTTAAAAAGCTCTCTGAAGCACTGTGGAGATAATTATTGCACCCTCCTAAAGCAGCAACTCCTAATGATGATTCTTTAATTAAGGCATTCCAATACGGTCGCGATAAAATTGTAAAATTTTATGCAAAAACGAATTGGATTTATTGTGCGGTGCTGGTACTGGATCCCCGCCACAAATTAGAAACATTCGACAAAACCCCATGGGGGAAAGAGATGAAAAATTATACTTATGAATTTTTCACACGACTCATAACGAATAACTATGTTACTGGTTCTGGCGATGAAATATCTGATAGAGAAGACGCCCGGTCCGATGTGGATGATGAATACCTACGTGATGTGGCAGCACTCTATGGTTCCGGTGCACAAAGAAAACCTTGGGAAAAGGAATTGGATTCCTACTTGAAATTAGAACGGGTCGATCTCAACGCCAACAATTTGGAGTGGGGAAAGACTAATGAAAAAGTATTCCCTCTGTCGTCGAAGATGGCTCGTGATTTACTAGCTATTATGGCCTCTAGTGTACCTTCCGAGCGCTTATTCAGTAAAGCTGGTTTATTACTGCGAAAACACAGTAGTTCTCTCAGTAATAAAAATATCGCCGTTCAGTTATGTTTAAATTCATGGCTCACCTCATCATTAGCAGGTACGTTCAAAAATCAGATGCAAAACACAACTGAAAATGAGGCCGATGATAACGATGAGAGTTCATGAAGAGGTAAGCGCTGTTCAGAGTATAGTAAAGTTGATATGTATATAGTGCATAAAGTGTTAAACCATGTAAACAGGAGATTATGAACAAAGATAAACAATTTCCAGCAAATTATAAATAAAGCTAAAATTGACTAACATTCGTTCCAATGAAATTGTTCACCTCACTATATAACAATAAACCGCCTCCCCTCTCTCCAACACAAAAATAAAACACTTATCCACTTACTCACTAACTCCCTAATCTATTTATCTACTAACCCACTTACCCACTAACCCACATGCTCACCAAGACACTTACCCACTCACCCACTAACCCACCAACACACTTACCCACTTATCCATAAACCCACTAACCCATTTATTCACTTACTCACTAACTCACTTACCCACTAACGCACTTACCCACTAACACACTTACCCACTGACACACTTCCCCACTGACCCACTAACCCTCTTACCCACTTACCAAACTTGGCAAACTGGGCTTGCTTAAGTCATAACAAGCCGGAAAACGTTGACGAGATTCTCGTTTATCGTGGTTTATCGTGAAAATATCGCGAAAAACTATCGCATCGTATCGTCAAGACGATACGATAAATCATCATTTATCGTCTCGTTTATCGCCGAATTTTCTCGTATCGTATCGCCATTATCGCTTATCGCGGTAGCTCTAGTATCAAGGGTTATTGTCCACGAGTTAAACCGGTAGTGAATTTCAGTGAATTGGTTTTAACGTAAGCAAAAATGTGTAGAAGTGTTGTCATTCAAGGACGAAATTCCAATCGTTTTCATAATTATAATCATGTACCGGGTGAAGAAGTCTTAAATGTGAGATTTTCTGATATCCTTAACCTACAAAATACTGACTGATAAATAGTGTTATAGGATGAGTGATTTTCAATGTGCAATTTAATTCCGAATGCACCGGATTATTCTAAGGTGTTGGAATCGTGAATTCTACGTGGATGAGCAAATCTAAAGGTGAACGGTGTACACTAAAATGCAAATTTCCTTCTCCAGGAGAATATTGGGAGTTGAAAAACGTTTTACATCTGCAGGTGGGACCCAAATCTAGCTGAGATTAATTTTTTTATTTTTTTATTTTACGCTTCGATGCGATTATGCATATGTGGCGACCCTCCCACAGTGCCGATGGAAACCGAATTCTTCCCAAACTGTACAGTATTCACTTAGTTTGACCCAATAAATGCAATGCCTACCAGACTTTACATCGCTTGGGTCAATCCACAATTGAATGAAAATCACGGCAAACCTCAATTTGTACAGCCGTTTCTTTGACGAAACTCCCGTTCGACTATGAATCCCTATGAATTCGAACGCTGGACAATTCCACTCTACTATCCCAATCGGAGAGTCCCCAAGCGGGGCTCTGGGATGAATTTGATGTCCAAGAAATGTACAGGAACCGATATTGGGGAATATTGACGAGTAACTTGGGCCGAGTTTGCTTCCCAAGCTTGAGCGGAACTTTATCTCAGAGTTTCGGTCGAGCTTTCGGTCCAAGTTTGGGTGGAGCTTAGTTGCCTAGCTTGGCCCATGTGTTACAAACCCGTTCTGCACCAAGGTTGACCCAAGCTTGGGTGCCAAGATTGTTCCAAGCGTGGTAAACCTTGGTCCAAGCTTGGCCCAATCGTTAATTCGCATCTGGGGAGCCGGGGATGGGTGTCCAGTACTCCCTCTGTAGGAATGCTCAAAGAGCAGCTACGGTGGGAGTTAGAAACGTGAGAGATGGAGAAAAGAACACACACAAAAAACATCGTTTATCGCCGAATTTTGTCGTATCGTATCGCCGTTATCGCTTATGGCGGCAGCTCTAATGGTGAGCATGAGGATGAGACTTACGCGCGTTACTTGACTGGAACTGAGACAGCGGAACAGTATAAACAATTGCAATTGTTAATAAGGTTACATATACTGCGAGAACACCCTCCAAAATGTAATCCACTCGATTCTGCATGGAAATGCTCTGATTGAGGCCCTCATGAGAGCGCTGGGTTCATCTGTTCACTTATTCCATAATTGTTGAGACGGCTATATTTCCTTAATTACGCAAAGTATCGGAGAAAGTCATTGCACCTAAAATGCATATGTTCAGGACCAGCGGTTGCCCAAATGCCCGCGTGTGGTGCTGCTTCTGCAGGGCGGAGAGGGGAGGGAACAATGCCGAATGCAATGTTGGATATTTAGAGAATTTCAGAATTATTTCAATTTAATTATATTTATAACTGAATGATTAATTAATTAACAAATTATTAATTCAATTTGTATTAAATTATTCATTTTTCATCGTATCAAATGTTGTCGCCCTGTTCGAGTGTCGGTTTATTCATGTATAACTTCCTGCAAATCTAAATCTTCAACTAATTGGTCATGAACATGAAGGGTAGCCATATTGTTAAGTCGATCTTGGAGCATCGTAGATCTCAGTGGTTTTTTAAGCGCTGCAGAGTGAAAAAACTTCGCTCATTTGTACATGTTGAGTTTGGTATGGTCAACCTAAAACAAGCAGACCGTCATCGAATGCCCACATCGGAATACATAACGGTTATTTTTATTTCGTTTACCGTGCCTTTTTACTTCCGCGAATTTGAGTGGTGGTATGCTTCCGAATGGTCCGGGCTTTGTCATAGCCAATTCATGGCAAACATTTCATATCTCTGTTTATTACGAACCACTGAATATCACTGAATGGAACAAAGTGTGCATTGCATTCTTATTGACCCAGTGTCTGGAACCGCCATTCAAAAAATCTTCGTGAGGAACAAAAATCTGGGAACGGTTTATTTTAACACGATATGCAATAAGTTGGATGTTCATTGATTTATATTGAATCAATATCATGGCTTCCTAATATAGGGAAATATACAATTCATGTGAAGAAGGTTCCTGATTACAATTAAAGTCCTATTTCGTCTTTTTCTATCCAGTACTCAACTCCACAATATTGAGCGTTGATCTTTGTTAAACATAGTTTATTTCATACAGGTAAGCTGAAATACACTGACTATGTATTTACCGTAAGTGTCATCATTTCCACTTGTACATATAGGTACTAAATGGAACATTTGTGTAAAATTTAAAGTCTCCATGACAAGAACTGTAGGAGGAGATGGGCAAAAAAATTTTGCATGTTAACCAGACAAATTGAAGTAACTCGAATCCTTTTGGGTACCGGAATATAGTTCCCAATTACATTTCATAGACACTATTGAGCTGAGTGTTTTGAAAAAAAAAATCAAAATTCGTTCATTAGTTTTTGAGATATTGAATAAAATGAATTTCTAGTAAAAATTGAATATCTCAGAAACTAATGAAAGATTTCAAAAATCCAAACTACTTGCACATATAGATACCAAATGGAACATTTCTGTAAAATTTCAAGTTTCTATGACAACAACTATAAGCGCAGATGCGCAAACAAAAATTTTACATATTAACCAGAAAAATTGGAATAACTCGAATCTTTTTGAGGCCAGCTTCATATTTCTCAATTGCATTCCATAGATACCATTCATTCATTGAAATATATATTCCCTTTTACGGACTTACAGAGCTTCCGCTCCCTTTACAATTCACTTACAAAGTCCATTCTTAACCTAAACTTAACCTCTACTTTATACTACATTCCTCTTATCTATCTATCTGTCTATAACCCAAACCAGAACCATAACCAAAATCAAAATCAGGGGGGCCTCCGTTTCCGTGCTCCTCGTGTTCTTTCCTCACAATCTTCCCCTTCGAATCCCACCCGCGCGCACCTCTAACCCCTGCAACGCTCGCCAAATCACCAGCTTCCTAATCCACCCCTTTCCCCCTCTACTCTCATCCAGAACCTCACTCACTCTGTCCACATTCGAATCCAAGCTTCCATATCCGTCCACTTTTCATATATAATCACCATAACCCATCCATTCACATACCTCCAAAAACTCTCATCCTTATTACCAATCCCTGCCACACTCCAAAAAAAAACCTTGCATTCCCCCTTCCCCTCCGCTGCCGCCCGGCTTTCTCCTTCCCTCATCACCCACACCCTGTCTCATCGCCACTCCTTCCTAACTGTCTCCCTCTCCCTTCTGCCCCTACCGCCATCCAGTCCTTCCTCACTCCCCCATCCACACTTACTATTCTCCCTCCTCTATCCCCTTCCATCCCCACTTTCTGTCCTTCATTAACTAAACACCCTTTCATTTCGCACCACGTCCACACTTCCTCCTCAATCCATACTCTCTGCCCTTTATAATTTACAACTTTACCTGTAGCTCTGCCTTCCATGGCTTCTCTTTCTATTGCCCACTTGTGATTCTCCTCCGCCTCCGTGTCAGGTCGTTTTCAATCCTTTCTTTTCTCCCCTTCAATTATTACAACATCCAGGAAGGTGTTCCGCAAGTGTTATTTTAATAGAATTTCACAGAATCCGAATTATTATTATCCATAATTTCTTACTTTAACAGAATTGATTATGAAAAATGTCAGATTGAAAATCGTTCATCGTGAATTAATATTATGCTTCATCATTTTCAATGGCTAGTTTGGAACGAATATAGTTCCCACTATCGAGCTGAATGTTTTGAAAAAAAAAATCAAAATCCGTTCATTAGTTTTTGAGATATTGAATAAAAGAAATTTGTAGTAAAAATTGAGTATCTCAAAAACTAATGAAAAATTTCGAAAATTCAAATCACTTACACATATAGGTACCAAATGAAACATTTATGTGCAATTTCAAGTCTCTATGGCAACAAATGTAGAAGAAGATGGGCGAACAAAATATTTGCATATTAAGCAGAAAAACTAGCATAACTCGAAGCTTTTTGAGTCCAGCTTCATATTTCTCAATTGCATTCCATAGATACCATTGAGGCAAATGTTTTGAAAAAAATAAATCCTAATCCGTTCATTAGTTGTTGAGACATTGAATGAAATGAATTTCTAGTAAAAATTAGCAATGTTGTTCCTTACATAACTAGTGGTGTGTGCATGTGTATGTCCCCCTCGGGGCACAAACAAAACGTCTCGGTTTGGTTTCTCAGCAAAACCTACTAAATTTATTCATCTTCAATATACTACGGTTAATCAGTATGACCCCTATTATCAACATTTCTATCATTAAAAATTTCACCACACTTTCCGAATCCCCATCCGATCACCTACCATTGTTTTCCTCCCTATTTGGCAGACCAACCTCACCAGAATCATCAAAAATTTTAAACTACGCAAAAACCGACTGGAATAAGTTCAAGGATATCTTAAATGATGAGATTTCTACACCAAACCCTACTTGTAACAACACTGAAGCAATAGATCAACACATAACACATTTCACCCAAGTCATTCAAACAGCACTGGATTCCTCCACTCCCATCAGCTCAACCAAATCCACCCACACTCCTATCCCACCCGACATAGCCTCATTACTAAAGCTAAAAAATTCCATTAGGACAAGATGGCAAAAACCCGAAATCGCTACCTTAAATCCGAACTCAATCAGCTGATACAAGAAATCAGACGTAATTTACCGAATGGAAACAATCATCTTGGGACAACAAACTCAGAAACATAAACTTAGAAGATCACTCTATTTGGCGCGTAGCAAAATATTTTAATAACACCGGTAAAAGAAAAATCCCCACACTAAAGTCAAACAACACACTCCACACAAAAGACCACGACAAGGCAAATACACTCTGCATACACTACGCAAAAATACACGAAATATCCCCCTCCCGAGGCAACAAATCTTTTGAACAACAAGTCACAGGTCATGTGAGAAAAACTATCCTCAAAATCCCTATCGAAACTCCCTTAAATTCCTTACGAATCCCCGTGCAATCACTTCCGCTATGAAAAAACTAAAAAATAAATCTGCCCCGGGCGTGGATAATATTCCCAATATAGCACTAAAAAAACCTCCCAATTAAAGCAATAAGTTTACTCACAAAGATATATAATGCATGCCTCCTCAGACAATATTTCTCGGAACTCTGGAAAGGTGCGGTGGTCATTCCGATTCTAAAGCCCGGTAAGCCCCCTTCGCATCCGCTGAGCTATAGGCCTATTAGCCTCCTACGGGTATTGGCTAAACTCTTTGAGCGAATAATTTTAGCTCGTCTCAAAAAACCCATAGAAGAGTTACAACTAATGCCTATCAATCAATTTGGTTTTCGATCAGAACACTCGACCTGCCACCAGCTGGTTAGAATTACGAATGATATAAAATCCGCGAAATACCGGAAAGAAGATACCGTTCTTCTTCTCCTGGACAGCGAGAAGGCCTTTGATTCTGTTTGGCCCGCAGGCCTCATATACAAACTCGAAGGATTAAATGTCCCTAAATATCTATGTAAAATTGTACTATCATATCTCTCAAATAGATATATCGGAGTTCGAGTCGAAACTTCGCTTTCGGATAGAATAGAAATTGTCGCGGGAGTCCCACAAGGGTCTATTCTCTCGCCTGTTTTATGCAACTTGTACATTGCTTCTGTATTCCGCAGAATTCCGAGAAATGTATCCATTGCAGGCTATGCTGATGACCTTGCTTTGTACTCAGCTAGCAAATCTATCAACAAAGCTATTAGAAGAATAGAAAATGCTGCTTCTCTCACAATCAGTGAATTAACGAAATGGAAAATTCAAGTGAATGCTGCTAAAACAGAAGCAATCTTATTTACTAGCTCCACGGCCAAGCCGACTTTAACTATTCGTAGCGATAAGATCACACCAACCGACTGTGTAAAGTATTTACGCTTACACATCGATTCCAAACTCCTGTGGAAAAAGCATATATCTAACATCAAAGTCAAGACTAAAGTTATCCTAGTAAGATTGTATAATTTGCTAAAATCACCCGCGCTCAGTCAATCCCTCAAACTTCCTCTCTACCAAGGGTTAATTAGGCCCATTATCACCTATGGTTGCCCTGCCTGGCACAATGCAGCGACAATGCACTTGAATCATCTTCAAGTGATTCAAAATAAATTCCTACGAATAATAGGAAATTTTAAAAGAAGAACGACTATTGTGCAAGTACACGAAACGCTCGGCATGGCAACCATAGTCGAATTTATCGATAGAATTAATGAGACATTTAAATTTAAGCTACAATCCCATCCTAATCCCCAGCTCCAAAACATCAATATTGACAAAAAATCCGATTGGTGCCGCTGACCACCTGTTTTGTCCCACCTCCCCATACATCCCTCTCTCTCCCGCCCCTCATGCACCCATTACTTATAAAGTTTTTTGGCAGTCATTTTTCCTTATATCGAGTCATCATGTAAATAACCACAAATATCTGTGATAATGAAAAATTAGGTTACACTTCGTTCAAATTAGATATAAAGCCAACGGCCGGTGATCTACGCAAAGTTAAAGTCGGCCTGGTCTTGGAGCTAGTAAATAAGGTTGCTACTGATTTAGTAGCATTCACTTGAATTTTCCGTTTATTTAAATCGCTGATTGTAAGAGAAGCAGAATTTTCTATTCTTCTAACAGCTTTATTGATCGATTTGCTAGGTAAGTACAGAGCAATGTGATCAGCATAGCCTGCAATGAATACATTTCTAGGTATTCTGTTGAAAACAGAAGCGATGTATAGGTTGAATAGTACACGGGAGAGGATATCCCCTTGCGGGACTCCCGCGACAATTTGAGTTTTAACGGAAAGTCGTGATTTGACTCTAACTTGAATATATCTATTTGTAAGATATGATAGTAGAATTTTACATAAACATTTAGGTACATTTGAGCTGTCGAGTTTATATATAAGGCCTGTGAGCCATACAGAGTTGAAGGCCTTCTCGCTGTCCAGGAGAAGAACGGTATCTTCTATCCGGTCTTTCGCGGATTTTCTGTCATTTTTGATTCTGACCAATTCGTGGCGGGTCGAGTGTTCTGAACGGAAACCGAAATGGTTGGTAGGTATTAAGTGTAACTCATCGATAGATTTTAAGAGACGTATTAGAATTATTCGCTCAAAGTATATTGCGGGTACCGGTATCAGACTGAGTTTGAGCGCAAAACTGTTAATGGCTAAGATATTTATTATGTTTGTAGGAGGATCGTGGTTGGCTCAGCGGTGGATTCGAACAGGTATGCATAGGAAGCGATGACTGTGATTCTATCAAGGGGGGTGTCAGCTCTTTGGATTTTAGAGATCATGTTCTTAATCTCTGAGAGGTTTTCGAGAATTCTAAGGGATTTTAGGTCATCAAGGACTTGTTTCACTGTATTAATGAAGTTTTTAGTTGTACTTAAATGTAATTCCGGATCATCAGTCTCCATCGGAATGGTCCTAGGTTCAGCTGGGTGCGTCAACATTCGTTCTTAAGGTTTCCATCGTTGAAAAACAAGAAGTGTAGGATGGGCTGGACATCTCCTTAGCAGTAGAGATTGGCGGAGGCTCCAGGACTGGAGGAGACTGGAGAAAATGGATGTTGCTTTCCAGGTTTTGCATCGTAGCCGAGTGTGGGGTAGCGGGCAGTACCCGCTCTGCTCTTTTTGGTGCTGGTGGTTGGACTCTTTTTTCATGAGTCTCCACAAATTTGGTTCGTGAGGCGCACTCAGGATAGCTCGCAGTGTGAGCTAAACCACAATTTGTGCACTTCAGGGACTTACTGGTGCAGGTTTTGATGTCGTGATTGCCTGCGCATTTCACACATCTGGGATTTAAATTACACTGCTGACTGGCGTGTCCAAATTTTTGGCACCGGTAGCACTGTGTTGGTTGTTGGGTTTTGATGCATTTTTTTATCTTAAATGTATGATAGAAAATGGTTTTAATAGCAGCGAGGCTGCTCAAGGTTACATCAGGCCCAACTGTAATTGCAAACACCGGTAGTGGCCTACTCTCTTTGCTGTCTCCGTCCTTGTTTGTTTTCACAAACTGCCGACTGATAGTACCTTTATGCCGTGTTTGGATATTTCCGCTTCAATCTCGTACTCAGTAAAACTGGCGGGAAGACCTTTTATGATAAATTTCTTCGGACGCTCACTTTTTAGACCGAAGGTGTAAAAATGTAAATTTGCCTTTTCAGGATACTTGCGATTTTATTATAATCCTCCGTCGATTGTAGATGGACGATGGTGGTACTACCATTGAATTTCATCCGGAAGTTTTTGTCCGAGGCGTTGACTTGCAGGAATTTGATTAATTTTTTGGTCTCCAATTTGTCATTTTCAATAACTGTTGGAGGCACTGATGTTTGTTTTGAGCCTGTTGTGGCCCGACAGGAGTGTTCGAAGGTTTGTTGAGGCAAGCGGGTTCACAGCTCGCACTAGTTGACGGTTTCATAACGGTTTTCTTAGTTTTTTTTGGGTCTTCGACAGGAGGAGTCATTTTGCCTTTCCTTTTGGGAGCCAGAGAAAGTTTGAGATTTTTGAAGTTTGACACTTTAGTGCCAGAACTTTGACAAGATTTATAAATTCACTGTAATATAAGCGCGGTGCGTTTGGAATTTATATTTTGTAGCGAGCGATAGACATGCGTCCGCACGACACCGACTCAAAACAAATACTGTAAGCTACCGGGCATATAGAGACTTCCCATTCTCAAATTCGATCAGTAACCACCACCTCCCCGTCTGAAGGCATTTATTAAATTAAATTAAAGATAGATGGAAAATTTAAGAGTACTTTTTTGTCTTGAACTTTTTTTCTTGTGACGCATAGAACCGGAGTTATTCGTTGTTTTAGTGAAAAAACAAAATTCCCCTATAAAAAATAGAGAGAGGAGTACTAAAATTCTAAAAAAAATCAGGGATGGTTTTTTCCATGCCCAGAACCTGGGAAAGAATTTTGAAGGAAATCGCTGATGGTCGAAAAAATGAGTGGCCGGTTTGACAAAGAATGGCCCATATCGCAAGAACGGTTAGAGATACGCAACGATGTGTCAAATGAAAGTCGTTCCATACGTAAAAATACACATTCGATGTTCTATGACTTTTTTTGCCAACACCCATAGTTAATTCTTATTAACCAATTGAATGGTTTATGTCGCTTCATCACGATAATAATTAGAGATAAGAAATGAGGTGTTCAATGAAAGTTGTTCCACATGTAAAAGCACACAGTTGATTTTTTATGACTTGGTATGCTAACACTCATAGGTCTTCACAAATTGAATTGTTTATCTAACTCTATCGCAAAAGAGGATATATTTTTTAAAATCTTCTTACATTTTAAGCTTTATAAAATTTACATATTTGGTAATTTTGAAAAGTTTCAACGTTTAACGTTCACAATTTAAGACACAAACCGAAATTTTGTATATAACAAATCAGGGGGAACGATCGGAAAGTTATTGGTTAGACCGGTAGAGGGTCAAACCCAAGTCCCGTTTATTTTAACGTTCATCGGTCAGGACATATCACTGGTTAACAATGTGAATTGTTTATATCGCTCTGTTGGGAGAACGGTCAAAGATAGGAGAAAAAGTTTATCATGAATGTTATTCCTTGTACAGAACATCCATACATAATTAACTTCCCGATTATTCGAGAAGTTATTGTAATGACCCCGCAATCGATATTTTTCCTTTCATCCTGTGACTGGGGTTTTAGGTATACCAAAATGATGCCCAACAAATTTTGAATCGATGTCTGTGTGTGTGTGTGTCTGTCTGTATGTATGTGTGTTTCCGAAATTTTGATCCTAGGTTTCTCACGCATGAATGAAGCTATCGAGACCGTCAATGTTGGAATCGAAGCGTTTTCATGTAACTTAGGGGGGATTAGATTTTTTCGTCCATTTTCTGAGCATCAACATGAAAATAACGTCACATATGGGAAACCAGTGTCAACCCCATTTTAGCGATAACAAAAACTAAAATATTTGTTTTCAACCTTTCGGACGATCTCGATTTTTTAAATTTTTTTATATGTTTTGTGTTGGGGTTTCAAGAAGTCACACAAAAATTTTCATCGTGGGACCTCGAAATTTGAATGCAATAGGTTATTTTTTCTCCTATCGAATCTAATTAAATTGAATATTTCAACATTTTCACCTTAATCTAAGCACAGGAGCCAATTCTTACGAATAAACGTTTTTATAGAGCGTAATGAGCACTACAAAAAATAACCAATAACATTTTCCCGTATGTAGCTTCAAATCGGAGATATGCATTGAAAATCCTTCTTCAAATTGAGTTATTCATCACTGCAATCAGAATCTTGCGTGAATCGAGTATGATAGAAGCTTTTAAAGTAAAAACCTTTCTTGGAGGATGCCAAGTCAGTTCAAAATTACCAAAGCAATATATTTCACTGACGGAGCAGCTCAACACTTCAAAAACTGTTTCTTCGTTGCTAACTTGATTCAACATTCCAATGACCATGGAATAAATGCTGAGTGCCATTTCTTTTCGACAGCGCATGGAAAAGGGCCTTGCGATGGGATTGGGGCGAATCTGAAGAGAGCTGTAACACGAGCCAGTCTTCAAGCCCAGTCCCCCGCAGATCAGATCCTGACGGAAGAGGCTCTGTTCCAATGGGCTGTGCAACACTTCCAGACAACCAAGATTTTCTTCGGTTCTTCAATTGATCATGCCAAAGCCACTGAAGGGCTTTCCAATAGATTAAAGATTGCGAAACATATTCCAGGCATCCAGAAGGTTCATTCATTCGTGTTGGATGAAGAGAATCGAGTTTGTTTGAGGCGATTTTCTTTGTCTTTAAAATGTGATTTTTTTCCTAAGAAGTCAACACGTCAATCTAGGAAACGAAAATTAAGTAATTAATGATTAAAAAACGATTTCGTTAATGATTGTTTAAGATAGAAAGATTTTAAAAATTGAGTTACTTTCTCAGTTGACATCTAAAATAAAGCTACCATAGCAAGTTGGCAGCTGTTGATCATTTACTCATATAACCATCCAAATACTCTGTGCGAGGAACGAATTTTTGTCCTAAATATCGCTAACAGACTCAATTTACGGAATATTACGATAAAAGTGTTAAATAATCCAATTTGAAGAAGGATTTTCAATGCATATCTGCGACTTGAAGCTAGATACAGGAAAATGTTATTGAATATTTTTTGTAGTGCTCATTACGCTCTACAAAAACGGTTATTAGTCAGAATTGGCTTCTGTGCTTAGATTAAGGTGAAAATGTTGAAATATTCAATTTAATTAGATTCGATAGGGGAAAAACTAACGTATTGCATTCAAATTTCGAGCTCCCATGATGAAAATTTTTGTGTGACCTCTTGAAACCTCAACACAAAACATATAAAAAAAAAATCGAGAGCGTCCGAAAGGTTGAAAAAAAATATTTTAGTTTTTGTTATCGCTAAAATGGGGTTGGTACTGGTTTCCCATATGTGATGTTATTTTTATGTTGATGATCAGAAAAAGGCCATACTTTTTTGTTTTGAACTTTTTTTTTTGTGACGTATGTATGTGTGCTTTTTTTTCTACTCTTTCTCTATTCGTATTCATCCATCGTATTCCTAATCACAGGGTAAACCTCCAGAAACCCCTGTGATACGATGACGGGCGTCTACGATGGAACCCTCCCTCCCCTCGCCCCACGCGACGGGTCGCGTTCGGTCCCGGCTCACGGTCTCACTTCATGGATACCGCCGATAGCACACACGGAATGTTCCTGCCATCGGTCGGAGTCCGTGAGAAAATATTTCTCAGAAAAAATATTTGCAATGAGCGGGAATCGAACGCGGGACCTTTAGAATAGTAGGCAGACACTCTACCCACTACACCAAAGCTTGACTTGACTTGACTTGACTTGACTTGACTTGAAAATTGTTTATTAACATTTGTCATATATATATACTATATACAGTATTAATATCTTAAGTGTAACCTAATTTTTCATTATTACAGATATTTGTGATTATTTACATGATGACTCGATATAAGGAAAAATGACTTCTAAAAAACCTTATAAGTAATGGGTGCATGAGGGACGGGAGAGAAAAGGATATATGGAAAGGTGGGACAAAACAGGTGGTCAGCGGGACCAATTGGATTTTATGTCAATATTGAAGTTTTGGAGCTGGGGATTAGGATGGGATTGTAGCTTAAATTTAAATGTCTCATTTATTCTATCGACAAATTCGCCTATGGTTGTCATGCCGAGCGTTTCGTGTATTTCCACAATAGTCGTTCTTCTTTTAAAATTTCCTATTATTCGTAGGAATTTATTTTGAATCACTTGAAGATGATTCAAGTGCTTTTTCGCTGCATTGTGCCAGGCAGGACAACCATAGGTGATAATGGGTCTAATTAACCCTTTGTAGAGTAAGTTTGAGGGGTTGACTGAGCGCGGGTGATTTTAGCAAATTATACAGTCTTACTAGGATAACCTTAGTCTTGACCTTGATTTCAGATATATGCTTTTTCCACAGGAGTTTGGAATCGATGTGTAAGCCTAAATATTTTACAGAGTCTGTTGGTGTGATCTTATCGCTACGAATAGTTAAAGTCGGCTTGGCCTTGGAGCTAGTAAATAAGATTGCTTCTGTTTTAGCAGCATTCACTTGAATTTTCCATTTAGTTAATTCACTGATTGTGAGAGAAGCAGCATTTTCTATTCTTCTAATAGCTGTGTTGATCGATTTGCTAGCTGAGTACAAAGCAATGTCATCAGCATAGCATGCAATGGATACATTTCTCGGAATTCTGCGCAATACAGAAGCAATGTACAAGTTGAATAAAACAGGCGAGAGAATAGACCCTTGTGGGACTCCCGCGACAATTTCTATTTTATCCGAAAGCGAAGTTTCGACTCGAACTCGGATATATCTATTTGAGAGATATGATAGTAAAATTTTACATAGATATTTAGGGACATTTAATCCTTCGAGTTTGTATATAAGGCCTGCGGGCCAAACAGTATCAAAGGCCTTCTCGCTGTCCAGGAGAAGAAGAACGGTATCTTCTTTCCGGTATTTCGCGGATTTTATATCTTTCGTAATTCTAACCAGCTGGTGGCAGGTCGAGTGTTCTGATCGAAAACCAAATTGATTGATAGGCATTAGTTGTAACTCTTCTATGGGTCTTTTGAGACGAGCTAAAATTATTCGCTCAAAGAGTTTGGCCAATACCGGTAGGAGGCTAATAGGCCTATAGCTCAGCGGATGCGAAGGGGGCTTACCGGGCTTTAGAATCGGAATGACCACCGCACCTTTCCAGAGTTCCGAGAAATATTGTCTGAGGAGGCATGCATTGTATATCTTTGTTAGTAAACTTATTGCTTTAATTGGGAGGTTTTTTTAGTGCTATATTGGGAATATTATCCACGCCCGGGGCAGATTTATTTTTTAGTTTTTTCATAGCGGAAGTGATTGCACGGGGATTCGTAAGGAATTTAGGGGAGTTTCGATAGGGGTTTTGAGGATAGTTTTTCTCACATGACCTGTGACTTGTTGTTCAAAAGATTTGTTGCCTCGGGAGGGGGATATTTCGTGTATTTTTGGGTAGTGTATGCAGAGTGTATTTGCCTTGTCGTGGTCTTTTGTGTGGAGTGTGTTGTTTGACTTTTGTGTGGGGATTTTCCTTTTACCGGTGTTATTAAAATATTTTGCTACGCGCCAAATAGAGTGATCTTCTAAGTTTATGTTTCTGAGTTTGTTGTCCCAAGATGATTGTTTCCATTCGGTAAATTACGTCTGATTTCTTGTATCAGCTGATTGAGTTCGGATTTAAGGTAGCGATTTCGGGTTTTTGCCATCTTGACAGAATGGATTTTTTTAGCTTTATTAATGAGGCTATGTCGGGTGGGATAGGAGTGTGGGTGGATTTGGTTGAGCGGATGGGAGTGGAGGAATCCAGGGCTGTTTGAATGACTTGGGTGAAATGTGTTATGTGTTGATCTATTGCTTCAGTGTTGTTACAAGTAGGGTTTGGTGTAGAAATCTCATCATTTAAGATATCCTTGAACTTATTCCAGTCGGTTTTTGCGTAGTTTAACATTTTTGATGATTCTGACGAGGTTGGTCTGCCAAATAGGGAGAAAAACAAGGGTAGGTGATCGAATGGGGATTCGGAAAGTGTGGTGAAATTTTTAATGATAGAGATGTTGTTAGTTAATACACGGTCAATAGGACTAGGAGTATTTGAATTATGAGGGTAGTGTGTGGGAACGTCTGGAAAGAGCAGATTAATTTTTTGTTCCGTCAAAAAATTTGAGAGAATCTTACCTGATTCGTTTGGCTTAGCAGAGGTCCAAGCAGTGTCCTTCGCATTTAAGTCTCCAACAATAATTGTTGGAGTACTATCGGAAAGTAGGTGCCTCAATAGGTTTGTATCTATTGAGACATCCGGTGGATTGTAGATCGAGTAGATCTTCGTTTTTTTATTGTTTACTTGGACCTCTACTCCCACGTATTCGGTGAGCGACAGGAGATCATGCGGAAGAGTTCTATGTGACAAGGTTTTGTGGATCGCCACCGCAACACTACCACCTGCTTTGGCCGTTCTGTCTTCCCTGATCAGCGAGAAGTCTGGGAAGTTAATTTTCTTCATTTTGCTGTTTAACTTAGTCTGTGAAATCAGACAAATTTTGATGTTATTTCTGTGGACGATGTGTAATAACTCGTCCAGATTAGGCTTGAGCGCAAAAATATTAATTGCTAATATATTGGTTATGTTTGCTGGGGAATCGTAGGTGTGTTTGAGGAGGGTAAGAACAGGTGGACATAGGATGCGATGATTGTGATCCTATCAATTGGTGTAAGGGCTGTTTGGAGTTTAGAGCTCATCTCTTTAAGCTGTGAAACGATTTCGGGAATTCTAAGGGTTGTTAGCTCATCAAGGACTTACTTCGCTGTAATTACATAGTTTTTAGTTCTACTTAAATGAGATTCGGGAACATGGGTTTCCATGGGGATGGTCCTAGGTTCAGCAGTGGGTGCAATAAGATTCCTTCTCGAGGTTTCCACCGTCGGGAAGAAGGACGCGTAGGTGGGCCTGGACGTGTTGGCAGTAGAACTCGGAGTTGGCACTGGGACTGCAGGAGACTGGAGCAACTGGATGTTCCTTTCCAGATTCTGGATCGTGGCCGAGTAAGGTGTAGCGGGCAATTCCGCTGGGCCTGGCCGATTGCGCTCGTTTTTTCTGAGTTTCCATGAATTTTAGGCGCATGAAACACTCTCTATAGCTGGCTGTGTGGGCGAGTCCGCAGTTTGCACACTTCAGGGTTTTGGAAGTGCAGACTTTGACGTCGTGGTGTGACGCACACTTGACGCATCTCAGGTTCAGGTTGCAATGTTGGCTGGCTTGGCCAAATCTCTGGCACCTGAAGCATTGGCTAGGTTGCTGGGATTTTACATATTTTTCTATCTTATATGTATGGTAGGAAATCGTTTTGATTTCAGCGAAGCTGCTCAAGGTTGTTTCTGGGCCAACCGTGATAGCGAAGATCGGTAATGGCCTGTTTTCTTTGGTGTCTCCGGCTTTGTTTACTTTCACGAAGTGGCGAACGGAAAGTACGTTGATGCCGTGTTTTGATAACTCGGCTTGAATTTCGTCTTGTGAAAAACTGCTTGGAAGCCCTTTCAGAATATATTTTTTCGGTCGCTCACTTTTAAGACCGAAAGTGAAAAAATTGATATCTTGCCTTTTCAGGATACTTGCGATTTTGTTGTAGTCCTCGAGTGTTCGTAGATGGACGATCGTGGTACTTCCATTAAATTTCATCTTGAAATTTTTATCTGTGGCGTTGCTCTGCAGAAAATTGATTAATTTTTTTGTCTCCATTTTTTCTTTCTCGATGATTAATGGAGGGACAGAAGTTTGTTTTGGAGTCTCTTGAGGTCCATGAGAAGTGTCAGAGGGTTTGGCGAGGCGAGCGGGAACTGAACTCGCACTAGTCGAAGTTTTCGTTTTTTTTGGGTCTTCCATCGGAGGACTCATTTTGGCTGTCCTTTTTGGAACCAAGGGAATTTTGAGGTTTTTTAAGTTTGACACTTTTGTGCCAAAACTTTTACTCGATTTAGAATTTCACTGTACTATAAGCGCTGTACGTTAGAAATTTATATTTCGCAGAGAGCGGTAGACATGCGTCCGCACGACATCGACTCAAAACAAATACTCACACCAAGGCTCCGTCTGTATGTATGTATGTGTACAAAAGTTTGCGTAACGATTTCTCATGAACGAATGACGTTATGGAAGTTCTCAAGGTCGCGTTCGAAGCGTTTGCATATAACTTAGAGCTGATTAGATTTTGGAGGAAGTTAATAATTAACTTCCCGATCTAGGGAAGTTATTGTGATGACCCCGAAAATGAAAATGCCACATCGATGAAATTTTCACGTTTCTCGACGTTTCGCATGAGCCTGAAGTGATTTCAGAGAAGTGTCTGTGTGTTCGTCCGTATTTGGCAAATTTTTTCGTTTACGCTTTCTCGGAAACGGATGGTGCGATTTGACTAATTATTTTTTCAATCGTTGCGTCTCCGTGTAACTTAGAGCTGGTTAAATATTTGATCGAATCCATCGAGTAGTTCCCCTGTTTTTGAGAAATTCATGTTGACAAAAATCAAAAATAGTGATACTGAACATTCATTCACACAAAAATATTGTAATCCATAGGTACTCAATGTCACAGTTAAAAGATATAAGCATATTTTATAACTGATTAAATTTTGAGTAAAAATGGTTCAGTACTTGTATTGTTATTAGCAATGTCAATTCTACTGCATAAACTATTAGAGTTAGCGCAAAATTCACATAAAAAAGTTGTTTGCCATTCAAAAATACGTATTTTATGGAGAATGCCTTTTTCCATAATTTGCAAAATTAAGGAGGTATAGCAGTCTCCACAATTATGTATGTAATAAGTGAACGAATGGACCCAGCGCTGTCATGGCGGTCCCAATCGAAGCGTTTTCATGCGAAATCGAGCGGATCACATTTTGGATGGCATTTGTGCAGTATATCCAATGTTATTAGCAATTGCAATTGTTGATACTGTTCCACTGGGTAAAATATTAAAGTTTTTGTTTTGCAGCCGCATCCTTATTAGCGTCTCACTTTCACTCAAGTAACATGCATAAGTCTCATCCTCATGCTCACCATGCGTCTACTCAAGTATTCATAATTATCTGCTTCATAAAGGAGTCAGTTTGGAATTCTCAAACAGGCATGTTTTCGTTATGATGATAATAGGGGTCATACTGATTAACCGTAGTATATTGAAGATGAATAAATTTAGTAGGTTGTGCTGAAAAACCAAACCGAGACGTTTTGTTTGTGCCCCGAGGGGGACATACACATGCACACACCACTAGTTATGTAAGGAACAACATTGCTAATTTTTACTAGAACTTCATTTCATTCAATATCTCAAAAACTAATGAACGGATTATGATTTATTTTTTTCAAAACATTTGCCTCAATGGTATCTATGGAATGCAATTGAGAAATATGAAGCTGGACTCAAAAAGATTCGAGTTATGCTAGTTTTTCTGCTTAATATGCAAATTTTTTGTTCGTCCATCTTCTTCTACATTTGTTGCCATAGAGACTTGAAATTTCACATAAATGTTTCATTTGGTACCTATATGTGTAAGTGATTTGAATTTTCGAAATTTTTCATTAGTTTTTGAGATATTCAATTTTTACTACAAATTTATTTTATTCAATATCTCAAAAACTAATGAACGGATTTTGATTTTTTTTTTCAAAACATTCAGCTCGATAGTGGGAACTATATTCGTTCCAAACTAGCCATTGAAAATGATGAAGCATAATATTAATTCACGATGAACGATTTTCAATCTGACATTTTTCATAATCAATTCTGTTAAACTAAGAAATTATGGATAATAATAATTCGGATTCTGTGAAATTCTATTAAAATAACACTTGCGGAACACCTTCCTGGATGTTGTAATAATTGAAGGGGAGAAAAGAAAGGATTGAAAACGACCTGACATGGGGGCGGAGGAGAATCACAAGTGGGCAATAGAAAGAGAAGCGAGGGAAGGCAGAGCTACAGGTAAAGTGGTAAATTATAAAGGGCAGAGAGTATGGATTGAGGAGGAAGTGTGGACGTGGTGCGAAATGAAAGGGTGTTTAGTTAATGAAGGACAGAAAGTGGGGATGGAAGGGGATAGAGGAGGGAGAATAGTAAGTGTGGATGGGGGAGTGAGGAAGGACTGGATGGCGGTAGGGGCAGAAGGGAGAGGGAGACAGTTAGGAAGGAGTGGCGATGAGACAGGGTGTGGGTGATGAGGGAAGGAGAAAGCAGGGTGGCAGTGGAGGGGAAGGGGGAATGCAAGGTTTTTTTTTGGAGTGTGGCAGGGATTGGTAATAAGGATGAGAGTTTTTGGAGGTATGTTAATGGATAGGTTATGGTGATTATATATGAAAAGTGGATGGATATGGAAGCTTGGATTCGAATGTGGACAGAGTGAGTGAGGTTCTGGATGAGAGTAGAGGGGGAAAGGGGTGGATTAGGAAGCTGGTGATTTGGCGAGCGTTGGAGGTGTCAGAGGTGCGCGCGGGTGGGATTCGACAGGGAAGATTGTGAGGAAAGAACACGAGGAGCACGGAAACGGAGGCCCTCCTGATTTTGATTTTGGTTATGGTTCTGGTTTGGGTTATAGACAGATAGATAGATAAGAGGAATGTAGTATAAAGTAGAGGTTAAGTTTAGGTTAAGAATGGCCTTTGTAAGTGAATTGTAAAGGGAGCGGAAGCTCTGTAAGTCCGTAAAAGGGAATATATATTTCAATGAATGAATGGTATCTATGGAATGCAATTGAGAAATATGAAGCTGGCCTCAAAAAGATTCAAGTTATTCCAATTTTTCTGGTTAATATGTAAAATTTTTGTTTGCGCATCTGCGCTTACAGTTGTTGTCATAGAAACTTGAAATTTTACAGAAATGTTCCATTTGGTATCTAAATATGCAAGTAGTTTGGATTTTTGAAATCTTTCATTAGTTTCTGAGATATTCAATTTTTACTAGAAATTCATTTTATTCAATATCTCAAAAACTAATGAACGGATTTTGATTTTTTTTTTCAAAACACTCAGCTCAATAGTGTCTATGAAATGTAATTGGGAACTATATTCCGGTACCCAAAAAGATTCGAGTTACTTCAATTTGTCTGGTTAACATGCAAAATTTTTTTGCACATCTCCTCCTACAGTTCTTGTCATGGAGACTTTAAATTTTACACAAATGTTCCATTTAGTACCTATATGTACAAGTGGAAATGATGACACTTACGGTAAATACATAGTCACTGTATTTCAGCTTACCTGTATGAAATAAACTATGTTTAACAAAGATCAACGCTCAATATTGTGGAGTTGAGTACTGGATGGAAACAGACGAAATAGGACTTCAATTGTAATCAGGAACCTTCTTCACATGAATTGTATATTTCCCTATATTAGGAAGCCATGATATTGATTCAATATAAATCAATGAACATCCAACTTATTGCATATCGTGTTAAAATAAACCGTTCCCAGATTCTTCTTCCTCACGAAGATTTTTTTAATGGTGGTTCCAGACACTGGGTCAATAAGAATGCAATGCACACTTTGTTCCATTCAGTGATATTCAGTGTTTCGTAATAAACAGAGATATGAAATGTTTGCCATGAATTGGCTATGACAAAGCCCGGACCATTCGGAAGCATACCACCACTCAAATTCGCGGAAGTAAAAAGGCACGGTAAACGAAATAAAAATAACCGTTATGTATTCCGATGTGGGCATTCGATGACGGTCTGCTTGTTTTAGGTTGACCATACCAAACTCAACATGTACAAATGAGCGAAGTTTTTTCACTCTGCAGCGGTTAAAAAACCCTCTGAGATCTACGATGCTCCAAGATCGACTTAACAATATGGCTACCCCTCATGTTCATGACCAATTAGTTGAAGATTTAGATTTGCAGGAAGTTATACATGAATAAACCGACACCCGAACAGGGCGACAACATTTGATACGATGAAAAATGAATAATTTAATACAAATTGAATTAATAATTTGTTAATTAATTAATCATTCAGTTATAAATATAATTAAATTGAAATAATTCTGAAATTCTCTAAATATCCAACATTGCATTCGGCATTGTTCCCTCCCCTCTCCGCCCTGCAGAAGCAGCACCACACGCGGGCATTTAGGCAACCGCCGGTCCTGAAAATATGCATTTTAGGTGCAATGACTTTCTCCGATACTTTGCGTAATTAAGGAAATATAGCCGTCTCAACAATTATGGAATAAGTGAACAGATGAACCCAGCGCTCTCATGAGGGCCTCAATCAGAGCATTTCCATGCAGAATCGAGTGGATTACATTTTGGAGGGTGTTCTCGCAGTATATGCAACCTTATTAACAATTGCAATTGTTTATACTGTTCCGCTGTCTCAGTTCCAGTCAAGTAACGCGCGTAAGTCTCATCCTCATGCTCACCATTAGAGCTGCCGCCATAAGCGATAACGGCGATACGATACGACAAAATTCGGCGATAAACGATGTTTTTTGTGTGTGTTCTTTTCTCCATCTCTCACGTTTCTAACTCCCACCGTAGCTGCTCTTTGAGCATTCCTACAGAGGGAGTACTGGACACCCATCCCCGGCTCCCCAGGTGCGAATTGACGATTGGGCCAAGCTTGGACCAAGGTTTACCACGCTTGGAACAATCTTGGCACCCAAGCTTGGGTCAACCTTGGTGCAGAACGGGTTTGTAACACCTGGGCCAAGCTAGGCAACTAAGCTCCACCCAAACTTGGACCGAAAGCTCGACCGAAACTCTGAGATAAAGTTCCACTCAAGCTTGGGAAGCAAACTCGGCCCAAGTTACTCGTCAATATTCCCCAATATCGGTTCCTGTACATTTCTTGGACATCAAATTCATCCCAGAGCCCCGCTTGGGGACTCTCCGATTGGGATAGTAGAGTGGAATTGTCCAGCGTTCGAATTCATAGGGATTCATAGTCGAACGGGAGTTTCGTCAAAGAAACGGCTGTACAAATTGAGGTTTGCCGTGATTTTCATTCAATTGTGGATTGACCCAAGCGATGTAAAGTCTGGTAGGCATTGCATTTATTGGGTCAAACTAAGTGAATACTGTACAGTTTGGGAAGAATTCGGTTTCCATCGGCACTGTGGGAGGGTCGCCACATATGCATAATCGCATCGAAGCGTAAAATAAAAAAAAAAAAAAATTAATCTCAGCTAGATTTGGGTCCCACCTGCAGATGTAAAACGTTTTTCAACTCCCAATATTCTCCTGGAGAAGGAAATTTGCATTTTAGTGTACACCGTTCACCTTTAGATTTGCTCATCCACGTAGAATTCACGATTCCAACACCTTAGAATAATCCGGTGCATTCGGAATTAAATTGCATATTGAAAATCACTCATCCTATAACACTATTTATCAGTCAGTATTTTGTAGGTTAAGGATATCAGAAAATCTCACATTTAAGACTTCTTCACCCGGTACATGATTATAATTATGAAAACGATTGGAATTTCGTCCTTGAATGACAACACTTCTACACATTTTTGCTTACGTTAAAACCAATTCACTGAAATTCACTACCGGTTTAACTCGTGGACAATAACCCTTGATACTAGAGCTACCGCGATAAGCGATAATGGCGATACGATACGAGAAAATTCGGCGATAAACGAGACGATAAATGATGATTTATCGTATCGTCTTGACGATACGATGCGATAGTTTTTCGCGATATTTTCACGATAAACCACGATAAACGAGAATCTCGTCAACGTTTTCCGGCTTGTTATGACTTAAGCAAGCCCAGTTTGCCAAGTTTGGTAAGTGGGTAAGAGGGTTAGTGGGTCAGTGGGGAAGTGTGTCAGTGGGTAAGTGTGTTAGTGGGTAAGTGCGTTAGTGGGTAAGTGAGTTAGTGAGTAAGTGAATAAATGGGTTAGTGGGTTTATGGATAAGTGGGTAAGTGTGTTGGTGGGTAAGTGGGTTAGTGGGTGAGTGGGTAAGTGTCTTGGTGAGCATGTGGGTTAGTGGGTAAGTGGGTTAGTAGATAAATAGATTAGGGAGTTAGTGAGTAAGTGGATAAGTGTTTTATTTTTGTGTTGGAGAGAGGGGAGGCGGTTTATTGTTATATAGTGAGGTGAACAATTTCATTGGAACGAATGTTAGTCAATTTTAGCTTTATTTATAATTTGCTGGAAATTGTTTATCTTTGTTCATAATCTCCTGTTTACATGGTTTAACACTTTATGCACTATATACATATCAACTTTACTATACTCTGAACAGCGCTTACCTCTTCATGAACTCTCATCGTTATCATCGGCCTCATTTTCAGTTGTGTTTTGCATCTGATTTTTGAACGTACCTGCTAATGATGAGGTGAGCCATGAATTTAAACATAACTGAACGGCGATATTTTTATTACTGAGAGAACTACTGTGTTTTCGCAGTAATAAACCAGCTTTACTGAATAAGCGCTCGGAAGGTACACTAGAGGCCATAATAGCTAGTAAATCACGAGCCATCTTCGACGACAGAGGGAATACTTTTTCATTAGTCTTTCACCACTCCAAATTGTTGGCGTTGAGATCGACCCGTTCTAATTTCAAGTAGGAATCCAATTCCTTTTCCCAAGGTTTTCTTTGTGCACCGGAACCATAGAGTGCTGCCACATCACGTAGGTATTCATCATCCACATCGGACCGGGCGTCTTCTCTATCAGATATTTCATCGCCAGAACCAGTAACATAGTTATTCGTTATGAGTCGTGTGAAAAATTCATAAGTATAATTTTTCATCTCTTTCCCCCATGGGGTTTTGTCGAATGTTTCTAATTTGTGGCGGGGATCCAGTACCAGCACCACACAATAAATCCAATTCGTTTTTGCATAAAATTTTACAATTTTATCGCGACCGTATTGGAATGCCTTAATTAAAGAATCATCATTAGGAGTTGCTGCTTTAGGAGGGTGCAATAATTATCTCCACAGTGCTTCAGAGAGCTTTTTAAAAAAGTGCAAATGTTTTTGCAATTCCGCGAGTAGCTGCCACTCCTTTTCCGTAATGTGTAGGTGATTCAAGACACCTGTTCGTTTTGCAAATTCCGAAATGGAGTTTTTTATTCTTAATCCTGCTCTAATCAAATCGTGTGAGGAGTTCCATGTAGTTCTGATGTCCATTGGTAAATCTGCGTATGCTTCGTCACACAGCGCCCAATATTGTCGCAATTTATTCCGTAGCTGTCCCGATTTTTTGACTTTTTTGCAAATCCCTCGTAGCCGAGCTATGAGGGGTAATGGCGTAAGAACCTCATCATCAGTGAGCTCCACGTCTCCATCCATCGAATCGTATTTATCACCATCATTATTGTCTTCATTATCATCATCATCATCATCATCATCATCATCGTAATTCTCAAGTCCGATGTTATCAATTTCCAACCATCCAAGATGCTATGGACAGCCAAATTTAAAACGTGAGGAAAGCAATTGAAATGTTGTTTTTCAGGATCAAAATCAATACCGTGATCTTCTAGGAGATGTTTGAGCTCGTTCATAAATACCGTATTTACGGTCGCATTATCTACGGTAATTCCTTAAATTTTGGTCTCAAGGTGCACCCTCGTCAAGGAATTGAGGAAAATTTCAGCGATATCTTCCCCGTGTGATTTCCGTTGCTGGGAACGAAGTCCAGAGCCAGTGACTGGCTTTCCCAATTTTTATCAATAAAATGGATGGTAATTCCATAGTAGCTGTTACCTCTTATACACGTCCATCCGTCGATGGTGAAGGGAAACTTCGAGGAATTATCTTTTAAATATTGAAACACAACAGTTCGCATTTGGTCATGCATTTTGACTGTTGCCGTCGTTAGAGCTGTGCGTCTAGGATACTGCAAAGTAGGGTTTATGGCACCGAAGAAGTTCTGAGTTAAATCATCGTCGAAGAAACTCAGATTTAGAAGCTTCACTGTCACCCATTCAACTACCATCCATTGGAATGTCTCAGTATCCAAAACCTTGAGAAAGAAAACGCAATTTTGAATATATTGTTGTATAGTTTTATATATAACAAATGGGATGTCATCCATGTCACCGAACTATGAGTATTGGCGAAAAAAGTTAGAAAACATGAAATATGTATTTTAGCGATATAAACATGGAGATTTGTTGGAAAATCGATTTTTCATTTTCGGGGGCAAAACAATAACTTCCTCTATCGAGAAGTTCACAAAATTCGGTATAAGTAATCAAAATCGCGCGCAATTTTTGCAGATTGAAGGAGTGATTAGTTTATTCACTGACTCACCTTTTTTCCAACTTTGGATACACGTTCTACAGCTGGACTTCCTTCAGGGAACATTACTTTATGAATTGATGTGTGGTCGTTGGCTAGGTGATTTGCGAGGCCACTGGTATTGGATTTGACCATTTTGATTTTAATTGTTCTCTCGTTTTCTTGGCACATCCCACAAACACGGATTTGAATATTGTCACAAATTGAAATCCGAAAATAATCATCGTATCGTGATTTTCGCCGCGGTAGTTTTGACGTTCATGATTTATCACTATCACCTTTCTCCGCAATGCTGCCTTGAACATCATCTCGAATTTGACTTCTTAACTCGCGGGTTTTCGAACTTTCAGCACTTTTCCTTTTTTTTGAATTAGTGTATGTATGCAACGAACTTTTTTCATTCGACCGTTTCATTATTCCGTGGTTGTAGTACGATAACGTGTGGCGATAACGTGTTAGGCGTAAAACTAAACCTGAAATCCTTACATTTGTCAGGGCACCGAATTCCTCTATAATCCACCTTTTGTTACAATGCTTGTGTTTATACTACTGAAAATAAGGCGACAGGGACTAGTATACGTCATAGAGAGTAGTGTTAGTGTCATAATGAAAATTCGCTAATTTGAGAATTGATAACTGAGTCATTTATGAAGCAGACATAATATTAATATGATAAGTAACATTAAAATTATACCTAGTGCACTATTATGAGCAATTGCAATTGCGAGAAACATGACCTGTACTGCACGAATGCAATCCAAAATGTAAGACCTTCATGATAGCGCTGGGTTCATTCGTTCACTTATGCAAATGATCGAAAAACGTCGTTCGACATAAAATTCGTATGTGTACATGTGGAACAACTTTTCTTATATTAACTTTGCGGTAACTCTAATAGTTTATGCAGTAGAACATGATGAACAATTAACATTAATAATAACAATATATATAATAGACCAATTCCAACCAGAAACTAATCAGATCTAAGTTACGTGGAGACCATTCGGTTGAATCTTTTGGTATCTCGATCGCATAATTCAGTCGCGAAAAATGGTGGACGAAAAATTTGACCACATACATCCCTACAGCTATACACACAGACATTTTGTTTTGAATAGTCTAGCAAGGTAAGACATACCATGAAACGTGGCCATCTGATGAAAAATTTTTGCATTTTCGGGGGCAAAACCATAACTTTCCCCGTGGGGATGTTAAAAAAATATATCCGATGTATGGTAACTAGATAATTCGTTAATAATTATACTATTGGTAAAACGTGTGGACAAACATTCACGATAAACGAGACGATAATATCGTGTCGTATCGTATCGCTATTGCTATAAGATACGATACGATAATGGTGTATCGTATCGCGTCCGTCTTACGATACGATACGGGACGATAAGGTCTCTTAAATTAACGATACGATCCGATAAATCTAACAATATCGTATCGTATCGTATCGTATCGCGGCAGCTCTACTCACCATGCGTCTACTCAAATGTTCATAATAGTCTGCGGCATAAATGAGTCCGTTTAGAATCCTCAGATCTGTAAGTTTTCATCATGATACCAATAGGGGTCACATGACTAATCGGGGTATATCGGAGGACAATAAAAGTAGTACACTATGCTGAAAAAGCAAATCGGGAAGTTTTGTTTGGGCCCCAAATGGAGCACACACATACTCGCACCACTAGTTTTTTCGTCACATCACTCGCTCTTGAGATATTGGAGTGTTGACGGAAATTCCGGGACAAACCATGCTCAGAGACAATACGAATTCGTGTATGACCCTCATTGATCATGTATACTCGAGCTGCGTTTTAAATAATGTTTTTTCCTGATGGCATTTATTACAGAGCTGGAGAGACGGCCGCAGCCGCCGCTGCCTCGGAGCTCTGAGGAGCTGGAGGATTTGCATAAGTTACTGCATTTCCCCGAGGAGGTGGCTCTCCGTTTGGCAGAGAGCGAGTATCAGTTATTCTATCAAGTACAGCCGTGTGAGTATCTAAGACACGTGGCCCAAGATTTAACAGCGGAGGTTAGATTACCGAAACAAGCGCCGCAGTCGTCAACAACTCATCAACATCAATCTAGTGAGTCATTTAGTGCTGTCCACAGCTCAACACAAACAGATGAGGAGGCACTGTGGCTGGGTGGCGCGACCTCCGCCCTTTCCGTGCAGACTCTCATCAACCGTTTCAATGAGGTATTTTTCATTTCAGTCCAACTATGTACAGAACGTGTTACTAGAACTCCATAATAAGCCTTCGGCACATAGACCGAAGAGATGTGATGTGGGTACAAACCATCACTTTGTAAAATTCAACAGTTCATCTTTTAAACTGTTTGAGATCCTATTGTAAAAAGGAGAGACAAGGAAAACTATCGAAAATCTTGATGATGTCTCGACATGTTTCGATATCGCGTAGACGGTAAGATCGAAACTAACGCCACACCCGTCAGTGCGGCAGAAAAAGGAACTGCGCGTGCGCAGCACAATCTACCGGTCTTGTGTGAAAAAAAATTGGCGTGTAGTTCCTGACGCGCCAGAGAAGTGAAACTTCAGACGAGGAGAGTGAATTTTTTCCTATCCATTTGAAATAATACTTTTAGTAAAATGATGAAGGTGTAGTAGTTAGTAGTTTAGTAGCATAGTAAAACACATTTTTAGCTTTTAGTTAGCACATTTGATTTTGATTTATCATTGCCAAAAAACCTCCGCGCCTTTCCGCTGTCAACCCCCGGCATTCGCCCCCCCCCCCCCACGCTCAACCCTCCCCCCCCCCCCCCCCCCCCACATTCGACCCGCGCACGCAATGGGAATTCTTCGGCACCCTTCGGAATCCTGCGTCACCCTCCGGAATGCTTGGAGACCCTTCGGACGGGTTTGGCAACCTTCGGAAACCTTCAGCACCTTCCGGAATACCTCGGCAACCTTCGGCAATATTCGGGAACCTTCGGAATCCTTTCGGAATCATTCGGCACCCTTCGGAATCCTTCCGCACCCTTCAGGAATCTTCGGCAATCTTCGGCAACCTTCAGAAATCTTCGCGAACCTTCGGAATCCTTTCGGAATCCTTTCGGAACCCTTGCGGAATGCTTTCGGAATCATTCGGAATCCTTCGGCAATGTTCGGGAACCTTCGGAATCCTTTCGGAATCCTTCGGCACCCTTCGGCACCTTGCGGGAATCTTCGGCGCTTTTCAGCATCCTTCGGCAATTTTCATGAACCTTCCGAATCCTTTCGAAATCATTCGGAAGCCTTCAACCCTTGACCCTCGCCCCCCCCCCCAACCTCGACCCGCGCCACCACCCACCCTCGACTCTTACCCCCCCCCTCACTTTCGACCCTCACCCCAACCCCCCGTAAGTGTCCCGACAGCGCAACACCTTCATATAGTCCCATAAGAAGTTTCACTTCAAAAAAACCACCGCGCCTTTCCGCTGTCAACCCCCGGCATTCGGCGCCCCCCCCCCCCGCCGCCACGCTCAACTCTCCCCTGCCCGCATTACACTCTCGCCCCCCCCCGCATTCGACCCTCATCCAGCCCCGCATTCAACCCACCCCCCGCATTCGGCCCTCGCCACCCTCTGCATACAGCCCTTCCCCCTCCCCACATTTAACCCTCACATCCCTTCACATTCAACCCTCACCCCCCCCCCCATTCAACCTTCCCCTCACCCCCCTCTCGACCGTCCCCCTTCCTCGACCCTCACCCCCCGTAAGTGTCCAGACAGCGTAACACCTTCATATAATCCCATAAGAAGAGTTTCACTTCACACAAGTCTCACATTTGACATAGCTTTTTAGGTAAGGAACAATATTTATTCGATACTTTCTTTCCGATTTCTCATGTTTTTCACCATAGAGCGTTCTAAACACTGGTCTCTATATAGCTGGATAGTCGATCGGCTATAGCCAGCGCGTGAGGCTGATGAACCACTGATCTCTATATAACTGGATAGCCGGTCGGCTAGCCAGCGCGTGAAGCAGATGGACAGACAAGCAGCGCCACTTTTTAGGTAAGGAACAATATTTATTCGATACTTTCTTTCCGATTTCTCATGTTTTTCACCATAGAGCGTTCTAAACACTGGTCTCTATATAGCTGGATAGTCGATCGGCTATAGCCAGCGCGTGAGGCTGATGAACCACTGATCTCTATATAACTGGATAGCCGGTCGGCTAGCCAGCGCGTGAAGCAGATGGACAGACAAGCAGCGCCACTCTAGACCGGAGTGCTATCGGTTGCGCATGCCCAGCGCATCTGTCGATCGGAGGGATACGCAGGGTTACTGAGAGTAGTTCGTAATTTCTTCAGTAAATTTCCAAGGGATAGAACTCATCAGAAATATTGCAAAGATCGATTTTCAACTCTTTTATTATATTTCCTTCTCTTGAATCCGTCTAGACGAAGCTGAAGTAAAATTGACATTTTATAAATCCTGTTAAATATTCTATAATTAACTATAAGTAGTTAAGCCGCAATCACTAATTCTGTTTTTTATAATAATAACTGATTAATTGCACAATAGGAATTTGTATGGAGGAACTCTTCTATTGATGTGAAAATACAGAGGGAAAACAGAGTAAATTATGCAGTGACCATTTTACCCCATCCCTCCCCTCTATAGAGACAGGCGTGCAGTTTTTGCCTTAGGTACCTGTAGTTAAAATTACAATGTTTAGGCGGTGTGACGATCGCCGAACACAGCTGTTGGAGCTCCATGAAGTTAGCCCCTGCTTCTTAAAAAATTATTATTACGATCATGAGAATTCATGGATAGGCGAATGATAGACAATGATTGCTTATAAAAACAATTTGATTGACTAAATTTTTTTTTTTAATGAACTTTCAAAGAATTGGCCGAAAAGATAGGCCTCGTTTTTCTAGAATTTAATGATAGAAACTTCTACTTGGGCTCATTCTACGCAGCATCATTTGATAGAAATTGATAGAGACATGGCCGAAGTCTATCAATTCGATAAACTAACGTAAAGCAAGAAAAAGCTAATGAGGATCATGACGCTGCGGCGGCGTCTGGAATCAGAGCGGCAGGGAAGCGGGACGGGGTGATCTCCCATCGCTGACCAAAAAGAGGATAGACCAAAGTAGACCTAGAGGCTCAGATCTCCGGGATTGATTGCACATCCCCTCGTTTATATTTGCGTCTTGAGAGAAAAGTGTAATTATCACATTGAATAAATGCGAGTATGTTGTGGAAACATTATTGATTACTAATTTAAATGCTTTCTCGCCCCCATGGAAAAAAATAAATGTCTAAAATATATGAGACGTATTTGTCATATATCACAATATAATTCACATATACAAGTCTGACAAAAAAGTTGTATATATTCCTCTATATGTATAAGATATATGCTGGAATATGTCTCTTATATGTGATGCATACATTTGTCATATATTTCTGCATATATATTTTCATGTACTAGTCAATGTATCCTTTCATACATACGTCATACATGAGCTCATGTACGAGAAGTATATGATGATATATTTTTTCATGTATGACATATATGGCAAAATATACTTTCTAGATATATGGAAATGTATAACAGTAAATATATACTTCGTATACGATGGTATATAGGTGTGATATATTTTCCCGTATATGTTTTCATGTATGACTAAATGCACCCCATAATATACAATCAATATACGTAAGCATATATGAGGCATATGTAACAATATATGTCATCATGCATGACAAATAATATGTTAAGAATATATGAGAGCATGTATGAAAACATATATGAGCACATATATAAATAGGGGTGCGGCCACTCAGGAGTTAAATCCGTCATACCTTCTGAATTATGATGCTCATACAAATTCCCAATTGAAAATTGCCAACTGAAAATGGCCAATTGAAAATTGCTAATAAAAAATTTCTAATCAAAAATGGCCAATTAAAAATAGCCACTCAAAAATCTCTAATTAAAAATTGTAACGATCAGTTGGGGCTGCTCGTTAGGAAGTAGGAGTAAGATAGGACGAGATGAGAATCCGGGAACCAGGAGTCCCATAAGGGAGAAGGAGAAAGATTCGCGTCCACCTTCGGGTGGCTGAATAATCGAGAGGACAGGGAATTTTGGGGGTTATCTGGTCTATTTTTGAGGGACCCGTAGGGCATCGCGAAGAAGGGCCGAGATATGAGTCATCCGATGACTCTATGGGAAAAACCCGTATTGTGAATCTCGCGGGAATGAGATAGGTCCGACTGAAATGTCGGCGCTCAAAGTTTAGTCGGGTTGGAAGAAGTTTGTTGGTTTAGGTGGAAGGTCGTCGTGAACAAAAGCAACCATTGTTCCGACGAATTGCCAGGTTGCTATCGGGTCTGCGAAATTTGCGCGTTTTTTTTAGAATTTAGAGTCTACGAACGTCAAAAAAAATCCCCGAGACATCACCCGCGAGAAGCGCCAAAAATCCCGGTAATCAAAATAATCCCTACCCATTCGGTTAAAAAACGAAAATGTAGAGTTATTATGAAGTAAGAATTTAGGTCATGCAAAAGGTTAGATTTAAAATTTTGGTTAGTTCGCGCGCTAAAAGTCCCGAAATTGTGAGCGGCCTTTCGGAAAGGTTCGGCAAAAGGAGGGGCGGGTCGCGATTTTTCACACCTTTGTCTGAGTGAATACGCGCGGGTAAGGTCAGTCGATCTGAGATCGAACGAAGACACACGAGTGTCAACAAAGTAAAGTGAAAGTAAGTGTGTATTGTTGAGAAGTGCCGATCTGAAAATGGCGAGGAAAAGGGGAAAACCCCTAAGAAAGCCGCATTGGTGAGTTTCTTATCATAATTTGATTAATTCGTCCAATCAATTCCCATTATGTCGTCCAATGAAAATTCATTGGTTCTTATTCATGAGTTATTTGTTGCGATTTTAAAATAAATTCTTGTGGAGTTACTCCAATGAAATATCATTGGCCCTCAATTTTGAGGTTTTCCCGTGCATTTATGGGTTTTTCCAATGATTTCTCATTGGCCTCGCATGCGTGTAATTTATAGATCTTAATGATTTTTCCTCCTGTGTATGGACCAATTCCAATGAACTATCATTGGCCCTCATTTTTGAGGTTTCCCCATGTACGTATGGGTTTTTCAAATGAAGTTCCATTGGCTATAAGCTTTAAGGAATTTTCCACCCATTTGTGGACCCATTCCAATAAATTATCATTGGCTCTGAGTGGATGAGTTATTGGGCTTTATTCCAATGAACTTCCATTGGCCCTCATTTTCAGGTTTTCCCATGTACTTATGGGGTTTTCCAGTGGAAATTCATTGGCTTTTGATCAGTGTAGTTCATAGAGCTTAGTAGTTACTCCAATGAGTTCTCATTGGTTCTAAAATTTATAAGAATTCCCATCTGTTTGTGGGCCCGTTCCCATGGACTTTCATTGGCTCTGACATAACTAGTGTGAATTTGTGAATAAACGAAGGAACTTCTTCAGTGAAGTCTCGCGGGTTGTTCATGAGTGAATGTTTGGTTATAATTTGGGGTATTTTCTCCAGGGAATTCTCACTGGTTTTCACCGAGTGAAATTTTGGTTACGGTTTGGGGATGTTCTCCAGTGAATTCTCACTGGTTTTTACGGAGTGAAAATTTTAGTTAGAATTTGGGGAATTTCTCCAGTGAATTCTCACTGGTTTTTCATGAGTGAATTTTTGAATATAAATTGGGGAATTCTTCCAGTGAATTCCCACTGGTTTGGATGGGATGAGTTTTTGGAGATAAATTAAGGACTTTTTCCAGTGAATTCTCACTGGTTTTCGCTGAGTCAATTTTTGGTTATAAATTTTTAGTAGTTGTTATGGAAGGGATTTTGGGATACAAATGAAGGCGTTTTCCCCAGTGAATTCTCATTGGTTTTGCATGAGTGAGTGCTTTGCTGGGCTCTAAGGGATTGTTCCAGTGAATTCCCACTGGCTTTTTATTTAGTGAATTCCTGGGGATAATTTGAGGAATTCTTCCAGTGACCACTCACTGGTTTCTAATGAGTGAATTTTTAGTGAATGTAAGGAAGTTCTCCAGTGATTTCTCACTGGTTTTTAATGAGTGAATTTTTAGTGAATGTAAGGGATTTCTCCAGTGAACCCTCACTGGTCTTTTTGTGAATGAAAATTTTATATAGGAATTAAGGAATGCTTCCAGTGGATTTTCACTGGTTTTTCGCTGAGGGAAATTTTGCATATAAATTGGAGAGTTTTTCAGTGAATTCTCATTGGTTTTTCATTGAGCGAATTTTGCAATGCAAATTTGGGGAATGTTTCCAGTGAATTTTTACTGGGTTTTATGGAAGTTTGGAGATAACTTAAGGAAATTTTCCAGTGGCTTTTTCGCTGGCTCCAGATTCCTGAAAATCTGGCAAAATTTAGGGTAGAGAATTCGCCGTTTCCCATCCGACTCCGCTAAAAAAAAAAAGTGTAAGTCGGGGAGATTTTATCCGAAACCCACCGTTTTGGTCACGTTCCCTTCGTTAGGGTTTTCCAGAGGATTTATATCCCCGGTCCGATATTGTTTTTCCGCGGAACGGTATTCGCGTCAGAGCGGTCCGAAATTAAAAATGATTTTTAAGTTTCCCCCGGGTAATACATTTTCGCGCACTGAGTTTTTCGTCTATCTCTCTTCCTCACGTAGGATTAGCGATCTCCGTTTAGTGAAAATTTATTTCGTTTCCATCGGATTCTTACAGTCCGATGTTTTGGGATTAACTTGTTGTCTTCTATCCTTAGTAGGTATGACGTCATGCTTGCGAAAGTATTCTTCCTTTTTTTTTTGGAAGTAACGTATGGGAGAGAAATATTGCGCAAATAAAATTACCTCGGGGTTCCGACTCCTTTGTTCGGAGTATTATTATGAGTTTCTTGGAATTAGTATTGTTATTTTGACCCTTTCGGCTGCAGAGGCATGTAACTACGGCGGAATGAATAAATTTTGATTAATTAGTTTTCAAAAATAAAAATTTGGTTAGTAGATTATCTTCATTGGAGGCTTGTTTTCATTTCGAGTTTTTACTTTGCTTTTTTTGTTTTTGTGTAGTTACCTTTAGTTGCCTAATGAGCCTAATGACCCCATTTCCACCCGAAATCCACCCTTCTCTCCACAACCTAGCACACTGAGCAAACCGGGCACCGTTACCTTTCCCCGAAGATCAAGTTTTTCGCATTCTCTGTTGTTTGGTATGAGCATTCGAAACAGTTTTGGATTTTGTTGTTGGTTTGGATTTGAGGTTTGAGAATTCCGGTAAAAATTATGTGGCGCCCATCTTTTTTTTTGTTGTTGTGACGAAATTCCTTGACATAGGGGAAGTAGGGCGAAGGTGACGGGCTTTTCTACCCCACTAGAAAAAGTCACGTTACAAAATTGTGAATTAGAAATTTCAAAGTGAAAATTTCCAATTGGAAATTGTGAATTGAAAATTACCAATAAAAAACTGCCAATTAAAAATTGCTAATAAAAAATGGTCAATTAAAAGTTGCCAATTCAAAATTTCAAAGTAAAAATTGTCAACTGAAAATTGTGAACTAGAAATTGCCAATGAAAAATGTCAATTGAAAATTGCCAATTGGAAGTTGCAAATAAAAAATTGGGAATTAAAAACTGCCAATGAAACATTGCCGATTAAAAATTACAAATTAAAAACCTCTAATTAAAATTCGCAATTGGAAATTGTCAATTGAAAATTGCCAATTAGAAATTCCCAATTAAACTTTCCCAATTGAAAGCTGCCAATTGAAAATCGCTCGCTGAAAGTTGCCAATTGATAATTCGCAACTAAAAATTGCCAATAAAAAACTGAGAATTGAAAATTGCTAATTACAAATGGTCAATTAAAAATTTCAAAGTAAAAATTGCCAATCAAATATTTCCAGTTCAAAATTGCCAATTGAAAATTGCCAATTAAAAGTTGGCAATTGGAAAGTGTCAATAAAAAATTGGCAATTAAAAATTGCCAATGAAAAATTGCCAATTAGAAATCTCTAGTTAAAAATTGCCAATTCCAAATTGTCATTTGAAAATTGCCAATTAAAAATTACCAATTAACATTTCCCAATTGAAAAGGGCCAATTGAAAATCGCTCACTGAACGTTGCCAATTGAAAATTGCCAATTGATAATTCCCAATTAAAAATTCCCAATTACCATTTCCCAATTGAAAATTGCCAATTGAAAATCGCTGACTGAAAGGTGCTAATTGACAATTGCCAATTGATAATTCCCAACTGAAAATTGATGCCAATGAAAAACAGCCAATTAAAAATTGCTAATTAAAAATGGTCAATTAAAAATTGCCAATTAAAAATTGCCGATTGAAAATTGCCAATTGAAAATTGCCAATTGAAAATTGCCAATTGAAAATTGCCAATTGAAAATTGCCAGTTGAAAATTGCCAGTTGAAAATTGCCAATCAAAAATTGCCAATTAAAAATTGCCAATTGAAAATTGCCAACTAAAAGTTGCCAATTGAAAATTGCCAATGAAAAATTGGCAATAAAAAATTTCCAATGAAAAATTTGCCAATTAAAAATCTCTAATTAAAAATTGCCAATTGTAATTTGTCAATTGAAAATTCCCTACTAAAAATTCCAAGTAACATTTCCCAATTGAAAATTGCCAATTGAACATGGCTCACTGAAAGTTGCCAATTGAAAATTCCCAACTTAAAATTGCCAATAAAAAACTGCCAATTAAAAATTGCTAATTAAAAATGGTCAATTAAAAATTCCAAAGTAAAAATTGCCAACTGAAGATTGCCAATCAACCATTTCCAGTTAAAAATTGCCAATTGAAAATTGCCAAATGAAAATTGCCAATTAAAAGTTGCCAATTGAAAATTGTCAATAAAAAACTGGCAACTAAAAATTGCTAATTAAAAATGGTGAATTCAAATTGCCAATTAAAAGTTGCCAATTGAAAATCTCTAATTAAAAATTGTCAATTGCAAATTGGCAATTGAAAATTCCCATTTGAAAATTCCCAATTAAAAATTACAATTAACATTTCGCAATTGAAAATTGTCAATTGAGAATCGCTCACTGAAAGTTGCCAATTGAAAATTGCCAATTGATAATTCCCAATAAAAGACTGCCAATTAAAAATTGCTAATTGAAAATGGTCAATTAAAACTTTCAAAGTAAAAATTGCGAATTGAAAATTGCCAATCAAAAATTGCCAATTAAAAATAGCCAATTAAAAATGGCCACTTAAAAGTTGCCAATTGAAAATTCCCTATAAAAAATTGGCAATTGAAAGTTGCCAATTAAAAAACTCTAATTAAAAATTGTCAATTGCAAATTGTCAATTGAACATTCCCATTTGAAAATTCCCAATTAAAAATTACAACTAACAGTTCCCAATTGAAAATTGCCAATTGAAAATGGCTCACTGAAAGTTGCCAATTGAAAATTGCCAATTGTAAATCGCTCACTGAAAGTTGCCAATTGAAAATTGCCAATTGAAAATTGCCAACTTAAAATTGCCAATAAAAAACTGCCAATTAAAAATTACTTATTAAAAATGGTCAATTAAAAATTTCAAAGTAAAAATTGCAACTGAAAATTGCCAAGCAAACATTTCAAGTCAAAAATTGCCAATTGAAAATCGCCAAATGAAAATTGCCAAATAACAGTTGCCAATGGAAAATTGTCAATAAAAAATTGGCAATTAAAAATTGCCAATTAAACAGCTCTAATTAAAAATTGCCAATGGCAAATTGTCAATTGAAAATTCCCAATTAAAAATTACCAATTAACATTTCCCAATTGAAAATTGCCAATTGAAAATTGCTCACTGAAAGTTGCCAATTGAAAATTGCCAATAGACAATTCCCAATTAAAAATTCCTAAATAACATTTCTCAATTCAAAATTGCCAATTAAAAATGGCTCACTGATAGTTGCCAATTGAAAATTGCCAATTGAAAATTGCCAATCAAAAATTGCCAAGTAAAAATAGCCAATTAAAAATTGCCACTTAAAACTTGCCAATTGAAAGTTCCCAATAAAAAATTGGCAATTAAAAATTGGCAATGAAAAATTGCCAATTAAAAATCTCTAATTAAAAATTGCCAAGTGCAAATTGTCAATTGAACATTCCCAATTAAAGATTACTTATTAACATTTCCTAATTGAAAATTCCCAACTGAAAATTGCCAATAAACAACTGCCAATTAAAAATTTCAAAGTAAAAATTGTAAACTGAAGATTGCCAATGAGAAATTGCCAATCAAAAATTGCCAATTGCAAATTGCCAATTAAAAATTGCCAATTGAAAATTACCAATTAAAAGTTGCCAATTGAAAATTGCCAATAAAAAATTGGCAATTAAGAATTGCCAATTACCAATCTCAAATTAAAAATTGCCAATTGCAAATTGTCAATTGAAAATTACCGATTAAAAATTCCAATTAACATTTCCCAATTGAAAATTGTCCATTGAAAAACGCTCACTGAAAGTTGCGAATTGAATATTGCCACTAAAAAATTTGGAATTAAAAATTGCCCATTGCAAATTGTCAATTGAAAATTCCCAATTGATATTTCCCAATTGAAAGCCAATTGAAAATCGCTGACTGACAGTTGTCAATTGAAAATTCCCAACTGAAAATTGACAATTAAAAATTCCCAATTGAAAATTGCCGACTGAAAATTGTGGATTGCCAATTAAAAATTGCCGACAGGTAATTGCCAATTGGAAATTGCGCATTCAAAATTGAGGATTGAAAATTACCGATTAAAAGTTGACAAGTGGAGGTTACTTAAGAATGCGCATTGAAAATTAACGATTGCAAGCTAAGCGTTGAAAATTACCAATTGGAACTTGACAAGCGAAAATTGCGAACGAAACATTGAGGATCGAAAATTGAATAATGAAAATGAAGATTGAAAATTGACAAATGGAAATTGCGGATTGCAAATTGCCAATTGAAAAATGTGAAGTGGGATTTGCGCATTGAAAATTGACCATTGACCAGTTCGTCAAATTTTTACTTGTCAATTGTCTAGTGTCACATTTTAATCCATAACTTTCAAGTCGCTATTTTCAATGGTCAATTTTCAATTGTCAATTTTCAATTGTCCATTTTCAATTGTCAATTTTCAATTGTCAATTTTCAATTGTCAATTTTCAATTGTCAATTTTCAATTGTCAATTTTCAATTGTCAATTTTCAATTGTCAATTTTCAATTGTCAATTTTCAATTGTCAATTTTCAATTGTCAATTTTCAATTGTCAATTTTCAATTGTCAATTTTCAATTGTCAATTTTCAATTGTCAATTTTCAATTGTCAATTTTCAATTGTCAATTTTCAATTGTCAATTTTCAATTGTCAATTTTCAATTGTCAATTTTCAATTGTCAATTTTCAATTGTCAATTTTCAATTGTCAATTTTCAATTGTCAATTTTCAATTGTCAATTTTCAATTGTCAATTTTCAATTGTCAATTTTCAATTGTCAATTTTCAATTGTCAATTTTCAATTGTCAATTTTCAATTGTCAATTTTCAATTGTCAATTTTCAATTGTCAATTTTCAATTGTCAATTTTCAATTGTCAATTTTCAATTGTCAATTTTCAATTGTCAATTTTCAATTGTCAATTTTCAATTGTCAATTTTCAATTGTCAATTTTCAATTGTCAATTTTCAATTGTCAATTTTCAATTGTCAATTTTCAATTGTCAATTTTCAATTGTCAATTTTCAATTGTCAATTTTCAATTGTCAATTTTCAATTGTCAATTTTCAATTGTCAATTTTCAATTGTCAATTTCAATTGTCAATTTTCAATTGTCAATTTTCAATTGTCAATTTTCAATTGTCAATTTTCAATTGTCAATTTTCAATTGTCAATTTTCAATTGTCAATTTTCAATTGTCAATTTTCAATTGTCAATTTTCAATTGTCAATTTTCAATTGTCAATTTTCAATTGTCAATTTTCAATTGTCAATTTTCAATTGTCAATTTTCAATTGTCAATTTTCAATTGTCAATTTTCAATTGTCAATTTTCAATTGTCAATTTTCAATTGTCAATTTTCAATTGTCAATTTTCAATTGTCAATTTTCAATTGTCAATTTTCAATTGTCAATTTTCAATTGTCAATTTTCAATTGTCAATTTTCAATTGTCAATTTTCAATTGTCAATTTTCAATTGTCAATTTTCAATTGTCAATTTTCAATTGTCAATTTTCAATTGTCAATTTTCAATTGTCAATTTTCAATTGTCAATTTTCAATTGTCAATTTTCAATTGTCAATTTTCAATTGTCAATTTTCAATTGTCAATTTTCAATTGTCAATTTTCAATTGTCAATTTTCAATTGTCAATTTTCAATTGTCAATTTTCAATTGTCAATTTTCAATTGTCAATTTTCAATTGTCAATTTTCAATTGTCAATTTTCAATTGTCAATTTTCAATTGTCAATTTTCAATTGTCAATTTTCAATTGTCAATTTTCAATTGTCAATTTTCAATTGTCAATTTTCAATTGTCAATTTTCAATTGTCAATTTTCAATTGTCAATTTTCAATTGTCAATTTTCAATTGTCAATTTTCAATTGTCAATTTTCAATTGTCAATTTTCAATTGTCAATTTTCAATTGTCAATTTTCAATTGTCAATTTTCAATTGTCAATTTTCAATTGTCAATTTTCAATTGTCAATTTTCAATTGTCAATTTTCAATTGTCAATTTTCAATTGTCAATTTTCAATTGTCAATTTTCAATTGTCAATTTTCAATTGTCAATTTTCAATTGTCAATTTTCAATTGTCAATTTTCAATTGTCAATTGTCAATTTTCAATTGTCAATTTTCAATTGTCAATTTTCAATTGTCAATTTTCAATTGTCAATTTTCAATTGTCAATTTTCAATTGTCAATTTTCAATTGTCAATTTTCAATTGTCAATTTTCAATTGTCAATTTTCAATTGTCAATTTTCAATTGTCAATTTTCAATTGTCAATTTTCAATTGTCAATTTTCAATTGTCAATTTTCAATTGTCAATTTTCAATTGTCAATTTTCAATTGTCAATTTTCAATTGTCAATTTTCAATTGTCAATTTTCAATTGTCAATTTTCAATTGTCAATTTTCAATTGTCAATTTTCAATTGTCAATTTTCAATTGTCAATTTTCAATTGTCAATTTTCAATTGTCAATTTTCAATTGTCAATTTTCAATTGTCAATTTTCAATTGTCAATTTTCAATTGTCAATTTTCAATTGTCAATTTTCAATTGTCAATTTTCAATTGTCAATTTTCAATTGTCAATTTTCAATTGTCAATTTTCAATTGTCAATTTTCAATTGTCAATTTTCAATTGTCAATTTTCAATTGTCAATTTTCAATTATCAATTTTCAATTGTCAATTTTCAATTGTCAATTTTCAATTGTCAATTTTCAATTGTCAATTTTCAATTGTCAATTTTCAATTGTCAATTTTCAATTGTCAATTTTCAATTGTCAATTTTCAATTGTCAATTTTCAATTGTCAATTTTCAATTGTCAATTTTCAATTGTCAATTTTCAATTGTCAATTTTCAATTGTCAATTTTCAATTGTCAATTTTCAATTGTCAATTTTCAATTGTCAATTTTCAATTGTCGATTTTCACACGTACACTATCGGGAAGGTAGAGATGCCACCCGTGGAGGGTGACACTCACGTCCCATTTATTTACTTCTTGGAGTGAAACTTCTTATGTGACTATCTGCAGGTGTTATGCTGTCCGGACACTTACGGGAGGCGGCGGCGAGGGTAGTGTGGGGCCCGCCTCGAGCGCGGGAGTGGCGGCGAGAGTCAAGTTCGGGCCGGTGGGGTGAAGGCCGGGGGTCGACGGCGAAAAGGTGTAGGCGTTTTTTTTTATAACGTTCCTCTTCTGAAGTTTCACTTCTGTGCGCGTCAAGAACTACACATTTAATTTTTTTCTGAACACGTATCATATATTAATTAATTAAGTAATTACTTATCTTACACGGAAAATCGAATTTGAACTTTTCATTATTTTGTAATCGATGCCTCTCCATGGCGAACAGGCCGGAAAGGAGTGTCAAGATGAAATAACAATTATTATTATTATCATTAATAATTTCAATTGTTTATAACGCTGTATCTAATTATATATTGTAGAAAACTTGTACAATAAATGTAATTTCTTATTAAAAAAAAATACGGTGAGTCATGAAGACACGCGACAGAAGTGAAGCGTCATAGGGAGTAGCTGAAATAATAATTCGACTTTTCGGTTTGATGAGAGATCCCCCATGGAAAAAAATATATGTGGACAGTACATGGTGTCATACATGATTGATATATGCACATATATGCACAATATGTGTGGAAGTATATGACATATATAATCACATATACGACATACATTTTTACATATACCAAAGTGGTTGTATATGCATCATATATGACATATATGACCATATATGACATTATATATGGTATATATGACTATATATGATTTCATATACCATACTTATACATTAGAATATAGAGGTACATATATGATATTGTATATATAATTTATATTTTATTCTAAATGATGAATGTATGATATGTATCGTTATATATGTGAAGTATATTATTACATATAGCTATATACTTGCACATCACTAAATCTAAGGTGAGAAGTGACGATGGAATGAGAATATTGATCCACGATTGATCAAGGCTGGAAAACCATGATGGGAACAAGGTGGATGCAACATAGAAAAGTGACCAAGTTCCCGCACTCAGGGTTTCAGCCTCCATCAAGTTTTGATTAGAAATGAACATAATATATATGCCATAATTGTCCAAAAGGCCGCGAAGCGACATTGTTGAAGGAAAAAATCAACCACTTTATCAATTACAAGAAGAAATTTCAGGTACAGAAAGTATATATAGTATACGCCACATACCGGAGCGAGGCTCTGGGTAGTTCGCTCCATGCCAGTCACTTCAGACGTTCATTTTTTTCAACTTTGTGGATGAAATTTCCATATTTCCCAATTGAAAATTGCCAATTAAAAATTGACAATTGATAAATTGACAATTGATAAATTGACAATTGATAAATTGACAATTGATAAATTGTCAATTGATAAATTGACAATTGATAAATTGACAATTGATAAATTGACAATTGATAAATTGACAATTGATAAATTGACAATTGATAAATTGACAATTGAAAATTGACAATTGAAAATTGACAATTGAAAATTGACAATTGAAAATTGACAATTGAAAATTGACAATTGAAAACTGACAATTGAAAATTGACAATTGAAAATTGACAATTGAAAATTGACAATTGAAAATTGACAATTGAAAATTGACAATTGAAAATTGACAATTGAAAATTGACAATTGAAAATTGACAATTGAAAATTGACAATTGAAAATTGACAATTGAAAATTGACAATTGAAAATTGACAATTGAAAATTGACAATTGAAAATTGACAATTGAAAATTGACAATTGAAAATTGACAATTGAAAATTGACAATTGAAAATTGACAATTGAAAATTGACAATTGAAAATTGACAATTGAAAATTGACAATTGAAAATTGACAATTGAAAATTGACAATTGAAAATTGACAATTGAAAATTGACAATTGAAAATTGACAATTGAAAATTGACAATTGAAAATTGACAATTGAAAATTGACAATTGAAAATTGACAATTGAAAATTGACAATTGAAAATTGACAATTGAAAATTGACAATTGAAAATTGACAATTGAAAATTGACAATTGAAAATTGACAATTGAAAATTGACAATTGAAAATTGACAATTGAAAATTGACAATTGAAAATTGACAATTGAAAATTGACAATTGAAAATTGACAATTGAAAATTGACAATTGAAAATTGACAATTGAAAATTGACAATTGAAAATTGACAATTGAAAATTGACAATTGAAAATTGACAATTGAAAATTGACAATTGAAAATTGACAATTGAAAATTGACAATTGAAAATTGACAATTGAAAATTGACAATTGAAAATTGACAATTGAAAATTGACAATTGAAAATTGACAATTGAAAATTGACAATTGAAAATTGACAATTGAAAATTGACAATTGAAAATTGACAATTGAAAATTGACAATTGAAAATTGACAATTGAAAATTGACAATTGAAAATTGACAATTGAAAATTGACAATTGAAAATTGACAATTGAAAATTGACAATTGAAAATTGACAATTGAAAATTGACAATTGAAAAGATTTCGTGGAAATTTCACTTTTGATTCTCACGGTGATTACAATAACTTCCCCTAGGCCGGGAAGTTGAAAATTGATTTGAATTCTTCGACTGAAAATCGACGGAAATGTCTTCCTGGGGCCCCACTCGGATAGTATAGACGCACAGGGGGCCAAAAATTCGAGTTAAAAAAATTTAAGTTTGCCTGCCCATAAGACCCCAATGTTAAAGTTAGACAAAATCGAAAAACATTAATTCGACTTTTTCGACCCAAAATCGACGGAAGAGTCTTCTAGGGTTTTCAATTGGATAGTATAGATTCGCGGGGCGTCAAAAGTCGATTTTAAAATAGTCAAGTTTGCTTCCCCATAAGACCCCAATTAATTAAATTTGCCCAAAATCGAAACAAATTCATTCGACTCTTTCGACCCAAAATCGACGAAAATATCTTCTAGGGGTTCCAATTGGATAGTATAGACGCGCAGGAAGCCAAAAATTTGATTTTAAACATTTAAGTATGCCTCCCCATAAGACCTCACTGTTAAATTTGACCAAAATCTAAAAAAAATAATTTGACTTTTTCGGTCCAAAATCGACGTACGAGTAGGGGTTCCAATTGGATAGTATAGATGCGCAGGGGGCCAAAACTCGATTTTAACTAGTGGTGTGCAAATGTGCGTGCCCCATACGGGGCACAAATAAAAGTTCCCGATTTGGTATTTCAGTGCAGCACAAACGCGCAATCATTGTGATGACCAAACTCAACAGTGATATCAATAATTGAAATGGCGACTAATAATTACTGCACACGATCACTTTAATTTGATTCTTAAGCCCAGAAGACTACTCAACTAGAACTCGTCCTCCTGATTACCCCATCTACCTCTGTACTTACTCAGTTACCCCGCTCTTCAACATTTTTCCTGCAATTGTCAACATATTCACTCGCCAAGTATATTCTAGTTTAACTCGCGACATGTTCTAACCGATATTGAAAACAGTCATATTGAATGTGCAGTTTTGTGTAAGGAACAGTCTGGGTGATATGAATTGTGTCTCTCTTTCAAATTGCTCAGACGACTATACCTCCTTAATTATGCAAATTATGGAAAAAAGTGATTGCACATAAAAGTTGTATTTTCATGTAGGGAATAATTCTCTTTTGCGAAGTTTCCCGATACCTTCAATATTTTTCCCGGTGGAACAGTATAAACAATTACAATTGTTAATAACATGGTATACAATGCGCGAATCCCATCCAAAGTGAAATACGCTCGATTTAGCATGGAAATACTTCGATTGAGACCGTCATGCTGCGCTGAGTTCATTCGGTCACTCATTACATACATAATTCTTGAGACGGTCATACCTCCTTAATAATGCAAAATATCGAAAACAGTCATTCTTCATAAAATACGTATTTCTATATGGTGAACAACTTTTCTAATATAAATTTTACGCTATCTCCAATAGTTTATGCAATAGAACATTATGAACAATTGAAATTGTTTATAACAATATAAGTACTACACCAATTTCACCCAAAATCTAATCCCCTCTACTTTACGTGAAAATGCTTCGATTCCAACATTGACGGGGTCGACGGGCTCGAATGTAAAAATTACAGAACGAACACGGAGAGAAAAGTTCTTTAAAAGTAATCCGCGAGTGAAATACAATTCAGTTAAAAATTACGGAACGCACCGGAATTTTAACACAACCTTCGTGTAATTTTTCTGGAAAGTTCCGTAAAAACTTGGGTTCGTTCTGTAATTTTTACGGAACTTTCCAGAAAAATGACGCGAAGGTTGCGTTAAAATTCCGCGGCGTACCATGATTTTTAACTGACTTGTAGTTCACTCGCGGATTACGGAACTTTTTACGTAATTTCTAAAGAACTTTTCTCTCCGTGTGTCAATAACTGAATTTGTTAATAGCAATGTAGATACTGCTCCAATTTCATCTCAAGTGTCTGACCTTCCATTATCCGTTGAAATCCGGCGATTACAAGCTTAATAAATGGGATCTAGGTCTGACCCTCTACGGACCGAACCTATAACTTCCCGATATTTGTGTGTGTCTTTGTTATAGCGTGATATCATATCGTTGAGTATATCGAATTAATCAAGCGCTATGGTCTTAATTATGCGTGTTACGAAAAAAATCATGAAACACAAAATGTTTCTTTTTACATGAGGAACAACTTTCATCGATAACTTTTTCCGATAACTCTTACCATTCATGTGATAGAGCGTTATAAACAATTAACATCGTGTTTTTTTAAAAAAAGTCATGGAACATCAAGTGTGTATGTTGACGTATGGAAGAACTTACATTACACCCTTCGTTTCGTATCTCGAACCACTCCTGGGGGCCTATTCTCGAGTTTGAATGAAGCGAATTTGTGAACGGAAGTGGCTCCGCTCACGCATCGCTTTGGTGATCGCAAGTTTTCACGAACGGATCGTACATCCACACGTGAAGCAGTGTGAAAACCTGCGCTCACCAAAGCGATGCGTGAACGGATCCCCTTCCGTTTACAAATTCCCTTCACTCACACCCCTGAATAGGCCCCCTGCGATAGAACGATCTAAACAGTTGAATTCGTTCAGAACTATTAACCATCGGTGTTATCAAAAAAAGTTATGCAACATGAAATATGTATTTTTATATGTGGAACAACTTTTATTGAGTAATTTGGTTCGTACCTTTAACGGTTTTCATGATGCAGCGATATAAACGATCCTTTTTGTTAATAACAATTACCTATGACTGTTAGAACAAAAAGTCATAAAACCACAAAAGTGTATTTTTACGTGTGGAGCGACTTTCATTTAACACTTCGTTTCGTATCTCCAACCGTACTTGCGATAGAGCGATCTAGACGATTGAATTTGTTAATAACACCTAACTATCGGTGTTAGCAAAAAAAGTTATATCACATCAAATATGTATTTTTGTGTGAGGAACAACTTCTATTAACTGATTTGTTTCATATCTTCAACGGTTCTCACGCCGCTGCGATATAAACAATTTTTTTTGGTACTAACAATTAACTACGGCTGTTATCATAAAAAGTCATAAAACGTCACAACTGGAGGATGGGAATCGCCGTTGCCAGCAGCGGCATGGCTCACCCCCCCCCCCCCCCCCCCGCCAGCGTCCTAGATTGTCGCAGGCGAATCGAGGGAGCGGTCACAATGCCATGGAAAAACTGGGACAATGAAACGCCGACAAGACGAGAGAAAAGAAAGGAGAGAACTCCGCCCGATGACACAGCGGGCAAAAAGTACAAGAGTACCGAAGATGAGGCATCACCAATGCCGTCCATTCATATGGAGGAGCTGGTGAGAAATGGAACCCGGTTAGATGATAACAGGTCTAAGGACCAAACCTCGAATTCCGTTACAGAAGACAATGAAAATGCTTGGGAGAAAGCCAAGAGACGGAGGAAAAAACAGAATCCGTCCCAAAAACTTCCAGGATCTACGCAGTTTCAACCTCGGTCGGAGAAGAAAGCAGCAATCCGCCCTGATGCGCTAATTATTCGTCCGACGGGGAAAGAGACGTACTCTGAAATATTAGGACGTATAAAGAAGGATCAAGGTATTTACGCGGCTGGCTCATGCGTGGATAAAATGCGTAAAACAGCCTCCGGAGATGTTCTCATAATTCTTGCGAGAGGAAAGAAGGACGAAGGTGTTGAGCTAGAGAAGGCACTGGTTGGAGCCCTACAAAACGAAGCTAAGGTGTTTAATAAGGAACCTCAACAGGAACTCGAAATCAAAGACCTCGATGACGTCACTACCAAAGAAGATATACTTGATGCCCTGAGAAAAGCTGATGGTACAGATAGTGATATATCATTGAGTGCCATCAAGTCTCTTCGCAAGGCATACAGAGGAGAACAATCTGCCATAGTGGTACTCCCTGCCGCTACTGCAAGAAATATAATGAGTAAGGGTAGTAAAATACGAATAAGCCTGGTATATGCTCGCATCGTTACGTGGTAAGGCCCATAAAATGCTTCAAGTCTTGGCAGTCCGACCAGCTTGCCGTTAATTGCAAGAGCTCCATTGACCGATCAGACCTGTGTTATAAATGCGGCGAAAAAGGGCACAGAAGCTCTGATTGTACAGCGTGTCCGAAATGCGTTCTATACGTAGAAGTGGAGCCCATGAAACACCATGCCCATGTAACTGGTAACATCAAATGTCCAGTCCACCAGGGTGGACTCCAGAAGATCCGTACACAGCCATAGTGCGAGTGTTACAGGTGAACCTTGCTCACTGCGCAATAGCACACGATCTGCTGACGCAGACAGTTCGAGACTTCAAGATTGATGTTGCCGTCCTTTCCGAACCTTACAGGAACCGACATTCCTACACTGGGTGACCAAAGCCGTTTGAAGCATATGACGATGTCGAACAGTCTGGATTTGTTGTGGCGAAGGTGAATGGTATCTATTTCTATAGGTGCTATGCACCGCCAAGCCTTTGTTATGAAGACTTCACAGCATTGCTAGATAGACTCGTGGTGGATACGAAACAGCATTTCCCAGTGGCAATCGCGGAAGATTTCAATTCCTGGGCAGTCGACTGGGGCAGCAAGGAGACGAATCAACGAGGACGGGTTTTACTAGAAGCCATGTCGACTCTAGATGTGGTCCTATTGAACGATGGAAAGAACCAACATTTCGCAGAGGCCAAGCTCAATTATAGATCTCACCTTAGCTGTCACAGTCAGCTGTAGCCTTCTCAAAGGAAATTGTGCATGGGAGGTATCCAAGATCTATACTGCCAGTGATCATAGAGCGTCAACTCATCAAGACCAGAAAGCTTCGCAAACGAGACTGTTGGAACGAGCTTTTGGAGGAAGTGGATAAGGATCCTTGGGGCAGACCGTACAAGGTGGTTATGGCGCGACTTAAGAGTCAACCGATGCCATCACCGACATGCCCTGAGCGCCTGGAGAGGATTGTGTCTGTCTTATTTCCTCAACAATGGAATATTACTGGGACGTATGTGACGAATGGTATCAACGATGAAATTCCACCGATTACAGCTGATGAACCATTGCAGGCCTGTAGTAGAGTGGGCAACAACAAGGCTGGTATCGATGGTGTGCCAAACATAGCGCTGAGGGCCGCCATTAATGCAGCACCTGGAATTTTTCTCGACATGTACAATGCTTACATTCAGGAAGGTATCTTCCCCAACAGGGACGCGTACTGTTGCCTAAGAAAAAAAAACCTCGGGACGAACCGTCATCATATCGTCCACTCTATATGCTGGATACGGCGGGCAAGATCCTGGAGCGCATTATATATCAGAGAATTGAGGCAGTGGTGGAACCCCTATTGGCCGAAGCTCAATACGGCTTCAGACGATGACGATCTACGTTGGATGCTATAGACCTGGTGGTCAAAACAGCCAAGAAAGCAATCGATGGCAGGCGATGGAAAGGAGGTACGAAACATTATTGTTTGGTTGTTACCCTGGCCATCAAGAATGCCTTCAACTTGGTACGGTGGGATTCCACCCTGGCGGCATAGTCGAAGCTGCAAGTACCGGCATATTTGGAAAAGATGGTAGGCAATTACTTTACCGACAGGGTACTCAGATATGACACAGAGGTAGGTCCTAAAACATATGAGGTGACGGGGGGGGGGGGGGGGGGGGTACCCCAAGGATCTGTGTTGGGGCCTCTTTTGTGAGGCCGATACTGAATATCGTATATGACGAATCGCTCAAACTGGCATTGCCGGCGGGGGCAAAGCTCGCAGCTTTTGCGGATGATGTGGCCATTATCATCGTGAAAAAACAACTTTCCACGCTGCAGCTCATTTTCGAGAATGTTTTTAGCAAGATACGACAATGGATGGACTCGATTGGTTTACAACTTGCGGAACATAAAACTGAGGCACTACTCAGCACGGGCCGAAAGAAATTGGAGACAATTACGCTACAACTCGGTGAGCACGAAATAACTTCCCAGCCCTACATACAATACCTGGGAGTTATGATTGATGCCCGGCTTAGTTTTAGACAGCAAGCCCAACATGCAAGCAGTAAGGCAGGTGCGGTGAAGACTGCCCTAGCAAGACTTATGTCAAACATTGGAGGGCCAGAACAAAAGAGACGGCTGTTGTTATCGTCAGTTGTTACGTCGGTATTACGATATGGTATCCCTATCTGGACTGACGCATTACGAAGTCAAGGAGCACGACGGCAAATTGTTCCAGTCTACTGGTTGAGTGTCCTTAGAGTGGCTAGCGCATACCGGACAGTGTCTAACGATGCTGTGTGTGTCATTGCTGGGATGCTACCTATCGAAGTTGTAGCGGAGGAGTGTACGTGCCTCTACACCCGCAGAAAATCGACTAAGCTGAGCTCAGTGGAACTGAGGAGAGACGAACGAAACCGCAGCATTAAGCGATGGCAGCTACAGTAGGACGCCTCGAGCAAAGGCCGGGGGACTCATCGACGTATTCCGAAGCTGGATGTTTGGCTTGGCCGATCACATGAGCAAGTAAATTAGTACCTAACCCAAATGCTCACAGGACACGGGTGTTTTCGGGAATATCTTCATAAATTCAAGCATGAGGATTCCCCGGATTGCCCAAAGTGTCAGAGAATTCAGGCAAACGCGGAACATGTTCTCTTTGCATGTCCGCGTTTCGACGTCCAACGATCTATATGGGAAAATAGTGCAGGCAAACCCATTAACGCTGGAAATCTTGTGGAAGTTATGCTGTCATCAGAGGCAGCATGGAAAGCGACAAGCGATTTCGCAATGGAGGTCCTACAGGAGCTGCGCCGGGAGGAGCAGCTTAGGAAAAATCCAGAGTAAACGGAGGATCTTCTTACCGTGAACGACCGGGAAGGATTCGCTATTGAGGCAGCCGCGGCTGTCGTCCTCTACGCAACGAAGTATTGCTCCGCAGATGTTCCGTCGTGATTTGGGGATACTGGGATATAGAAGGTTGTCCTTCTACTAGTGTAGGCCAAGGGGTATTGTCCCTTGTTTTTTCTTTATCTGGTTCTTTTAATTTGTAAATTTTTGTTTTGTTTTTTTTTTCAATAAAGATTCAAAAAAAAGGGAGGAAAGAGAAAGAAGGAAGCGTGAGAAAGGAGGTTGGCTTCCTTCTTTCTTTCCTTTCTCTTTGAAAAAATAAAAAAAAACACCCACACACACACACACACACTCATATGACCACTTCTCTGAAATCGTGTCGGAATGATGTGAAACGTCGAAAAACGTGAAAATTTCATGGATCTGGCACTTTTCATTTTCGGGGTCATTACAATAACTTCCCTAGATCGGGAAGTTAATGATGCCAGTGACTTCATTCACTGACTTCATTTATTCCAATAATTATAACTCGGATGACCATACCTCCTAAGATATGGAAGTTGCGGACAAAAGTCATAAAACATAAAGTGTGTATTTTGACGTGGGGAACAACTTTCATTGTGATACTTATTCTCCTATCTCCGACGGTTTTCGTGATAGAGCATTATGAACAATTGAAATCGTTTATAGCAGGACTATCGCATGAATTTTATCAAAAATCGGGAAGTTATTGTAATGACCCCTAAATCGAGTTTGTTTATTTCAATTCGTAACTAGGGTGTTACGTATACCGAAATGCTTCCCATCGAATTCCGAACAAATGTCTGTGTATGTGTGTGTATATGTATGTATGCATGTGTACAAAATTTTGCGCAACGATTTGCCATGAACGCATGAAGTTATGGAAGTTCTCAAGGACGCGTTCGAAGGGTTTCCATATAACTTAGAACTGATTAGTTTTTGGGTGAAATTGGTGCAGTATATATATTGTTATTAACAATTTCAATTGTTTATAATCTTCTATTGCATAAACTATTAGAGTTAGCGTAAAATTTATGTAAGAAAAGTTGTTCCCCATATAAAAATACGTATTTTATGTAGAATGACTTTTTTCGATGGGTCGCGAGGTGGCGGTGACACGGGTCAGATGCAGTGAAAGTCTGCTCCGGGCTTTTGAGTGTTTTTTTGTTAGAGAAAAGTGGGAAAAAAGTGCGAAAGTGTAATAAAACGGAAGACAATAGGGTAGAGAAGAAAAGTTTGGCAAAAGTGGAGCAAAAAACCAGCAGAAAAAGTTTTTCATGAGATATCTAAGGCTGACGTGGCGTGGTGAAGGTTAAGAAATGGCGGCGGCCGGCAACGAGGAATTTTTGGCGCGAAACGGTGGCAGTTATCACTTGCGGAGTGGGGGAAGTAAGGAGAAAGAGGTAGACGAAAGAGGATAGAGTGAGAACGACAAAGACGGATAGTAAGATGAACGACATACAGCACTCAAATGTGGCAGGACCACCTCACGAGGGCTCTTACGGTGGAAAGAATGACACTAGCACATTGTTGCAGAAGCAACAGGAGGATTGGTGGTTCTGGAAACGGTAAGGAGTCCGGGGGGGGAGGGGCTTGCACATTGTGAGCAGCCAACGGACAGGTGGTATGATGGAGAGGGGCCATGGGTTGAAGGGTACCAGGAGGCCCAAGAAGAGAATCGGGGCGAGTTCTTCGCGGGGAGAGGGGGGGAGAACGAGGGTTATACTGAGGACAATCAGGAGCTCCAGGGGAAACGTGATAACAGGATGGAGAGCAAGCCCCCACCTAGAGGCTTGTCGCAGGAGGAATGGGAGACCGAGCTGGAAGGATTTATGTGGCGAGAATTGGGAGTAGAGGTAAGGGTGGACCGCTTAGACAGACTGGAGGGTGGAGGCTGGAAGGACAGGTTGGAGGAGATGGCACACAAAAAAGCAGTGATGAGGGAGAAGCCAAGACTCAGACAGAGAGGATGGGGGGTTCATTTGATAGCTGACTTTACGGATAGACAGATAGAGGTACAAGAGTGGCTGGAGAGAGGGGCAGAGGTGTGGAAGAGGAAGGGATGTTCAGCCAGAGCAGCATATAATAGTATGCGGGTGGACGACTTCTGGCTGAAGTGGGACGAAAAGGAAGGAATGATGAGGCAAAAAAAGGAGAGAGAAAGACATGAGAGGAGGGAGCCCTTTTCAAGGGCAGGCAAGTGTAAAAGAGGGGATGGACGAGGAGCCACTCAAGATATTGCACTGGAATGTAGAAAGCGGAATAAAGAGAAAAATGAGGAACTATGGAAGAATATAGACATCGTGATGTTCCAGGAGACGCATCTCGAGACAAAGGAAATGATAAGAAAGATGGAGAGACTAGATAAGCAATTTGAGTGGTTTAGAAAAGAAGCGACGAGATTACATAAAAGAGGAAACGCGAGCGGAGGACACCTGGTGGGAATAAACCTCTTTATTGTCCGCTCGCCTTGAAGGCAAAGTGGAAGGTAGAGGAGTGGGACTACGGGCTTAAGTTGAACGTCAAGGAGGAACAGGCTGATGAAGGAATGGATAGAGGAAAAACAGCGAGAGGTAGCGGCGGGTAGGACGATGTCAGAGTGGTGGAAGGCGATGAACTCGTTTAGGCCAAAAAGGAAGAGAAACACAACCACGATCCAGGAAGAGGAATGGCTTGGACATTTCAAGACATTGCTGGAGGCAGGAGAGAGGGATAAGGAGGAGACAATGCAGAATGGGCAAAGAAATAAGGAAAACCCGGAGCAGCAGGACAGAGACGGGGAAATTGAACGGGACACAGCAGCAGAGGCAGAGGAGAAGCAGCGAGAACTAGACAAGGAGCTTACCGATTGGGAAATAATGGGAGCAGTGACCAGATTGAAGAAAGGGAAAGCGGCGGGAGAGGACGGGATTACAGCCGAGTTCTGGAAGAATCTGCCGGAAGAAGGAGAGAAGGAACTGAATCGTGAAGAACTTATGGAAACGGGAAGAGAGGGTAAAGAGGTGGAATTTAGCCACGATATACCCGATTCACAAGAAAGGGGATACGAATAAAGCAGCGAATTACCGAGGGGTGTCACTCCTAGACATCGGATATAAAATACTGTCGAATATAATGGCTAGGAGACTGAGTACATGGTTGGAGGCGGAGAAGAAATTGACAGATGCACAGGCAGGGTTCAGAAGGAGGACGATGGAACAGGTGTTTGTGCTAAACACGTTAATCGGGAATAGGCTAAAGAAAAAGGGGGGGGGGAAGCTGTACGTGGCGCTCATAGACTTTAAGGCTGCTTTCGACAAGGTGGACAGGAAAAGAATGTGGGACAAGATGAGAGGAATGGGAATTGTTGGAAGATTCTTGAGGATGGCGCTGAGGATGTACGAGGACACAGGGAACAAGGTAATAGCGGGAGAAAGGCTGACAGAGGAATTTAGGACAGAGAAGGGGGTGAGGCAGGGCTGCCCACTAAGCCCCATATTATTCAACATTTACATCCAAGACCTGATAGAGGCGTTGGAGAAGAAGGGAGATGGAGGGACAGCGATAGGGGCAGGGTCTGATGATGCGGCCATAGTGGCAGAGGACGGGGCAGAGCTGACAAGAATGCTGAAGACGCTGGAGAGGTGGACGGATAACAACAAAATGGAGATGAGTGTGGAAAAGACAAAAATAATGATATTCAGGAACGGAGGCAGAAAAAGAGCAGAAAATTGAAACTACAAGGGAGAAAAGCTAGAAGTGGTAAATTAATTTAAGTATTTGGGATTTTGGTTTACAACAAGAAACACGTATGCGCAGCAGACGAGGAAATTGGCAGGGAAGGCGCAGTTGCTGATAAATAAGGCCTGGGGAGAGATAAGGTAAGAAGAGTGAGAAAACGGCTATATTTCATGGGAGTCACAGTAAAGTCGACGGCGTTGTATGGAGTGGAGCTATGGGGATGGAAAAGGCATAAGGTAGTGGAGAGGGTGCAAAAGAAATATGTGAAGACAAGTATGGGGCTAGCCAGGAACATACCAGATTATATATGAAGAATGGAGGCAGGAACGAGCAGTGTGAAAGTTGAGGCGACCAGAAGAGCGGCGATGTTCATGGTGAAACTAGGAAGGATGAAAGAGGATAGATGGCCATGGAAATGTTTAAGAAAAGAAATAAGAGAATAAAGAATGGGCAGCCATCGAACTGGGGGAAGACGGTCTCGGAGAGAATGAAGGTGATAGGAGAAGGCGAATTTGTGGAGCGGCTATGGGCGGGAGAGAACGAAGAGGCAGAAAAGCGGGTAAAAGTGATGGTCGAGATAGTGGAAGGCCAAGAGAAGCAGAAAGACTGGCAGAGGATTGAAGACTCAAAGTATTGTGACTACTATAACAATATAAAGGAGAACACCGAAATGGTAGAGTAATGGTTGGATAAAAAAAAAATGGTGTGTCATGGAGACACGCGATAGAAGTGAAACTGAATGATTAGATCGGCAAGGATTATTTAATTTTCTATGTTTAGAGGGAGAGGAATCATTTTAATCACGTGTCAAACACTTCTTGATAGTAAATATTAATTTATTCATCATAATAATTATACTTTTTTCAAGATACAAGAATATTAGTATGAATATGATGAAATAAATCTCAATCAGCTTCACCTTCATTCTCTGGTAGACTCTTTATGAACGAAATGATAGGTTTCTGGTAACTAAAATAGGTAATGAAGACTCTTGACTCCAAATTTTCGATGTAACGTGAGAAAACTGCATCGATCGTGGTACCATGGCGTGTAGTCGATTCAATTGGTGAATTGTTCATTTCCAATGACAATTTCTGTTGCAAGAACTGAAGTAATGGCTTGGAATCCTCTGAAGCAAAATTAACATTAAAATCTCCACCTAGAATCATAGGTATTTTGTCCAGCTCTACTCCAACTTCTGCAGCCCCCACTGGAGTATACGGCAGCAAGTGAAGGTGAATAAACTCTATTATTTTCGCCATCTTCTGATTTGGTGAAGTATAGAGTGCTATAAGCATAATCCGCTGTCCGCTTTCTGTGCGACATTCAGCTGCACACATTTCTCCAACAGATCACAACCCAATTGAAAGCGATTCTAGTTGTTTCAAGTTCAGGTCCATATTGGGTGTCATGATGTTCGTTCCATGAGCAGTATTGCAAAGTATTGCGACACCCCCTGCTCTCACATTATGTCTTTTGAACTGTATCGTTTTCCTTCCACGTCTCTGAAAGTATCAATATATTAGACCGTAGAATCACCGGATCATTGAAATCTCCGCTATGAGCTCCTAAGCTTTGGCAATTGAGGGTTGTTATTGATAAGCCTGGTCTGCTGATGAACTCTCGGAGAATGTCAGTCAAAGTTATCAATGGATTTGTTGATAATCTTCTAAATTCTGATTGTAGCTTGTCCATTGATTGAGCTTTTTTCCGTCCATGATAAAATTTGTTCTTTCCATGCTTCGCAACGATGTACAATCCCTGTATACTTGTGACACGGGACAAGGCTACGTAAAGGAGTTGTTGTGAATGTGTCTTTTCGTATTCATAGACGATTTGATTAAACGTACCACCTTGAGACTTGTGGATAGTAATAGCACACGCTGATACCAATGGCAGATGATTTCTTTTGACGAAAATCGTTTTATTATTGTTCATATATATCGTAGAAGTTCTTCGTGCAATGGGAACTGCCGTGTGGCTGATGTGGTTTGCTTGGATGAACGCAGCAGCTTTTCTCCGGATCTTCTGCCCCGTCTTTGGTGAATCTGGAAATTCCAGCCACATACGAGTTACAGCCCCTGCCTCATCAGTTTCGATATGAACTAGTTTACCGACTGCGCCGTTTGCTAAACCATCCGAGACATCCAGATTGGTTGTTATTATATACCATTTATCTAACACCAGTATAATCTCGTAGGGCAGACCTCCAGTGTCTATTACCGTTTTTTTATGCAATTTTTGTCGTACAAATGATTGTTGCTCAGCATTATGGCAGCCGGTGAATACATCAGTAGCTATTGAGACTGTTTTATTCTCTGCAGAATTAAGAATTGTCAAATTGTATTCGTTTACAGCATTATTTGTCAAATATAGCCATGACTATAAATATTCCATGTGGACAAAGACGATCTGCTTTCTCTCTTGTATAAAAACGAGATTCGATTAGGTGTGTCTGTTCTTGATCCAATTCTTCGCCATTTCCAATTTTAGTTAATAACGAGGAGAAATCAGCATTCTTGTCTCATGACTTTATCCAATTCATAGAACTTCAAGTCACGCCAAAGTGTTGGTGCTGCTATGCGTCGTTTTGTTGCTTGATAGATGGGTGTAGCACGCACTGGAGGTAACTGACGCAAATAACCTATGAAAATGATATCCATTCCTCCAAAATTATCTTGGAAATTTCCTGTTATTTGTTTTAACCGTGCGTCAATTTGAGACAGCAATTCCGCTCCTACCATACTGACCTCATCGATGAGTATAACTTGGACGTATTTGAAGAGCATTCTGTACTGTTGAGTCACTTCAATTGATAATGGTAATAGTTTGGAAAGGGATATTTTCAATGCAGTGTGGATTGTCGTACCATCAATTGCTATTGCAGCCTTTCCTGTTGATGCAAATGCGATGTAAGCATTGCAAAAACCATCATTATCTGTGAAGCGGTTGTAAATTTCCATGAGGAGTCTAATGAGGAATGCCTTCCCACATCCTGCTGGCCCAGTGAAGAAAACTTGGAGTGGTGATCGGTTTGATGAGAGGAGATTAGCAATCACATGCATCAGGAGTGCTTTCTGCCTCTGATTGGCCATTCTCATTAGTTCATAAAATTGTTCATTAGACATTAAATTATCCCTCTTCTTTGCGATAGCACCCAGTTTGTTAAGTGTTGCTAACCGCAGATCGTCGTTCAGTATGTGGTCAGAGTTATACAATTCTTGAAAAGGATTTGCTTCAGGAAAAAGGCGACCTACGTTGTCTCCTTCAGCATCATCATCTTGATTTAATTCATCTTCACGACACAACTCTCGGCATATCTCGATGGTTTTCTGGATATCTAAATTCGATGAGAATTCTTTATGTCGCTCCAAAATCAATATTTCGTTGTCGTCGTAAATCTGTATGAATTTAGTTTCTGCAAGAATTTCATTTTCTTCGTCTCGGAATGGAATATACAAAGTCACCATTTTCCGTTTGTATTCATTGAAATCATCAGCCATGTCGTAGTTTGTGTACCGAATAATCCGAGGTTCTTTCCTTCGTGTCCAATTCCCCTGATTATTCATGTGTAATGAGCAACAAACTGGGCCAAATTGACATCTTCTAGCTCTTCAGGTCTCTTTTCGTGCTTGTCAAACCAATTTTCTTTCCATATGTTTGTTGCATCATCATCAGCATCCATTTCATTGAGTTCTTTCTGAGTTTTTCGAATTCTTTGTCTTTCGATCGACCATATTGTGGAAATATAGGTAACAACTGAAGAAGACTTTGACATCGGTTCACGCAGAAGGTACCATGCAGCTTCCTGACTGGTAATTTCGACAGTATTTAGCATGTCAACGCTCATTTTCCTAGTAATTTCGGCAATATCGAACTCTGGATGTTCATCCATTATTTCAGTGATGTTACGTTGGAGATTGCTAATTCCACGGTTCGTTTTATTGACGTATTCTACTACGTATGCAGCACATGAGTATTCTTCGGTGATAAATTGCACATCCATGTTTGATTTCAAAATATTGAAAATGAATGGGTTGAATGGATTATGCCACTTTTCCATGGGTTGACGTTTAAGAAATACTCTGGGACGATTGATGCCAGCTCGAAGCACATTCATGTAGTAATCATCTGATAGTATTCCATTTCCCTGATAGAAACTATCAATATCAGCATAGTCATTGTTCTCTAAGTTTGTTCTTATCGTGTTGTAATGTTGTTTATACGTGTGAAATCCTCGTTCTTCTTTCTGCATTGGTGTCAGTATAGTTGTGTATCTGCATGGCATGAATGGAGCTTCAAATCTGCATTTTTGATGAGCGTTCGCAGCTATTTTTTTGTAACATGTGAACGTGTGCTTATGTGTCTGTAGTTTGATGTTCCCCGACGATTCTGAAGTGGCCACTGATATCAATGTATCAACTAGGTCAATAGCTTTTAGTCGGTCAGCACCTAGTGGATCCGCTGGAGCATTCTCAAGCCATAGCAGAATGTGTGCATGGGAGCTGGCACGATGCTGGAATTCAATTCTCTTAAAATAATAGACAACACGATATTTCCCGAAGGGAGAAGACTGCTTGGACTGCAGTATGTTCATTATAACATTGATGAGCTTATTAAAATAGATGGCATATGTTACAGCATCTTCATTGATGACTGTGCTCTTTTCGATATAATGGAGTTCCTGAACATCTTGTTCTGTAATTTCTGCTTCATTATTCTTCAATTTATATAATAATTGTAATAATGAGGGCCAACCAACTTCATTAGCACTCGTAGTTAGGAATAACGTGGGTTTTCCGAGTTGTCTGATTATTGCGAATAAGTCTCTCTTTCTTTCAGCCCAATACCAAGTCGAGTTAGGGATACAACGTAGAAAAGCAAGTTGCTTTCTATACAATGATTTATATACTCCTCTGATTGAATTTGTTCACGTGTAATTTTTGTGTCTTTACCTACGTGTTTAAAAGCAATGGATAGACTGTCACGGACTCTAAACCTCATAATTTTCATTGCCATATAGAGTAAATGATGAGGTGTAACCCCACGTCGATCAGATCTCCTTAGCTCACTGGTAGCCATCATGAATGGAGTCACATTGAGATCTTCACTAAAGCGCCGGAATTGTCCGAGATAGATAGTAGGGAAAGATGACTCTTCTGCATGCTCATCAAATAATAGACTGTGAGGGACATTCATTTCTCCAGGAGCAATCCTCAAATATTTATCGTCATTCCAGAGTAATGTGTGTTGCTGAGCGAACAGGCTCTCCTCCATGGGGATGTCTTCACTCAGTTCATCTATAGGTATCTGATGAACGACACAATCCTCATTAAAGAAAGATTCATCAACTTTGATGTCGTACAGTTGATACAATGGACTCGGTACTAAGCATCTTAGCCATATTTTAATATTTCTCTTGTTTATTAAAGGTGTCAAGTAGCTTGATCGATGAATTTTTTTTCTCCTGATATGAACGTAAACACAGTGATCGTCGTCAAAGTTCCTGGGCAAGTGATTGACCATTGTATTGACATCCACTGGAACATTGATCACCTGCCCCAAAATTCTAAATTGTCCATGCACATGACGCAATCTGCGAATTTGCATAAATGGAATTCTAGGAGAAATGAGTCTCTCGGACACTAAATTTAACTTCGGAAGATGTGCAGGGATCGGGGGATATACAAAGCCATTCAATTTCGACAATGTTGGAACTTTGTCTCTCCTCAAAGCCTGGCCACAGCTGGTGCATGCCAGCTCATTATTACGTCCGAATTCTGGAAATTTTTGTTGAATACGAATTTCATTTTCAACGGATAGAGTCTTCAAGTAATTTTTAAACCATAATCTATCACATACACAACACGTAAAACCGAATGGATTATTTCTAAAATCACGGTGAAAGTTCTTATGTGCAGTTTTAAACTCATTAAAGTCTGAATATTGTAATCGATCACCACTATCTACATCACAATCAGGAGGAGGATGAGTCGAAGTCGTTGCTAATAGTTCATTCTCTGGATTATTTACACTATCGTCCACACTGTCACGTAAGAGGTTAGCACGTGTTTGCCTCCGTTCCCTGCTATCTCGTTCAATTTCAGTTCTACTTTTTTTCCGTTTTCTATTCTGATCAATTCCTTCACTCGCCCGTTTTTTCTCCCGCCACGTTTTTGTCCTTTCTGCACCCGACTTCGGCATATTTGCACAAAACTCTCGATTTGAGTAATGAAGACACGCGCAAAAACAAAATACGTTGCTTATGATCACTGTGTTAGAAACCAACAGCTGTTTTCCGCGATCGCGACGCCGCCTGAACGCAGAGAATGACATGAAAGACAGAAAGTCTTCCGTCTCATTCTCGCACGATACACGAAGGCCTCTCACTCTCGCCCGATAGACGAGACGTAAGGTAGTCCGTCTCACTCTCGCTCGATTCCCGGAGGCCTCTCACTCTTACTTACTACGTTAGAGCGAGCGTCACCAAAAAGGTTGCCGATCGAGATTTCAAAACCCTCCCATAAGAAGTTTCACTTCAAAAAAACAAATTAGTCATAAGACATTGAGTTATCCTTCCTCAAATTTCGGGGGGGGGGGGGCTTGCTTGATCCTTTCAGCCTCAAAGTAATTAATAATGTAGGAGCGCGCGACTGAAAAATGCCGCGGCGCCGCGATAGGCGCTATGGTGGCGGCGCCCGCAGGGGAGGGGAGACTGTCATCTCGCGCGGCGTTTTTTCGCCCGACGATCTTCAAACCGAAGATCTGATTGTGCAAAAACTATCCAGTCGATTGGGCTGAAATTTTGCACACACGGTTGGGGTTGTCCAATGCATATTCCCTGAGTGTTCGGCAGCAATAAAATTGATTTTGAACAAGTTGTATAAACTTTTCTGAAAATGGTCATTTTTGTTAAACAAACATTGATTTCGAGAAAAAATTTTTTTTTCCCCCAGACTATTTCGATGGCAAATTTCCCGCTGAACACTTGTTCATACAGGTATTTTGGGGCTCAGACTCATATTTAACGAGATATTGAGGAAAAACCGCTAATTTTTTTATAAAATGATTTTTACAGCGCAACGCCCCGGGTCGCTGTTTTCCACACCCCCTACAATCTTTTTAAAATGTCGTTCCGGAGACGATCCAAAAAAAAATGCGTGTATTCCTCAACAACACTCATTTCTCTAATTTGACTGGACTACATTTATAGTGGGAACCCAAAAAACACATATACGTCCGTAGAATGCTCACTGCTGAGTATCACTTAGTAATAGCGAGCAAACACGCAGTCTAGCTACACAAATTACAACAAGCAGACGCTCATCGAATGCCCACATTCGACTGCATGACGGTTCTTTTTATTTCGTTTAACGTTGCCTTTTTCTTTCCACCAATTGCATTAGTGGTACGCTTCCGAATGGTACCGGCTTTGTCATAGCCGATTTATGGGAAACATTTTATATCTCCGTTTATTATGAAACACTGGACATCACTGAATGAAACGAATTATGCATTGCATTCTTATTGACCCAGAGTCTGGAACCGCAATTTCAAACTTCTTCTTCGAGGAAGAAGAATCTGGGAACGGTATATTGTAACCCTATATGCAATAAGTTGCATGCTCATTAATTTATATTGAATCAATATCATACCTTCCCGGTGTAGGGAAATATGCAACTCAGTTGAAAAGTTTCCTCATTACAATTGAAGTCCTATTTCGTCTTTTTCCATTCAGTACTCAACTTCACAATATTGAGCGTTGATCTTTGGCAAACATAAGTTATTTCATACAGGTAAGCTGAAATACAGTAACTGTGTATTTACCGTAAGTGTTATCAGTTCATATATCCATATTCATTAATATATTTCTCAAATGGCCAGCGATACACAATTTACATAATACGTAATTGTGAAGATAACATTGTTATTTGCAAAATCATATTCGTATTTGATACGCAAAAACGTTCAGGAATGGACCAACAAAGCTATAAACAACTTATACAAAAAGTTTATTACCTAATTTTGCGTTCATTCTACTAACCATAATTTGTACTGGTATCTACTATAGACCAACAAGTTACCGGAAATTACGGATACGATTTCATTTAAAAACCCGCATTTTATGTACAACATCCAGGCAGGTGTTCCGCGAGAGTTAGTGTTATTTTTATAGAATTTAATATGCTCCGAATTATTATCATGCATAATTTCTTAGGTTGACAGGATTATGGTTATGGAAAATGTCGCATTGAGAATCGTTCATGGTGACTTAATTAATATTATTCTTCATCATTTTCAAAGGATATTTTGGAACGAATATAGTTCCAGTTTGTACCACAATATAGTTCCGAATTACATTCCATAGACACTATGGAGCTGAATATTTCGAAAAAAAAATATTTTGAAATAGTGAATAAAATGGATTTCTAGTAAAAATTGAATATCTCCGAAACTAATGAAAATTTTCAAAAATCCAAACCAGTTGCACATATAGACATCAAATGGAACATTTGTGTAAAATTTGAAGTCTCTATGACAACAACTGTAGGAGGGGATGCACGAACAAAAATTTTAAGTGAATAACATAAAAGTTGAAATAACTCGAAAACTTTGTACGGACGCATATGTGTTTTTTGGTTCCCTTTTATAGTTGGCGTGATGAAGATTTAAAAAAAAACTAGTGGGGTGCAAATGTGTGTGCCCCATACGGGGCAAAAACAAAACTTCCCGATTTGGTATTTCAGCGCAGCATAAGAACGCAACCATGGTCATGAGAAAACCCAACAGTGATATCAATAATTCAACTGAAAACTAGTGATTACTGCACGCGATCGATTCAGTTTGATTTTCAAGCCCCATACAAATATTCAACTGGAATTCGTCCGCATAGTTACCCTTCCTACCGCTGTACTTTCTTAATTATAACGTTCTTCGACATCACTCCCGCAATTCCCAATAATTTTAATATTTTACCCAGTGGAACAGTATAAACAATTACAATTGTTAATAACAGTACATATACTGCGCGAATCCCATCCAAACTATAATCCACTCGATTTTGCACGGAAACGCTTCGATTGGGACTGTCATGACAGCGCTGTGTTCATTCGTTCACTCATTACAGACATAATATTTGAGACGGTCATAGCTCCTTAATTATGCAAATTGTCGAAAAAAGCCATTCTATATAAAATACGCATTTTTATATGGGGAACAATTGTTCTTATATAAATTTTACGGTAACTCTAATAGTTTATGCAATAGAACATTATAAACAATCGAAATTGTTAATAACAATATATATACGGCACCAATTTTACCCAAAATCTAACCCTCTCTAAGTGACATGAAAATGCTTCGATTCCAATATTGACGGTCTCGATAGCTTCATTCGTTCGTGAGAAACCTAGGATAAAAATTTTGGAAACACACATCCATACAGACATACACACACACAGCCATCGATTCAAAATTTGTTGGGCCTCATTTTGGTATACTTAAAACCCCGGTTACAGAATGAAAAGAAAAATATCGATTTCGGGGTCATTACAATAACTTCCCAAAAATCGGGAAGTTAAAAAACATGAATCGGTTCAATATTGAAAGAGATATGGATCAAAAAAACAGAATCAGGTTTTCTCAAAAACTTATGCTTCGATCGAGCTGAAATTTGGTGTGGTGTAAGAGGGACTCAATACCAATTATTGGAGAAAATTTCAGATTTTTTCAATCAATTTTACCCATGTAAATGTTCAAATTACTAAATGGAGGTGCCAAAAATGAGACGTTCGCAGACAGGCAGCGGCCTCAAATTTTGTATTTTTACGTCTCAGACCATTCTAGAGCATTTCCACATGGAATTAGAAAATGTGAAAATGGACCCTCGACAATGCTTTCATACGGAAGCAATGAATGCAGTTTTCTCAAAAACTTAGGTTTCGCTCGAGCTGAAATTTTGTATGGTGTAAGAGGGACTCAATACCAATTATTCCAGAGAATTTGAGATTTTATAAATAGACATACACGGCAGCGGATGGGCCAAGTTACCATTTTTCACTTATTGGTCCATTCCCTTTTGTCTTCTCATCTCAGTGTCAGCCGGCTAACAGCTGCTGCATATGTATACGCTTCCCAACTACCCCCACCACTACGCCTTGATATAAAGATCGAATTTAAAATGAATCGGCACTAACTACGTGGAAAACAACGTTACTTTTATGATATAAATCGCACATGCCCGTTACACTCCTGTCTTTTCTTTATTTTTTCGATGTTTTTTAACGTAGATACATTCCACTCAATTTTTCGTACTTACATTTTTCGCGATTAACATTTTCTCCTGTCACTCAGAATTAAGTTTGCAAGTTGCCGGTAACCTGAAGTTGGCAGTCAGGTAATTCGCGCCCAAGAGCATTGACTGAAGTAGAAGGCTCAGTTCTCGGCGTTTGGCCGAAAACCGCTAGATGACTCGGCCACGGTATGGCGCTGCAGTTCATTTTCACGGCTAAGTGATTCACCATAGTTAGCGGGGGATTGGAAGATAATTACGACAACAATCATATTAGTATCGCTTCCTTTTTCAATGGTGAACAATGGTACGTTATGTATATCATTTTTGTATGCGTAGTTTTCGCAAAAACAAATTATAAACAAGGACCTATAATTGGTGCAAAGATATGAAAAAATTAGTTGTGTAGAGAATTCAATGGGAAAAAATTATTAACGCTAAAATAATTTGTTGACTATGGTCAAGTGCAATTGTTAATGATGGGTTCTACAGTTCGTGAGTCTATGCTGAATGTGGAGTGGGTGTAAGGCCAAGTGGCAGAGGCCGAAATCGGAAAATGCGCTCCAGTGACTGAGGTTAGCTGTCAAAATCAACTCCAAATTTTGAGTGTGATGCGTTAAACAATAAATACCATATTGACGTTCAAATGCGACATAATGCTGGACCATTTTTACATATGTATTCAATGGAATATACGCGCGAAAGGGGGGAGAGGACATCATGATTAGTTAATTAACAATTTGAATTGTTATCTGAGGTCATGCTGGCCTTTCAGAATGTGGCAAAATTTGGAAAAAATGGGTGAACCTTCAAAAGACCACTCTTGAATTTTATCACCACTTAGAAGTGCAGAAACGGTCATTACGAAATCATGATATATTAATTAACAATTTTAATTCTCATATGAGGTAATGGTGACGTTTTTGGATGTGACAAAACTCGGAGAAATGGGTCGACCTTCAAAAGACCACTCTAATAATTAATAATTGCATTGACCATAGTTAACAAATTTTTTTAGCGATAATAATATTTTACTATTGTTTACCATTGAATTCTCTACACAACTGATTTTTAGAAATTTTTTGCAACAATTCCCCCCGAGAATCATAGGTTCTTTTTTCATAATTTGTTTTTGCCAATACTGCGCATACCAAGGTTTCATAAATACCGTACCATTGTTCACCGTTGAAGAAGGAAGCGATACCAATTAACTTCCACACCCCCGCTAACTATGGTGGAGCATATAACATGCATTCGTATTGGAATATATATTCCAATATGGGAGAATCGCCTATTTTAGTTGTTTTTGCTTCCGAATGGAAGCATTGCAATCGTTCAATTCACTTTCGCTAATTATGCTTGTAAACGATATATAGTGGTCTGAAACGTAAAAATACGAATTTTCAGCATAGTGCCTGTATGTATCAATTTTTTTCGAAAATCTTCACTTACAAAATTCAACATAAAAAGGACTAAATTTTGAGAATAAAATCTGAAAAAATTGTCAGTTATTGGTATTGAGTGTAGCTAACTGTGGGCGCAATTTCAGTGAAATCTGCCGGTAAGTTCCTTAGAAATCCACTTTTGTTCGTTTTTCTTCGATCGTTGCTATTTCTGAAACTAATGAATATTTTTTAATTTCTTTTTTATCAAAATGTGCGTCTCAACGAGCTCCACAGAATGGTGGAATAACATCTAGTACGTTGCTCACAAGAAATTGAAGATATTTCAATTTTTCGGTTTTTTTTCGCTTTTTGCTTTTGTACGCACTTTAGCGTATCGAAAAATTGAGATAAAAACTTGTAATTTAAAGCAAAGATTCCTTTTGTTATGGTGAAGAACCCTGTTGAATAGCGATTTGATCATATCATTACTTTTTTAGATTTGAATTTTTTCGTTTTTACGGTTATTATTTTATTTGTCGATAATTATTCAACCGATTTTATTGTTTTTTTTTTAAAGTGTGTGCCTTAACGAGATCTATAATATGGTTGCAACACATTCAGTCACTTAGTTTGGGTACAATGAGATATTCCTATTTTTTAACTTTTGACTTTGGTTTTACTTTTTGTATTTGTTCGCACTCTAGCGTCCGCAAAAATTGAAATTTGGAACAAAGGTTCCTTTTGTTGTGGTGAAGAATCCTATTGAATGGCGATTTAATTGCATCATTAGTTTTCTAGATTTTAATTTTTTCGTATTCACGGTTTTTATTTTATTTCTTGATAATTATTAAATCGATTTTGTTGTTTTTTTCAAAATGTATGCCTTAACGAGATCTATGATATGATTGAAAATCATTGAGCCAATTAGGTTGGGTAATATAAGATATTCCTGTTTTATAACTTTTGACGTTGGTTTTTCTTTCTGTTTTTGTTCGCACTCTAGCGACCGCAAAAATTGAGATAAAAACTTGAAATTTGGAACAGAGGTTCCTTTTATTATGGTGAAGAATCCTATTGAATAGCGATTCAATCGCATCATTAATTTTATACATTTCAATTTTTTCATTTTTACGGTTGTTTCATTACTTCATTTCTCGATAAGTATTCATCCCATTTTTTTCCAAAATGTGAGCTTTAACGTTATCTATGAACTGGTCGAATAACATTGAGTCAATTACTTTGGGTAATATGAGCTATTCCTGTTTTTGATTCCGTTCGCCTGGAAAAAGCTTTTTCAATACTGGAACGTTTTTATTTTGTGTGCAATTGGACCATTCGCAAGCTTACCACCAATGAAATTGGGGGAAATAAAAAAAAACGGTGACATATTTGACACATTCGAATGGGGGGACCCGAGAGCCGCCTGCTTGTTTAAAAAGTAGTGAAATCTAAAAAAAAAACTAGAGGGGGGAAGGCATGTGTGTCCCCATTAGGGACACAAACACAACTTCCCGATTTGTCATTACCATCTGACATTGGTCCGTTTCTAAGATTTTCCTGGTTGTTAATTAAATGGTTAACGACTTGGATGGAAAAAATGGTTGTAGGCACCTTTCGAAGGAAATGTATTTCTTCGCTAAAATATTTCAGTTCATGTTTATGGGTTCTACGCTGGCTCAATCGGGTAGGTGCCGGGCTCCCACTCGGAAAGTTCGGGCTCGCGCCCGAGTGCCGGCTCCTTGATGCGAGCACCAATGTAAATTAATTATATGTGCTCTATTCACAAACACACGGTAGATCCCGTCGTTGATTATCACATCGGAAAAATAAATATAGCGACGGTAAATACCAATACAAAAAAGGTGTTATTCGTCTCTTGATTTTCCTGCTTCCCAGAGACACGCGAACTTTTTGGAAATTTCCACCATTTCATTGTGCGTATTCAATATCGAAATATAAATAGGGTTAATTTCAACCAAATGCTAATGGAGCTAATGATGCTATATTTCTCGAAAACCCTTCAACCTCGATATGACATCTCCATTCTTCATCTTAGAACAATACTCGCAGGTTTTTGGAAATTCTCATCTTCTTCAAATTTCAATATTTTGAACATCATGAACACCTCCGTCCTGCACGTTCAGAGTATCGATGTAACTTTCTGGAAATGTCAATCTTCCTTCTTGAATTCCATCACTTTCATAGTATTGAAACATCTCCACCTCCTTTTGAAGGCTGTCACTGTAATCTAGGTAAGCCTTTCGAATTCTCGGTTTCATGATTTCATAATCAAAATATCACAATGTTAAGGTCTTTCGAGATTCAACAATCTTCGATTCAATAGCATACATGTCACTTGGTTCCGCAAAGTTTGCACATCATGATCAATACGTTCAGTTGGATTTTGGTTGCAGCACAGTTGTGCTGCAAAATATATTGCGAAAATACCGCAACCAATTCCGTTGGTCTGCTGTTGTACTCTATGGTAAATATATTTCTTCGGGAATTCATAGATTGTGTTAAAATAATCCATTTGAATTTGCGTCAGGTTTTCTACGTTCAGACTATCATAAACATGAACGTTACCGTGGCCATCATATCGTGTGCAAACCTAATGGCCTATCACTTTTTTTTTTAGACTCATTTCTCCAGAGTAGAGATTTTGAATGTTACTTGCATGTCTATCAATTCCTCGCATATTACACAGAAATGCTCTTATAAATCCGACATCCTGTGCACAATTAGAGATTCCACGTTCTGTTAACCATTTGTTCATTATTTCATGAAATAAGTTCACATGATTGTCTTCAACATAAGTCCCCATAATTTTCAGTTCAAGGCATCGTTGGCGAGTTATGGCATAGTTCCAGTCATCCTCGCGAAGGAAAATCATAGCTACTCGCCGTTCATCCATATTTTCATCAATATTCTGCTCATCATCAGGGACATGAATGTATTCTGTGGTGACAATTTTCATTTCCTTATCCGTTGGTCTTCTATCTGTCTTGGCATTAAAGTCAATGTTCGCACAACATTTTGATTTGTCAATGCATTTTACATCAGACTGTTTTGTTTGCTGTCCACCATCATTAGTATCAATGATTTGCGGACTTGTGTAGACGGCTTTCCCATCAAGGATTGCATAAATCGGTTTGTGATAACTAAAGTATGTTGCATACACCCCGCAATGAAATTGATCAAAATTAGCAAAAATCACGTCAATTTGCGTATATAGATTCATTGTGATACTTGAAGGCGGTAATTTCGTCTGTAATTTAAAACGAGTCAAGTTATCAATAAGGTATATGGTATTCACATCCTTTTCTTGTTTTAAAACATTGTAATTGAAATTTCCGATCAAAATTTTTTTACTGTGATTTGGGATCTTTTCAATTGCATTATTGAAGGCGGTTTCGAACATCAATTTAGTTGTTTTTGGTGATTTGTAACCGCTGATGAAGCAATAGTCGTTCACCTTCATCACGAATAATTCTAAGTTTGCTTTTGCATTGAATTCACGTTCAATGAACACTTTTTCTACCTGTACGGTGTCTTTTACATAACATATCAATCTATGGCTATTTGCACTACAGTCAGATCTGAATTTAATATGATAATTTGCTATCTCCATGTTATCAGTTATCTTTGTCAAAGTTTCACTGAAGATTAAAATATCACTTCGATGAAACCATTCATCTTTGATTATGTGAGTAAGTTTACTTTTCAAAGTGCCAACATTTTGATAAACAATTTTGGGGTCGTTCTTGCAAATTAAATTATCGTATGATAGTTTCAATTGCTTGTGATCTCTTAAACGTGTCAATTCGATCACGGCTGGAGTAGTTTTCTTGGCTGTTGATGGTGCTATTTGGAACGTATCCAAAATATACAAACCACTGAAACTTGTCACTCTACTAAGAGCTACGTACAGCATTTGTTGAGTTCGTTTTTCGGATTTCGTGAAACCTAAGCAGATTTCATCATAGGTTTGTCCTTGACTCTTGTGGATTGTTATGGCTTCTGCAGGTATGACTGGGAACTGGTTGCGCATGATTCGATATTTTTGATGATCACTGATATCTAATTGAATTGCAAGTCTTCTAAATGGCGTGAGATTTCTGTCAATACCATTCACTTCCATATAATGAACGTACTCGCGCCGCGCTTTTACTCCCACTCTTGGTAATTGAAAATCCAACCATAATATCGATGGGATCGTAGTTCCCTCTTTGAATGTCATCCGTTTCAAAATCCCGCATGCTCCATTGACCATCTTCCATGTTCAACATCAATATTTTTAGTTATCATGTATTTGATGTCGATTTTTAGTTCGAGTTTATCCAGTAAACCAGTCCTGCTTTCATGCGCTTTTGCTTTTATTGATTGCAACAAAAACTTCGTTGTCAGCTCATTCATATCTTTCGGAATAGTATGTTCAGCTGCTGAAATGACTAAATCACTATTCCATTTTGCAATTTCAGTGTTGTTGTATGTTGTGACGTTCGCATTCGTTGCATATAATCTGATAGCTATATCTGGAATTTCATTTTGGTTTAGGACTTCTCGTGATCTTATTAGCTGTATATCATCTTGTGTCATGCAACCAAGCGCTAAATTATTTAACGCATTGATAAATGCTAGATCATTTTTCTGGCGCATTATTTCGGTCAATTCATAGAAACTGAATTCACTCCATAATGGGTTGACTTCCACAAATGCGGCCATTTCATGATGATTGGAAACTTAATAAACTGGATTGTCTCCCACCGGTGCTAGTTGACTCAGATCACCAACAGCTAATACAGAAATCCCACCAAGAGGTTCATTTATTCCCTTAATTTGTCGTAATCGATTATCTATTTGACTTAATACTGTGCAACTGACCATCGATATCTCATCGATTATCAAAAGATGCATTTTTGATGATTTTTCTCGAATGTTATTAGCTAAATCACTGGATCATTGAGCCATTGCACCTTTTTTTCTAACTGGTAACGAAAAAGTAGAATGTACAGTTACGCCATTGATCAAGAATGCTGCTTTCCCTGATGGAGCACATAGTAAAACAATAATTTTCTCCATATCGCCTCCAGGTGAATTCTCAAAATGATTGGTGATCATCTGATATACCGTCTTAATCACAGTACTTTTTCCAACACCAGCAGAACCACTTAAAAATATTTTGAATGGTACTCTACCTAGTTTATAACAATTCAGTATGTTCATCACAAACTCTTTCTATCTGACATTTAATTTCCACATCATGTCATGAAGTTCAGTTTCATTAGCTCTAGCTGGGCATCTATATCGACTTTTATGAACATTGCCTTTTTTGATATGTTCGTTTGTCTTACAATCCTCTCCATCTTGCTGAAAGATATCAATATGTTGAGCTGTTGAACTTACATGATCGTCTGCATTGCGGCTTGCCCGCATAGCGAGCTCAATTTGTTCCAAGGCATCGTCAATTACTTCATCACTCATTATACAATACTTCGTCTGATTGCTTTCAACCATGACTTCAATATTCTTATACACTTTTTCATAATGGACGCCTTCGACTTCGAGTAGTTCATTCCGCCAGGGCATGAATAACAATATTTTTCACGGTCATAATTTGCTGGATCTTGTTTTAAACTGTAACGTCGATATCTGAGGATAGCTGTATGTTGTCGAAGTTTATAAGCTCTGTCTTCATCATCATCATCATTATCGTTATTTTCATTGTCAACATCATCTGAAGTTTTTTTTCGGCAAGATTGATAATTCGCTGTATAATCTGTAAGGCACCCATTTTCAAACTGTTTTCCTCTTTGTGTATATTTCTTGAATACATCTGCCACATATATTTGAGTAGAGTCTCTGCCCAACTGCCGCAGGGCTTTGTCGGCTTTTAGCATAAGAACACGTTCTGTTTGTGAGCCAGTATTGATGAATATGGTCTTTCTACTTTTTTTTGATAACGGTAATGATAGAGCGTGATACGCTGCCTCTTGAGAAGACATCAAATTGCCGTTGAGGAAAACAATAGCTATTGTTCAAAATTTATCTTTCAAACTCTTATTGCTATTGTCACAGTCTAACGCTGCTTCTCTTAATAATTTCGAACTCTTAATAATTTCAACTAGTTCCCTAGTTGACGAAGCATTGCCAACAGATCTTTTTTTTTATGCTCCCAATATGCTGGTGAGGATCTCACAAACTTCAGCATCCTGAAAGCCTCGTCGAATTTAATTAAATTAGATTTGAATTCAGTATCGAGAACATTCCCGGCATTTATCTTTTTATTAGCATTTCTTTTAGTGCGTCTCAAACGAATATTTATGCTGGATGAACACGTCATTTCTAGATGTTTTTTAGCCAAGAACAAAAGTCTTGTGGGAATACATGATCGGCGCTCATAGCGTCTTATTTCCGATTTCATGTGATCAGAATACGAAACCCCTTTCGGGACATTGAACGAGTACCCGGTGAATATTCTTGGAAAACATAATTCATCCAAATCTTTCATTTTATGCCAGGCTAATGGATGTTTATCTTGTCCAGAAGCAACAATAGTAACAACTGGTGTATATTTTTCTGCTACCTCGGCATTGTGATCTATGAGCAAAACTTCATCATTATTGATTTGATCTAAATTGATCAACTGATCAATTGTTTCCATTGTACTATCAATATGTTCATAATTGATTTCATTGTGCGCAGTGGTTTTCCTTTCTGAAGTGATTGAAGCATGCATCTCCTTATCACCAATCACATAGTCGTTGTAAACTACGAAACTTATTAAACGATTATCATTTTCATAGGCTTGTAAATACTCCTTATTCACTTTGATGTGGTACTTTTTATATAATGGTGTAGTGATTAAGTATTTCATCGCTTCACAAATGACAGCCGGTCGAATTGACTCAAACATATAGTGACTTTTATGTTCAATATGTCTCTTTAGTTTTATTTGAATTGTCTGCATTTCATCAAAATTACGTGGTAATACCTGTAGCATATCACTTATATCGATCTGAATATTTATTACACTACCTTTTAGTCCTAGCTGCGGGTTCAAAGCGTAAGGCTTTAGAGCTCGAATCTGCATAAAATTCAACACTGGTGCACCATTCTTTCTTTAAGATCGGACATTTCTTGAATGCAGTTTGGGATTTGAAGGAATTGAAGCCCATTACTTGTTGATAATTTATAGATTGGGCGACGGTAAGTATAGTTTTTGCAGGTATTGCAAATAAATTCAGATTGAAAATTATTTTCCAGATAAAAATATTTTGTTTTGTAAAGAATTGTATACCATACTTCTCAGTGAGTATCCGTTCATTCAATGTTACCACAGAAAGTCGAATAAAGAGACCATCACAGCAGCAGCATATAAATGACGGTATTTCTGAACGAAACTGTATGAAATGGAGCATATGGTTAGCTCTGGGACTAGCATTTTTTTTATTCTGCAAATACATATTGAAATTATCACGGAGCCTGAGTTTTTCAATTGTTCTATTCTCTTGACGTGATTTTGCATCTTTTTCCAACTCTCGAACTCGATATTGCTCATCTGTTCGCATTTTCCTCATTCTTTGAACATTCAACATTCTCTCTGTTTATTTATATTAGATTTTGAATCGATTCATTTTCATCGTTTTCCGATTCATCTCCCGTTCCCTTTCTTCATATATTAGAGAGATTCGCAATTTCTTATTCCGAGCAATATTCTGCGACATTTCATTCTTAATATATTGCAAATTATTCCTCGACATTTTGTTTCTCCTCACATTGATTGCCAATTCTCGACATTTGTAAATTCGATTTTTTCGCAGAATGCGATTTCTGTAGACATTTTTTGTAATTTCGTTCTCAACATACTGTATCCTTTGTCGTAGAACACAATTTCTTATAATATTTCTTTTACGTTCACTGACAGAATATGTTTTGCGCTGGCGAAGCGCCATCATTCTAATTCGATTTTTGATACGTTCTCTCTGTCTAAATTCAGGTTTCAGTCACTTGAATTGTACACCCTTTACGTTTCTTTGATTTTCTTCGTTTTGAATTCATCAACTGTTCTTTTTAATTTAATATATTTCAGTTGCTTTGCATTTTCGTTTTCTCTGAATTCATAATTTTGTTGTTTACGTTGTAGTCTCTTCCTGTCCTGTTCCTTTTCTTTCATTTGATATTCACCACTTCGTAATCGTTGCATTCTCCTCTGATTCTTTTCTCTGTCCAAAATCTTGTAAGCTGGATCGCCCCGTTTGATTTTTATCGCTTGTTTTTTTTCTGTTTACACTTTCTAATTTTTCAAGCATTTGACTTTGCTGTATCTGAGCGAGATTTGAATCAGTCATAGTGTGGACGTCAACCAGACCTGATTGGGAATTTTGATGTCTCCGACATCTCCTCCTATTATTCATTGCTGTTTGTGATTGTCATTTGGTTTTCATTTTTTGTGTAAATGGCTTGCTGCAGACTTTTTCAGATTTTCTGTGGCCTTCACTGATACTTGCAACATGTATTCAAATTGTTATTTGGAGCGAAAAATTTTCCAATTTATCAATGACACATCTCTTATGGATTTCGGGCAGAGACTCTGTTTTCACGGTTCAGCAAACTTTCCGTAATTTTGTATGACCTTCATCAGACAGTTGCTGTTTTTCTCGCCGCCGTTAAATGGGAAATGAATATCTCAGGAAAACCTTACTTACTTGAACAACGACAATTGCGTCATGACGTTATTTATCATTCCCTTTATTCATTGGAATTATATAAAAGAACAATATGCTGTAACATCTCATAATATTTGTAATAGCTCTAGAATACCTAGAGAGTATGGTTCATGCAGATCTAAATGTTCAGGAAAAATGATCATAACTCATTAACATTAGTAACAGGATTTATTTGCTGAAAAGAACCGCTTGTGAGATGCTGAATATTTACTGAAACGAGTTGGAGAAAAACTGCGACAATACACAGCTTGATATATCATCGGAAACAGTTCGAGTAGAGCTGAGCAAGGTAACAGCTGGCGTGCAGCTGAATATTCATTAAAAACAGCTCGGGAAAAGCTGAGCAAGGCAACAGCTGATGCAAGCTGAATATTTATCAAGAACAGTTCGGATAGAGCTGAGCAAAGCAACAGCTAACGTGAAGCTGAATATTCATCAAAAACAGCTCGGATAGAGCTGAGCAAAGCAACAGCGGACGTAAAGCTGAATATTTATCAAAAACAGCTTGGAAACAACTGAAAACAAACAGCTGATGCAAGCTGATTATTTATCACAAACAACTCGGGTAGAGCTGAGCAACGTGACTGATGTGAAGCTGAATATCTACCAAAGACAGCTCGGATCGAGCTGAGAAAATGAACAGCTGATGTGAAATTGAATAATCGAGGGAAATCCAGATTGAATGAGCTGAAAAATCCGATGACAGCTCTAACATCGCTGAATGTTTTGATAAACATAGTGTAACCTAACCCCAAATACATTCATAAAGTGAATACTACCGTTCTCAGATAATTGGAGATAGGAAGAACAGCTAACGAGAAACTGATACAAAACTTACTAAAAATACGAAAAAAATGAGTAACAAAATTAACAACAATGATGAAGAGAAACGGAAGACTTAGAGAAAAAGGAAAGGAAAAAAATAGTTTTAGAACAAAAAAGAAGTGAATTTGATTAGACAGATAGCAGCACAGAAACAAACGAGCGAAAAGTAAGACTAGAGAGAAAACGAACTAAGCATATAAAAGGGCAAGTAAGAACCAAGCAGAGAAATCGAAGCAAAGTAGAAGCGACGAAAGAAAAAACGTGAATGACAAAAAGAAGGAGATTTTACCTAGAATTGAAACGCCAAAACGATGCAAAAACCTATGATGCGTGATCTTTTCTCTAATTTCCTATAATCAATGAAAATAATTACTCAAACAATGTCAGGCCTGTAGCGAACAAAACATTCTGATACATATTAAGCTGGAAATAACATTTCATTAAAATGATCTTTTTGACATACTGTACGTAACATACTACCTACGGTGCATTCACAAATTACGTTCGACCCATGGAGAAAAGTCATTCTTTTACTTATGCCCTTGTATTGAAACGTATTATTGAAACTATTGAGTTCAGTAAATCGTGTTAAATTACCTTGTTTGTAGCTTATAAAATGTTCTATAAAAACTCTCTAAGATGAATTGTACTACAATTTTTGCTTGCCGAGATAGGGTGACGGCACCAGTAGACGCACTGTAAGACCAATAGACCGACGGTGCTTCAACACTCAAAATCCCAATGACTTCAAATAAAACTGTCATTGCGTTATTCTAAATTGGTGCCATTCTTGATAATTTCGACCCAAAACTATCTTAATTTTGCTGCAGTCTATACAATCTTTAATTAAAGGTGGAATCGTTCCTCTACTGGGGTCGTTCGTCTACTGGTGCCGTTACCCTATCAAGCTCAATAATATGCATCTGAGTCCATACCATCGAGAACATTTGATAATAAAAATTTCCGTATTTAACGTGTAGTTCATCCTATTCAACGTTTTTTGTATATTTCACTCGTTAAAAGGATTTTTGCTAAACGAGGCGTGAGACTCAACGAGATATGAAACATCAATAGTTTTATTGCGATGTCGATGTTTCTGTTTATAAACTCTGACTGTTCAAAGCACTCAATGATATTTACATAAATAATTCAAGTGAAATTGCGGTTTTCGCAGTTCTTCTTCTCATAATCGAATATTATCTGCATCGAACACTTAGATTTTCTTCCTAAATATAGTTTTCTAATTAGTTTAGCTGTCCTCCATTGATAAGGAATGGCGAATTCACTAAACATCAGGTCCTTGATTTTTTCGTAAATATTTTGGTAAATAAATATTTTTGTGTTATGCATCAAATAGACTTTTTGTAAAAATGTTATAAACTACAAGAAAGGTATTCTGAGATTCTGACTGAACTTAATGATATGAGAGATACTTACAACGAACTAAGTACTCATTTTTATCTCAATAATACTATTTGGGTGACTAGCAAAAATGACTCTGCAAATTACATCAAAATTCAACCCATAAAGAGTATTACTCAACAACCATGAAAATTCTTCCGAATAGAAACATGAAGAACTCTAGATTAAAAAAAAGTGTTTGTATATTAATTGAGTGGCAATTTTCGAATTGTTTCAGATATTTTTCCCAGTCCTACCGACCTCGTCCTTCACACAGGCTTTTATCTAATAGCCATATTCGATGGTGGGTTTCATATGAAAGGAAAGGATCTATTTTCTAACCACCTATTGAACATACTATCACTCAAAGGAATAAGAGTGACAACTTACCCAGATATCAATATTCAATGTATTATTTTCTGAATGTCAGTTGAAACCAGTTGTGGACGATACAACTAATGGATTGGGATTGAATTGGAGTGACTTCAGTCTTTGAGAGAAGTGATAACAGTTACTAAAGCTCCCTAATACCCACTTCATTTCTCAAGACAAAAGTATGGCGGGTTACGTAGATAACTAGCTATATTAGAAGTCCCTAGACACTCCGCTGTTATGGCCCGAGGTCGATTTTTCATAGGTGGCACTAGAAACGGTTACAAGAATCCGCGAAAATGCAAATCCAATTGTGGAATATTTGCGGCTTAATATTCTCGGAATAATGTTACACTCGAGTCATATTTCGCACAGAAAAATAGACTTCATAGTTTTTTCATTCATATTTCGAGAGACCGTATGAAGGAAACCTGTACGGAGAAGTAAATCGCAAATTATGTAATCCATCCTCAAAAGTGAACTACTCGAAGAAGTAGAGGTCCACGAGTGCAATTTTAGCGCTTCAGGCCATAAAAACTTTTCCCCGATTAAGGATCAATTTACATAAGAAATTCGCGTTTTTCTTCACATCTAAAAAAATATAAAACGTTATGTGGCAACAATCTGGTTCAAGGGGCCTTTTCCTCGACGCTATGCATTACCGCTTTCCTTTATTTTTAGTGACCTGGGTCCCAGACGTTGGTATGGGTGCGATCCTTTCTTGGCCTATCATTGGAGATGATAAGTCAGTTTCTAACTGAAATAGCGGCCTTTCATTAGAGGCGATCAGATAATAACCGAAATAGTGCTACTGGCGCCTCTAGTAATATCGATGGAACATAGCACTGCCATATTTATTGGATTTTGGCGGGAACGAGTCCCTCCAAAACCTCCAGATAGATCATTTTAAAATTCAAATCTATTTTTGAGCTCTAATCTATCGTTGGATATTGTTATTTTCTTTCAAAACTATAAATATACTGTTTCAGATCGTCCGTCGTTAGTTTGGTGTCTACCATGATGGTTAATCATATTTACGTATTCTTATATCAAGCACTTGTTTATCTGGAAGAAGTTAAAATTTTCCTTCATTTATTGAGAATATGTCTGCTTAGCTGATCTCACATTTCCATCGATAAACTTGAGGAAAATTTCAGGAATTTTTTCAATTACAAAATACGTATTTATTTCATACGAGCCTCGGCATGCGTTCATAACATCCCTGATTCGTTTTTCTGTAAACGAATTCGTTAAATATATATTTTTGTCATGCTACCATAGGACTCTTTACTTGTTTTTCTAGGAATGATATTTTTTTTATTTCCAAAGTACATGAAATTTGACAGTTTTGACCATGAACACAACGTTTTCTTGGTTTGATTTTACACTTCTTTTTCACTGTTTTTCGACACTCAGGATAACCAAGAATAAGTTTGGTAATTGAAAAAATAGACAAGTGCTTTCAGCCTGTGTGTCGAATTAGCATTCTAGTTTGAACCATTCACGATGAAGATATTTATTCATAATTAACGAGAAATAGCTTTTTTAGATAATGTCAGATATTAACTACAATTAATATTAGAATCACATGGAAAGAAATGTACTATCAATAATGTATGATATATCAGGATTTTAACAAACGAAATTAAGTAGGAGGTGACGATTATTGGTAAAAAAAACGCAGAATGGTTTCTTTGTATGTTGTACGTCAGCAAAGTTTCTCGAAGGCTCCGCTTCGCTAGTTTAACCACACTGTATTAAATTTCCAACAGTGTGTTAGGTTTTATACAGCAAGAAACTCAAAACTACCATCATTATATGATAATCTTCTATTAGTAATTATCATTTCCGACTTAATATGTGTTAACTACTAATCATCCAACCAATTTTCCTTCCCTTCTTTAAATTACCTATTGGAAAAAATCGTCAGAAATCGCTCCTTTAACACAACCCAGCGTTCTGAGTATGCTTCCAAATCATCAGAGAAAAAACAAGACAACTCTGAGTCAGTACCTCAGAAAAAGACGAACTTGCCTAAACAAAACGATAGATTTTAAAAATACAACGAATGAAAGTAAAAAAGAACATGTCAAGAAAATTCCGAAAAATTATCTGGTCTAGTAGTGATTGATACCTGGCCCACTGCTACCCCCACCAGGAGAGTCATCGGCTTTTCGATTCAAGTATTGGCTTTTCCAGTACCTGGAATGGAAGATATGAAAGAAGTAGTACGAAAAATTGAAAAGACTTTAAGGATCTGCGTAGGACATCATTCAAAATAATGAAAGTGACCCAACCACCATTCCGCTATCGAAATCTGATATTTGGATCTTGCTCAATCTGGTATATGCCAAATCTGCTGACTTTCATACGGAATTATCAAAGTCGGAGAATGATTGAAGAAATGTGCAAGCTTTAGTCTAATAAAAATTCAAATATTATAATTATTGGACAGAAAACTCCAATAATTTCACAAATTGCAATGATGGTAAAAAGTTTGAAGATTTCAAAATAATATCACTATAAAAACATATGTAAAGAGCTTAATCATATATTTTTGTACATAGATAAAAAAAATCAATTGAATTTCTAAATGAGTACCAAACAATGAAACGATTGAATCCTGTAATAGAAAGAAGAGATAAGAAAAACTATCGAAAGTCTCGATGCTATCTCGATATGTATCGATACCGCGTAGACCGTAAGACCGAAACTAACGCTACAATAGTCAGTGCGGCGGAAAAAGGAAATGCGCGTTCGCAGCACGCGCCACCGATCTTGTGCTTCAAATAAGAAGAACAAATAGCTTAATATTCACAAAATATTGATTTTTCTTCGATCAAGTCTATCGTGTCTCTGACAATCCGTTAAAACTTTTGTCGTGCTTCTTTATAGACTCAACAACTTTCATCAAAAGCCATACTCTACAGGAGTCGAAGAAAGTAGTTTCAAAAACTCACCGAGTATTACGCCGATCCAGATTTTGTCCAGCCCTTCTAATCCCGTTTCTTCTACCTCTACCATTTCCTTCTCTCCCGCGTTAATTTGCGCCTCGACCTCTGGAATTGCTTCCTCTCCCCCTTCCACTACCTTGAACATGAAATAGATTTTGATCAATCACTCGTTGCAGGGTATCTACGCGCTGTTGGAGGTCTGCAATTACTTGAAGGTGACTATCATTTTCTTGAGGGAAGAAGTCAGGTTGCGCGGGGTTGTGCTGCTCACGGTTATGTTGCTCGGGATTAGGCTGCTCATCATTAGGTTGCTCGGGGATAGCGTGTTCGGGGTTCCCCTGCTCGGGGTTAGGTTGCCCGACGTTGAGCTGCTCGCGGTCACGCTGCTCGACGTCAGGCTGCTCGCGGTCACGCTGCTCGACGTCAAGCTGCTCGAGGTCGGGCTGCTCGAGATCGGGCTGCACATGAAGCCACTGCTGCTGATGAAGCCACGGCTGCTGAGGAAGCCATGGCTCCTGATGAAGCCACGGCTGCTGATGAAGCCACGGCTGCTGATGAAGCCACGGCTGCCGAGCCCAAAACTGCTGAGCCCACACCTGTTGAGCCCAAGGCTGCTGAGCCCAAAGTCGTTGTTCCATATGCTGCTGAAGATCAGGTTGTGGAGGTCCATGCTGGTGAGGTCCATGCTGGTGAGTTCCACGCTGGTGAGGTCCATGCTGCTGAGCCCCAGGCTGCGGGGGCCCAGGCTGCTGGGGTCCAGGTTGCTGAGGTACAGGCAAATGAGCCAGATGGTGGTGGTGGTGGTGGTGGTGGTGGTGGTGGTGGTGGTGGTGGTGGTGGTGGTGGTGGTGGTGGTGGTGGTGGTGGTGGTGGTGGTGGTGGTGGTGGTGGTGGTGGTGGTGGTGGTGGTGGTGGTGGTGGTGGTGGTGGTGGTGGTGGTGGTGGTGGTGGTGGTGGTGGTGGTGGTGGTGGTGGTGGTGGTGGTGGTGGTGGTGGCGGCGGCGGTGGTGGCGGCGGTGGTGGCGGCGGTGGTGGCGGCGGTGGTGGCGGCGGTGGTGGTGGCGGTGGTGGCCATTGTGGCAATTGACGAAGTGCCGGAAACTCAATCTGTAGAAAAAATAAATTTCGTAAATGATGATCTATAATTAATTTATCAACCATGAATTTTCAACCGAAATGTGGAAAAAGTCGTTGCTATAGAAACAGGAATTAAATAAGTTTCCCTGAAGGGACTTTCGCACCACCTCGATCATAGAAAAATCCAAAATCTGTCAGAATATGCTAGAAATATAAAATTCGAATCATATATAGCTTGATACATCACAAAAGGAAACTCGAAACTTCAAGTACCCTTATTACACCATTTTTAAGATATAAAATTGAAAAAATTGAAATTATTGTATTTACATTATTGAAATTATTGGATTGACGTTTTATATCAGATACAAAGGATTTTGCACTGTAATTCTTCTATACTTTGCACTTTTCACTACAACCGCTTCACTGTGTTTTCATTGAGATGTACAGTGATGGATTTGAAATTTCAAACACGCCCTACAATGCGCATGTACATCAGGAGAGGAAGTTAGCGCATGTTATGACAACAAAAATTTAAAATTTTCCTCCTTTATTTCTATTTATTGTGGCCTCAGTGCCTTCACGGGCATCATGGTGAGTAGAGGTAAAGAGGCGGAACCCCATGTATTGGGTAGCATACGATTGAGTAGATAGGCATATAATTCAAATTTCGCGGTGCTAGTGTTTCCCGGTCGGTAAATCGTCCTCTATATGAAAGCTACTTGACCAAGAGCCTGATTTTCTACAAACGCACGAGCTTGAAAAGTATAATTGAATGAACTCGGTGTTTGACCCCTTTTTTAATACATATTCCGGAATGCGAAACCATACATTTCCAGAGAGCCTTTTTCTTGAAAAGTTTCCATGACGGCTCCAAATTCATTCATTCGTGTTTTATCAGTGTTGAAATTGTCAAACATGAACTGTTCACATTGCAATTTTTTTGAATGAGGAATTTCGTAATGTGAAAACTTTGTAGACATAAATCAGAAATTTGATAACATCAAATGGTAAAAAAAATGAAATTATTAATGCATCGGTATTCATTACCTAGTCTTGACGAACAATACATTCGCAATTAATAACAGAAATGGAATCAACTTATTAAGTAATATAGGATGCTATTTTTCTGGAGCTTTAAGTTTTCTAATTCAAGCCTGTACACATCATTTTGGTGTTGGCGCTTCGTAGCTCATGAGCCGCCTTGACGGCGTGTTAATGTTCGCGCGGCTTTGCGAAGAATTCAAATTAAAAAGAGACTTTTTCAACAAGTTGCATGTCTCGAAAACAATTTTACCTTATTTGTGAGATACACTGCCGTATGAGGCACCAAACCAGAAACCTTGAAAGTTATAACAGAAGATCACTTTTTTGCATTTGTATTTTATTCAAAATGTATTCCCTCATCACGCAGATAATTTTTTTAAACGGCCATACCTTCTTAATTATGCAAATCATGAAAGAATCATTAGGCACGAAAAGTAGATGTTAAACATAAGGAACAATTTCTGTTGCATGATTTTTTTCCTAACCTCAACCATTTAAGAAATCCAGCGTTAGAAACAATGGGAATTGTTTATAACAACAGATATACTCGGTCAATGTTATTGAAAACCGAATCCCCGCTAAGCTACGTGAAAACGCTTTGGATCCGACCTTCACGACCTCGATGACTTTATTAGTTCACGTATTACATAGGAAATTGTTCAAACGGCCATACCTCCTTAATTATGCAAATGAGGAAAAAAAGTCATGCGATATAAAATGTGTATTTTTGCATGAGAAATAAGTTTGTCGTATACATTTTCCGCTAACTCAAATAATTCATGTATTATAGCGTTGAAATTGAATTTGTTAATAACAATTGAAATTGTTAATAACAATATATATACTGCACCAACTGCACCCAAAATCTAATCAGCTCTAACTTACATGGAAACGCTTCGATTGCGACCTTGAGAACTTCCATTCATTTTGTTATTACATACATAATTGTTGAGACGCCCTTACCCCCTTAATTATGCAAATTATGGGAAAAATCATTCCACGTAAAATGTGTATTTTCATATAAGGAATAGTTTTCTTCAGATAAGTTTTCCGCTAACTTAAATATTTTACCCAGTGGAACCGTATAAAAAATTGCAATTGTTAATAACATTGCATGTACTGCACGAATGCCATCCAAAATGTAATCCGCCTGATTCTGAGCGGAAACACTTCGATTGAAACCTCCATGACAGCACTGGGTTCATTCATTTAGTTATTACATACATAATTGTTGAGACGGCCATGCCTCCTTAATTATACAAATGATCGAAAAAAGTCATTCTACATAAAATACGTGTTTTGATATGGAGAATAACTTCTCTCATATAAATTTTACGCTAACTCTCATAGTTTATGCAATAAAACATTATGAACAATTAAAATTGTTAATAACAATACATATACTGGACCGATTTCATACAAAATCTAATGGCCTCTAAGCTACGTGGAACCGCATCGATTGCAACCTAAATGACCTCAATCGGTCCATTGATTCGTGAGAAATCGTTCGCCAAATTTTTCGACACACACATGCATACACACAGACACACACACACACACACAGCGAAACATTTGTTCGGAATTCGATGGGAAGCATTGCGGTATACTTAAAACCCTAGTTACGAATTGAAATAAACAAACTCGATTTAGGGGTCATTACAATAACTTTCCGAAAAATCGGGAAGTTAAAAAATGAATTTTGTTTAAAAGCACAGGAAGTAACCATTTGCTTGTGTTGCTGATTATCTCTCTGGTATCTGAAAAGAATAATGAAATATAAAAAAAGCGCCAAGTGAAATACACTTATGAGCAGAAAAATGAGCACAGGCAAGACCAAGATACTTGGCGCGGCCGTTTTTGGCTTATCAATGATCACTGCTGAGTATCACTTAATAATAGCGAGCAAGCAGGGAGTCTAGCTATACAAATTACAATAAGAATCTCATTGAGTATTAGTACCTACTCAGCGAGCGGGTCGTCGTCTTCATGTTGGTCCGTTCTGCCAATCGCGCCAAGTACCTTGGTCTTGCCTGTGCTAATTTTTCTGCTCATAAGTATATTTCACTTGGCGCTTCTTTTATATTTCATTATTTTTTTCAGATACCAGAGAGATAATCAGCAACACAGTAAAATGGTTACTTGGTGTTTTTTTAAACAAAATTCATTTTGTTTTTTTTCTAGATCAATTTTAGCCGTCTAAATGTTCAAATTAGTAAATCGAGGTGCCAAAAATGACATGTTCACAGACAGACGGCGGCCTGAAATTTTGTATTTTTACATTTCAGACCATTCTAAATCATTTCCATATGAAATTAGAAAATGTGAAAATCGACCCTGGACAAAGCTTCAATTCGGAAGCAATAAGAATCTCAGAGAGTATTACCTACTCAGCGACTATTTTTGAAATCTTCCTCATCACGCCATCTATAAGAGGGAACCACAAAACACACATGGGTCCGTAGCAAGTTTTCGAGTTATTTCAACTTTTATGTTTTTCACTTAAAATTTTTGTTCGCGCATCTCCTCCTACAGTTGTTGTCATAGAGACTTGAAATTTAACACAAAGTTCCATTTGGTACATAGTGCAAGTGGTTTGGATTGTCTAAATTTTTGCTTCCGACTAGAAGCTTCGTCCTAGGTCAATTTTCACGTTTTCTAATTCCATGTGGGAAGGATCTACCATGGTCTGAAACGTTGTGAAAAATGACCATTTGAGGAATATATTAATGAACATAGAAATATGACATGATGACACTTACGATAAATACATAGTTACTATATTTCAGCTTACCTGAAGCTTCTTCAAATGAGTTATATATTTCTCTATATCGGGAAGGCATGATATTGATTCAATATAAATCAATGAGCATCCAACTTAATGCATATAGTGTTAAAATAAACCGTTCCCAGATTCTTCCTCCTCACGCCGAAATTTGTTCCATTCAGTAATATTCAGTGTTTCATAATAAACAGAGATATGAAATGTTTCCCATAAATCGGCTATGACAAAGCCGATACCATTCGGAAGCATACCACCAGTGAAATTGGTGGACATAAGAAGGCAACGGTAAACGAAATAAAAATAATCCTTATGCATTCGAATGTGGGTGTTCAATGATGGTCTGCTTGTTTCCATAGTCATAATTAAGGAGGTATGACGGATTTAACCCTCGACCGTTCGCACCACTATAGACGTCTCACTCTCACTCCAGTAACGCATATAATTCTCGTCCTCATGCTGTCTATGCGGCTAGTCAAATATTCATAATTATCTGCTTGAGATACTGCTTGAGACACTGCTTTGAATTCACACCCGGATATTCTATTTAATGATGATTCAAATTACAATCGTTTACAAAATATGAATCAATTCTGGCACTTGAATATCGTCTCCAAGAATAACTCTTGCTAAGTTACGAAAAGTCTATGAGGCGTTTTCCAATTTTAGAAAAAGAGGGGGTTTAACCAATCGTTTTTTGGCGATCTTCAGATTTATTGAAAAAGGCGGTAGCTAACTCGGAAGAGGAGATGGAGTTGAGCGGTATTGCAAAGAAAAATAAAGGGAAATCTAAAATGCAGATATAAGGGGTCCCAAGGTACCGGATGGTAGTGCTTGGGTGACTCGCAGGGGTACGATTCCCTATGTAATAACCACCGTGGGGGGTTATAGCCTAGAAAAAATATTTGGGTAGGCATTTAAGGCAATGCAGTTCATTAGGGTTAGGGATTACCGCCGGAAACGAATTTTAGAAAATGTCGCGCCCAACGGAGCATTAACGACAACCATAATTAAAGAAGTAGTCGGGTCCAGTAAGGAATTAAGAATGCTCTAGTGTGCAAATATACTTCGGAACTGTCATATCTAAATTGTTAGGCAGATGTTGCTGAGGGAATGAGAAATCCGTTGCAGCTGCGAGCAATATTTCCATAAATGACCTCTCATAAACTTTTCTATGTTAAAACTAATTTCTCGCGTAAAAACTCCACAAAATAGAATAATGTTCAATATCATAAATGTTGATTAAGTATATGTAAATTTTTACATGATTACCCTATACGCCATTCGTATCTTAAATTCGAATTTACCCTCTCTAACGCTAGTAATATAAATTAGTATCTAGGGACCCTTTCATATGTTAGTGACCTATGGAACAGTATGTACCTAACTCCCTAGGATGTAGAGACGGTATGCAAGGTACGGGGAGGGGAGCTCGAAAGAGAGAAGAATAGAGCATTCACGCCCGTCTAGAGTCATTTAGAACGTGTTGCATGCGAACGTCGATAGTGACGTGTTCGTCATAATTTAACGCAGGGCGTAAGATGGCGTTATGCGCACCTTCTATCCACGATAAAATGCCAGCTGTGTTACAGTCTGGTGTGGTAATGTAACCATTATTTATATCCTGAATATTATTTCCTATATCATAAAATATGTCGGGAATAATTTGGTGTGTGTGTTGATCAAAAGTTTTCCACTCTTACTTCAGTTATCACAAACCGATAATTTCATTTGTCGAAGATCGTGAGATGAAAACACCATAACTCAACGAGATGTGGGTCTGAACTTCCACGGGCCAAACCGATAACGTTCCGATCGTTCCCCGTATATGTTTTATCCACAATTTCGGTTCATGTCTCGAATGATGAACTTTTCAAACTTTTCAAAATTGTAAAATTTTGAAGGAAATTTTATTTTGTAAACAGTAAAAACATTTTTCAAAAATGTAACCTTTTTCGCGATACAGTTAATATGCGATTTGTTAATGACAATTAACTATAGGTATTGATAAAAAAGGTCAATAAACCTGAAATGGGTATTTTTCTGTGTGGAGCGACTTCCATTCGACACTTTGTTGCGTATATCCAACCGTTCTTGCGATGTAGCGCTATAAACAACCCATTTTGAGTATACCAGTTCACTATGGGTATGAAGAACACCAGGCATCAAATATCAAAAGTGTATTTTTACGTGTGCAACGACTTTCATTGGACACTTTCTTTCGTATCACCAACCGTTCTTGCTATAGATTGGTTTAGAGCATTGAAGTTGTTAATAACAATTAACTATCGGTAGTAGCAAAAAAAAAGTTATATAACATCAAATATGTATTTTTGTGTGTGGAACAACTTTCGTTGAATAATTTGTTTCGTATCTTCAACTGTTCTCACGATGCAGTGATAGAAACAACTAAATTTGTATATAACTAAGAAACCACTGGGTCGCTTATGTTCAAAATATAATCAGGTCTAAGTTAGGCGGTAACCTATCGAATGACTGTAAGAAAACCCGAATCGCATAATTTGTTGAAGAGAAATCGTTCGACAAAATTTTGCTCATATGCGCACACACACAGGCAGACATCTCGCTCAAAATGGTCGGAAACGTTTCTAAGGGTGGAAACGTGGAGATCAAGTAAAATTTCCAATTTCAACGTTTGGACCCATAACGATAACTTCCCTCAAGATCGGCAAGTCAAAAATCTTTTGTTTATTAACTTCCCGATAGGGGAAGTTATTGAAATGCCCGCGATTTTCGAAAATTAATTTTTCAAGCCATATCCACGTTTCACGACATTTCTGACCATTTTAGACCATTTTTATTAAAATGTGTGTATGACTGCTTGTGTGTGTGTATGTGGCGGTGTATGGTATGTAGTCAAATTGTTTCTTCGACGATTCCTCACCCTCAAATTATGCGACCGAGATGCTGTATGGCGCAATCGAAGCGTCTCTGTGATTTTCCCAGCTGATTAGATTTTCGATGGAATTGCTCCAGTACACATATTGTTGTTAACAATTTCAATTGTTTATAATATTGTACTGCATAAACCGTTAGAATTAGGGCAAAGTTCATAGAAGAAAAGTTGTTCCCCATATAAAAATACGTATATCATCTAGGATAACCTTTGAAGTGAAACTTGTTATGGGACTATCTGAAGGTGTTACACCGTCCGGACACTTACGGGGGGTGGGGCGAGGCTCGAATGCGGGGGGGCGAGGGTTGAATTTGAGGGGTGAGGGTTCAATGCGGAGGTGAGGGTCGAGGACGGAGGGGAGGGGGGCGACGGTTGAATGCGGTGGGTGATGGTTGAATGCGGGCGGGAGAGGGTCGAACGCAGGGGACGAGGATCGAATGCATGGGCGGGGGGTAAAGGCCGGGGGTTGATGGCGGCACGGCGAGGGCGTTTTTTTCATAACGTTCATAAGTCAGGACATATCACTGGTTAACAATGCCAATTGTTTATATCGCTCTGTTACCAGAACGGTTAAAGATCCGCTAGTCCAAACAAGAGACGAAAGAAGCTCAATATATATCGAAATTATCGAAGACCGTGAGTCCGAAACCAACGCGACACCAGTGAGTGTGGCGGAAAAAGGAAGTGTGCTCTCGTAGGAGAAAAAGTTTATCATGAATGTTATTCCTTATATAAAAAGTCCATACGTAATTTCTTATGTATAATCTTTCCGTGTCCTACCCGTATTTTATCCTTCTACACTTTCATCGTTATAGCCGGAGTATTATTTCAAATGGATAAGAAAAACATCGTATTCGTCTTCTGAAGTTTCACTTCTCTGGCTCGTAAGGAACTACGCCAATTTTTGAAGTGAAACTTCTTATGAGGCTATCTGAAGTTGTTACGCTGTCCGGATACTTACGCTTAGATATCATAGCAACGGGCCATAGCAACGGGGCGTAGCAACGCACCATGGCAATGCACCATAGTAGCACGTCATAGCAACGGGCCATAACATCGCGTCATAGCAACGGACCGTAGCAACGCGCCATAGCAACGCTCCATAGCAACGTGCCATAGTAATGGGCTAAAGCAGCGCCCCATAGCAACGCGGCATAGCGTTCCTCCTGAACTGAAGATGTAATGGCGGAGTGAATGAATGTGAAATAAACAGGATGTGGGTATGACCCTCTACAGGTCGAACCAATACCTTACCGATCGTTCCGTCGTATATATTATATCGACAATTTCCGTCCATATCTCAAATTATGGACTTTATAAAGTTTCCGAGATTTCTCAATATTAAATAAATTATAGTTCTTAACATCAACTAGTTAGATAAAGAATACAATTTCTTAAGAACAATTAACTATGAGTGTTGGCAAAAAAAAAATGGAACGTCAAATGTGTATTTTTACGTGTGAAATGACTTGCATTACACCCTTTGTTTCGTATCTCGAAGCGTCCTTGCGATAGAGCGATCTACTCAATTGAATCAGAAAAAAATTAAAAACGGTTTGAACAAAATGGGCCAAGTCCATCTATTGAGGTGGTGTACAGCCCACTAGGTAAGACCACTGAAATGGCAATATTCATTGACATCTGGCTGTGACATTACTTATTGAAAAAATCAAACAAATATGAAACTACGCCAAGATAAACGGACCAACGGACTTGGCGCGGTTTGTCCGACACACTCGAGTTTGCGTACCATGGTAATTTGAATATATTTTATTATGTACTTTCGCCTATACCAGATTATCATGTACGATTCTACACATGTGGATGTTATTATGTATTAACCCCTCCGACTACCAAACGTCATACACCTGTATGAGCCCCTCCGACTACCACATGATTTATGTCGTCAATTTGACTGAATATGCTTGTCCGAATATAGCTATGGTTGTTGTAAATATGTCATGACCATAGGTAATTAGAAATAAAAAATATTCAAATTCCGTGGAGTTCTCAAAACATCCGTAGCGGTCATAGTGGTGTAATGCACTCGGGAGTTTTCATTTTTTTCCTTAGTCTCCCCTCATCATGAAAGGTCCATTGAAGTAAGAGTTTCCTGGCCCATAGTGTGGCCTGTACAGAGTCTTTAGTACGAATAATTGGTCTATAGTAATCGGTGCGTTAGTATTTGAAACCGAGGTTGCGTATTTCATTTTTGAATACTCTATTTAGTCTATAATGTATAGTTTTGCTTGTGTATTGAGTATGCTGCTGTTAGACGTATTCGGGTCGAACAATTATAGTTCACTACGAACGCTACTAACCGAGTAATACAACGGACTACCTATTTCTTTGCTATGCGTTTTAAAAACCGCGCCAAGTCCGTTGGTCCTGACGCTGTATTCCCACCAATTGTTTGCTTGTGGCTCAATTTTTCCGATTTTTGACATGCATATTATTTGCATTAGTGACGTTAAGATGAACTGCAGAGCAATTCATGAGCTTGGCGTATTTTCCTATTTGTTTGATTTTTCCAATATGTAATGTCAAAGTCAGATGGCAATGAATATTGCTATTTCAGTGGTCTTAGCTAGTGGGCTGTACACCACCTCAAAACATGGACTTGGCCCATTTTGTTCTAAAAGTTTTTGCTTTGTTTCAGATTTCATTAATTTTTTCGCCTTTGAGTGATCAAAAGGGTTCTGCTTCAACGATACCATTTCACAGTATTTATTTATACATGAATGACCGTTTTATACATGATGTAACTTCTTACTAACAAATTGAATTTGAAATTAACAATCTTCAATTTCCAGTTGTCGATTTGTAATTATCAATTAATCATGATAAATTGACAATCAAACATTATCAGAATGGAAAGTTAACAATTAAAAATTGCTGACTGAAAATCAACAATTAAAAATCAAACATTGACAATTTAAATCGAAAATCAGAAAATTGATAATTTACCATTTCAAATCCACAATTAGAAATTGGGAATTAGGATGATTTGACAATTAAAAATTGACAGCTAAAAATTGAAGATTGAAAATTGTCTCTCAGAACTTGGCAATTAAGTGTTATGAAAAAGAACCACTACGAATTGAAAATTGGAAATTAAAAATCGACATCTGATAATTGACAGTTCAAAACCAACAATTAAAAATTCGTCTCGTAAGAAATACTCAGCCCTGGAAGCTCGAGATCGAGATCGCGAGAAACACATACTGGCACATTTATTGATGTTCAGATTAAGACTAGTCGCTAAGCACCAATTATGCAGCTCAATCAGGTCTGATTGCAATATACGACCATCTTCTTCTCTTGCAATTTCCCGATAGATTTTTAAATCATCAGCATACATGAAAAGTATGGGCCCTAGGTGTGACCCTTGCGGCACGCCAGATGTGACCTCGAACTCTTCAGAGACATAAGCATTTACCCTAACTTGATATCTTCTATCAGACAAATATCATTCTTCTAAAGGTCCACCTATTTTTTTCATGCCCGATCATACTCAGAAATGCTACCATCTCCCCAGATAACAATCCAAATTGGTAATTAATTATTCATGATTCGCTAATTCTTTTTTGTGCACTTCTAGGTGGTGACAAAACTCCAGAGTGGCCTTTCTGAAGGTTCACACCTATTTTTTCCAAGTGTTGTCACATTCAGAAAGACCACCATCACCTCAGATGACAATGGAAATTGTTAATTAATTAATCATGATTTGTTAATTAATTTGCGTGCAATTTCGAAGTGGCAAAACTCCAGAGTGGCCGTTTGAATGATCACCAATTTTTTCCAAGTTTTGTTACATTTAGAAAGGCCACCATCATCTCAGATGATGATCAATATTGTTAATTAATTAATCACGATTTCCTAATTAACTTTTGTGCACTTGTAGGTGGTGACAAAACTTTAGAGAGCTCTTCTGAAGGTCCACCTATTTTGTCCAAGTTTCGTTACATTCAAAAAGACCACCATCACGTCAGATGACAATAATAATTGTTGATTAATTAATTATGGTTTGTTCATCAACTTTTGTGTACTTCTACGTTGTGACAAAACTCCAGAGTGCCCTTTCTGAAGGCGCACCTATTCTTTCCAAGTTTTGTGACATTCACAAATGCTACCATCACCTCAGATAACAATTAAAATTGTTAATTAACAAATCCTGATTTGCTCTCCCCCTTCCACGCGTAGATTCCACTGACTCTCTACAAATGGTCCAACGTTATCTCGGATTTGAATGTGAATATGGTACTGATTGTTTAACGCATCGAACTCAAAATTTGGAGTTGATGTTGACAGCTAACCTCTGTCGCTCGAGGGCATTTTCGGATTTCCGCCTCTCTCACTTGGTCTTACCCCCGCTCCTTGTTCAGCATAGACTTCAGAACTGTAGAACCCATCAGCAAATATTGCACTTGACCATAGTTAACAAATTTTCTTAGCGTTAATAATATTTTACCATTGTGTACCATTGGATTCCCCACACAGCTAATTTTTTTCAGATTTTTTGCATCAACCCCCCCCCCCCCCCCGCTAACTATAGGTCAATTTTTCATAAATTGGTTTTGCAAAAATTACGCATACCAAAAATTTATAAATAACGTACCATTGTTCACCATTGAAAAAGCAAGAGATACGAATATGATTGTTTTAATTATGTTCCAACCCCCCCCCCCCCTAATTATGGTGAAGTATTACCGATTGCTTAGTAATGTAGGACCTTCGTACTTGCGATAGAGCGATCTAAACAATTGAAGTTGTTAAGACCTATTAACTATCGGTGTTAGCAAAAAAAGTTATACGACATTAAATATGTATTTTTGTGTGAGGAACAATTTTCATCAAATAATTTGTTTCATATCTTCAACCGTTCTCACGCCGCTGCTATATAAATAATCTTTTTTGTTACTAACAAATTACAGGTGTTATCAAAAAAACTCATAAAACGTCAAATGTCTGTTTCGTGGTGGGGAACATCTTCCATTTAACACTTTTTTGCGTATCTCAAACCGTTCTTGCGATAGAGCGATATAAACAATTGAATTTGTTAGTAACAATAGAACGAAACATTTTTCGCATAAATCGTTCCTTGCAGACCTGGAGAATAGTAAGTCGCGTTGATAAAAAAAACGTAAATCCCTACGTTGGTTCCTTTGGAAACGTTAAACAACGTTTTTGGTCACACACACACACACACACACATGCAAACACTTTTCGTCAAACGACTCAGGATGATGTGAAACGTCGAAAAAAGTGAAAATATGATGAAAATTTCACTTTCGATTTTCGCTGTCATTACAATAACTTCCCTATATCGGGAACTTAATAAATATACAGAACCCACATTATCTCCAATAAAACAGAATGAGATGGTCTCATATCGTCTTGTCATACCACTGTTTTACCCTTCTACACGTCCATCGTTCTACCCAAAGTATTATTTCAAATGCATAAAAAAAATTTCTATTTTTCTTCTGAAGTTTCACTTTTCTGGCGCGGCAGGAACTACACGTCTATATATATATTTTTTTTCATATCTTACATAATTAAGGAAGTCTGAACAATTATCTATGGAATAAGTGAACGGATGAACCCAACGCTGTGATTACCATTGCCTGATAATTTTTTTAAATTGCGTGACGTCGAAGGAAGAATTGATGCAAAGAGTATTGCCGAATATAGAAACGACTGACAAGGATCACGAGTGGCTTAGTCAATGAGCTGTCCTTACTGCAATGAATCTCTATGATCTGAATAATATTATGCAATGCAACGTTAGAAGTGAATCAGTCACATACAAGTCAGTAGATACCGTTTTGAATGTAGATGAAGCAGTCAATTATCCAATCGAGTTGTTGATGTGAAACATCTAATGGCGCGTTGCGCTGCCTTCAGAGACGGAGCCGATTCCTTTCGGCTGACGCTCCCCTCCATTCTTGTCTGCGGCCGCTCGCTTGCGCATCCCTCCCCCTAGTTACGTATGCCTGACCTGTTTGTATTCACACGTGGTGAGAACGTATGACAAGCTATCAGTAAAATCAAGTAGAATCGCATTTAATTTATTGCATCAATTAGAGCTTTTTTAGAGTTAACTTTGGGTGAACAGCAATAATGTTGAGCTTACCTCTATCAGCTCAAAAATTGAGTTGCTGCCAGGTTTCGCGATAGCAGTAAAATGTTCAAAAATTAGCAGAATGAAATTTGTTTAAATTACAAATTACATCAATTAGAGCTCTTAACGATTTTTCTAGTCAACTCCGGGTTATCCGAGCCAAATTTTTATAAATAATAGGAAGTTTCAGAATGAGACCTCCGATTTTCGATATGCATAACGTATTAGGAATAACAACCATAGGTGATTTTATAGGTAAAACCAATAATAGTTTTAAACGGAGGCTACAAAACTATTCAAATGTTGACCACCAAACCATGAATATTGATAAAAAAATTCAATTGATCCCGCAAACTGACCAATTATCCCTGCTTTTTCCTAAGAACAAATTGCAGTTGGTTATGAACAACGATGCTGATGACTCAACGACGAGGTATGGAACGACCATAGATGCAGCATTTTCTCGATATCCCGATAATATTAGACCCGACACGTTCATCACCTATTTTAGTTATCATCGCCGAATTGTAACGTTTATAGAATCGAACGTTAATGTAACAGATGAAACAGCTGAGGAAATTATTTTAACAAAATTCGAAAGTTTCGTTTTGTTCTTACTTCCAATACTTCATATCACATACTGGATGCTCCCAATGTCATATAACCTTGATGTTTCACATCTACCAGGCGTGTCAAGAGATTTCACGGTTTCTATTTAACTTCCCGATCTAAGGAAAGTTATTGTAATCACCCTGAGAATCATAAGTGAAATTTTCCCGAAATTTTTACTTTTCTCGATATTTGACGACATGCTGACTGTTCTGGACAATGTTCGTATGTGTGTGTGTGTGTGTGTGTCCGTCTGTGGATATAGAAACTTTGTCGAACGTTTCCGGAAAAACCAATGAACCAATTTAGGGTTTTTTTTAACTTCCCGATTATTCGGGAAATTATTGTAATGACCCCGAAATCGATATTTTTCCTTTCATCCTGTGACTGGGGTTTTAAGTATACCAACACGATGCCGAACAAATTTTGAATCGATGTCTGTGTGTGTGTGTTTTTTTTCCTCCGTCCCTCTCATTTGTACGCCCCCGGTAGCGGCCGTCTAAGCATTCCTCCAGGGGGCGCACCGGACACCCACCCATGCGGCTGGCGCGGACTTTCGCCACTTTCAGGCCATCGTATTTCTGAACACAGGGTAAACCTCCAGAAACCCCTGTGCTACAATGGGCGGCGCCTATGATGGAACCCACCCCCCTGCGTCGGGTTACGTTCCCGCTCGGCCGGGCGGTCTCATTTTATGGGTACCGCCGATAGCACACGCGGAAGTTCCTGCATCGGTCGTAATTCACGAGAAAATATTTTGGAAACGTATTCTCCGGCGGCCGGCACGAACCTAGAACCTTCGGAGTAGTAGGCACATACTCTACCACTACGCCAAAGCCCCGACACGCCAAACCCCCAACGAGTGTGTGTGTGGGTGCATGTCTGTATGGATGTGTGTTTCCGAAATTTTGATCCTCGGTTTCTCACCAACGAATGAAGCTATCGAGGCCGTCAATATTGGAATTGAAGCGTTTTCATGTAGCTCAGAGGAAATTCGATTTTGGGTGAAATTGGTGCATTATGTATATTGTTATTAACAATTTTAATTGTTTATCACGTTCTACTGCATAAACTATTAGAGTTAGCACAAAATTTATATAAGAAAAGTTGTTCCCCATATAAAAATACGTAATTTAAGTAGAATGATTTTTTTCACAAATTTGCATAATTAAGGAGGTACGACCGTCTCAACATCTATGTCTGTAGTGAGTGAACGAATGAAGACAGCGCTGTCATGAAGGTCTCAATCGAAGCATTTCCGTCCAAAATCGAGCGGATTGCATTTTGGATGACATTCGTGGAGTATATATGCAATGTTATTAACAATTGCAATTGTTTATACGGTTCCACTGGGAAAAATAATAAAGTTAGCGGGAAACTTATCTAAAGAAAACTATTCCCTCTATGAAAATACACATTTTATGTAGAATGACTTTTCTCCATTATTTGCATAATGAAGGGGGTATGGCCGTCTCAACAATTATGTATGTAATAAGTAAATGAATGAACCTAGCGCTGTCATGAAGTTCTCCATCGAAACCTTTCCGTTCAGAATGGAGCGGATTACATTCTGGATGGCCTACGTGCAGTACATGCAATGTTATTGACAAATGCAATGGTTTATACGACTCTACTAGGTAAAATATTAAATTTATCTGAATAAAACTATCTCTTATATGAAAATACATCTTTTACGTGAACTCACTTTTTTCCATAATTTGCATAATTAAGGATGTATGGTCCTCCGAGCAATTCGGGAACAATGCATATCACCAGGGTCGTTCCTTATACAAAAATGCACATCCAGTATGACTTTTTTCAATATAGGTTAAAACATATCGCGAGTTGAACTAGAATATACTTGACGAATGAATATGCCGCCAATTGCGGGAAGGATGTCAAAGAGGGGGATAATTAGGAACGTAGAGAGGGTAACTAGGCGGACGAATTCCCGTTGAAGATTTTTATGCGGCTTAAAAATCAAACAAAATCGATCGTGTGCAGTAATTATTAGTCACAAATTCAATTGTTGACATCACTGTTGAGTTTGCTCATCACCATGCTTGCATGCTTATGCTGTGCTGAAATACTAAATTGGGAAGTTTTCTTTGTGCCCCGCATGGGGCACACACATTTGCACACCACTAGTTTATCGATGTGTGCCCGTGGTGGATTCTAGGACACTTCCTCCACGGACATAATTTCCCGGACAAAATTTTCCAGGCAAAATCTCTCTGGACAAAATTTCCCCGACAAAAATTACCCGGACAAAATCTCCCGAAAAAAAAAATCGCCGGATAAAATCCCCCTTAACATGAATACCTCAGCATGAATAAAAACATTCTGCATGTGTTTAAGAGATAAATCACTTCATTTAATAATAACTTCCCTATATCGGGAAGTTAAAACGTACTTTCGCGAGTTACAGTAATTGTGTGGCAAATTTCTCTACACCCATCTTTATACTCCGTACATCTGAAAATCACTCGTTCCGGATTTTTGTCATGCACATAGTACATATAGCCTGCACTTGAAATAAAAATTTTTCCGCCTTTAATCGATTTAGTGAATTTTAATACACCAACCACAACCAAAAATAAAGAACCAATCACACCAAAAGTGATAAGTTCCAACATAACTTAAATTATGTAGAAAATGAAGATTATTTGTAAATCGAATGGTCTCTGTGCCTGCTCATGTCAAACTATCAAATCATCGGCTTTGATAGCCTAATATATAAGAAACGAAAATGTTTTGACTTTATTCTCTAACAGAGACAGAGAATATCAATACGTACCCATGGAACAATCAACCGAACAGTTGTGATTCGAAAATATAAATGGACGCCGTCACGAAAAACACTTTGATTTTGCGGAATAAATACTTGTCTGAATGCGAACGTAGAATTTGCGAGAAATGAACGTCGATCATATTTTTATTTCGCAAATTTATTTTGGGAAGATTTTGTCCGGGGAAATTTTTTTGAGGGAGATTGAGTGCGGGAAATTTTGTCCAGGAAATTATGTCCGGAGAGGAAGTGACCGGCTACCTCCGTAGTGCTCAGGCCGGGAAGGACTGTCATAGTGAAATAACAATTATTTCTATTGTTATTAACAATTTCAACTGTTTATAACACTGTATCTCAGGAAATATTATAGATACCCAAAAATGTGCCCAGTGAATGTTGTTCCATATGAACAAATACATATTTTGTGTCGTTTAACTTTGTTCGTATCTGGAACCGTTTCGGCGCTGGAGCGTTATAAAAAAATACGGTGTGTCATGAAAACACGCGACAGAAGTGAAAATTCATAAGGAAAAGCTAAAATAATAATTCGACTTTTAGGTTTGATGGGAGGAAAAAGCATTTAAATTCCTAATCAATAATTGTTCCACAAAATACTTGCATTTATCCAATGTGATAATTACAATCTTCTCTCAAGACGCAAAAATCATCGAGGGAACGCTAGGAAATGGATCACTAATATTAACGAAGAGAATTGAAATTGAGTTCTTCGTTTATTGAAAAGGGTCAGTGGCGCCCTGCATCAAACGAGGTGATAACTAGCATCGGTATTGTCACTCATGTGGCGTCAGCAATCACGGAGATCTGAACCTCTAGCTCTACTTTAGTCTATCCTCTTTGTGGCCAGCGATGGGAGATCACCCCTCCCCCTGCCCTGCCGCTCTGTTTCGACTCGCCGCCGCAGCGTCATGATCCTCATCAGGTTTTTCTTAGTTTACGTTAGTTTATCGAATTGATAGACTTCGGCCAAATGTGTATCAATTTTTATCCAATGATTCTGCGTACAATGAGCCCAAGTAGAAGTTTCTATCATTAAATTCTAAAAAAAGAGGGGCTATCTTTTGAGCCAATTTTTTGAAAATTCATTTTAAAAAATTTAGTCCCTCAAATTGTTTTTATAATCAATTATTGTCTATAATTCGCCTATCAATGAATTCTGATGGTCGTACCAATAAAGTTTTAATATGCAGGGGCGAACTTCATGGAGCTCGAACAGCTGTGTTCGGCGATCGTCACGCCGCCTAAACATTGTACTTTTAACTACAGGTGCCTAAGGCAAGCGAGTCACGGCACCCACACTCTCGACGCTACGTGTTACGCCCATCACCTACTTTCGTCACAGAAAAGGTTGTCGATCCGAAAGCTAATATCTAATGAATGTTGTTCCTTACATAACTGGTGGTGTGTGCATGTGTGTGCCCCACTCGGGGGACAAACAAAACTTCCCGATTTGGTTTTTCAGCACAACCTACCAAAGTTATTCTTCTCCAATATACCACGGCTAATCAGTGTGACCCCTGTTATTATCATAACGAAAACATGTCTTTTCGAGAATTCCAAACTGACTCATTTGTGAAGCAGATAATTATGAATCTTTGAGTAGACGCATGGTGAACATGAGGACGAGACTTACGCGTGTTACCTGAGTGGGGGTGAGACGCTAATAAGGATGCCGCTGCAAAACAAAAACTTTAATATTTTACCCAGTGGAACAGTATAAACAATTGCAATTGCTAATGATATTGCATATACTGCACAGATGCCATCCAAAATGTGATCCGTTCGATTTTGCAAGAAAACGCTCCGATTGGGACCGTCATGACAGCGCTGGGTCTATTCGCTCACTTATGACATACATAATTGTAGAGACTGCTATACCTCCTTAATTATGGAAATTATCGAAAAAGGTATTGTATATAAAATACGTATTTTTATGTGCCAAACAACTTTTCTTAAATGAATTTTGCGCTAACTCGAATAGTTTATGCAGTAGAACATTATAAACAATTGACATTGTTAATAACAATATAAGTACTGGACCACTTTTACTCAAAATTTAATCAGTTATAAAATATGCTTATGTCTTTCAACTTAGACATTGAGCACATGGATTACAACATTTTTGTGGGAATGAACGTTCATTATCACCATTTTCCATGTTAGGTAGAGTGTCTGCCTACTATTCTAAAGGTCCCGCGTTCGATTCCCGCTCACTGCAAATATTTTTTCTGAAAAATATTTTCTCACGGACTCCGACCGATGGCAGGAACATTCCGTGTGTGCTATCGGCGGTATCCATGAAGTGAGACCGTGAGCCGGGACCGAACGCGACCCGTCGCGCGGGGGGGAGGGAGGGTTCCATCGTAGACGCCCGCCATCGTATCACAGGGGTTTCTGGAGGTTTACCCTGTGATGAGAAATACGATGAGTTGAAATGGCGAAGTCGGCCCCAGCCGCAATGGGTGGGTACTCTGAGCCGTAGTATTGCCCATAAAGTAATGCCTAACAGCGGTTACGTGGGTGAATACGAATAGACCAAGAGTAGAAAAAAAAACACACACACATACATACCGATAGTCGGCCGCCGGAGAATTTTTTTTCAAAATATTTTCTCATGGATTCCGACCGATGCAGGAACTTCCGTGTGTGCTATTGGTGGTACCCATAAAATGAGACCGCCCGGCCGAGCGGGAACCTAACCCGACGCAGGGCGGGGGGGGGGGGGTTCCATCCTAGGCGAACGAAGAACCCCCCATGGAAAAATATATATCATAAAATCTATGCGATAATATATTTGAGTTATATATTGTATATTTACACATATAAATTTTATATATATGTCCATATATTATATATATGCAGTATGTATATACACATATAAAAAATATATGTCCCTTTATATTTTTTATATATTCCGCGATATGTGGATTTGGCCCATTTTTTATATAATTAATATAATTTTTATATGGGAACATGTATGATTCATATAAAAAAATTATATGTAGACTATAAAAGAGCTATTTTTAATTTTATATATTGAGTATATGAACTTATAGTTTCATTGTATGGATCGTATATCATTAATTCTATTATTCACTATATCAGGTCATTCTTATTCATTCTATTATTCGTATATGGTAAAAAAAATGAAGAATTTATTTCCTTAGTTGTTATTCGACGAAGTACATACTCAATGTATAAAATGGACGGAAACCTACAATACTCTGTTGGGATTTAAATCAGTATCTTCGCACACTCCGTAAGACTTCCGTAGGTTTGTCAACGAATTGTTGATAGCGGCTCCCGATAGGGCTCGATCAAACTTTTTTGGGTGTCTCTTTTCAACATCATCTGAAAAACGGAGTAAAGATGTTCAGCAACTTCAATATATACCTATGAATAAAAGCCCCGTCATATTAACTATGTGACGGTGACGGCACCAATGAAAATACGCATACTTAGTAAAGTGATTTGATTTTAATCACGTCCTAGTTTGGAAAATTTTATAGACTACATCATGCCACAGATTTGTTTAAAACAATCGTCTTAAGGTAAAAGGATGAATTTCGTATTACGGTCATTTCATACCCACTACACTGTTATAAATTCTAGTCAATGTGGCAAACGAAAAAGTGGAATTGAAGATTCATTTACATCGTGGGGTAACAATGTCAGTCAATTCCTTTGACTACAAAAATGAGACAACTCTGGTTAATTTGAACTGAAGAAAACAGGGATTCATGGTGACTGATTTAAAAAAAAATACCCATATATATACCACCGAATATATATATATATATACACACATACTGAGGTGCATATTATTTATATGACCCAATTTTCTGTAGCTCATATTTTTTTAGCAAAACCTTTCCATAACATATCTGCGGTTGTTGACATTTTGAAACATTCATCGGAAGTATTTATTATATGAAATAAACCTCCGCGCACCCCTATAGAATCGATCATTTTTAGTTATTAGAGCCTTACCGAAAATGGCTGTTTTGATCTTGGGATCGATCCCTTGCAATCGTACGTCTTTTGGTCCCGGTTTCAGGGCAATTTTTCTTTTGCCTCCACTCAAATTGGATTTCACCAACACTTCGAGAGGGATTAAGGCATGTACCAGAGCCGTTCCCATTTTCGTGTACGTATAACTCCTACGTATTGTCTCCCATTGAGAGGCAGAAAGAAACGCCGCTCCCTTTTTTTCCAATTTCGACCATCTATAGATAGAAAAAAAATGAAATTTGCAGCAAGATTGGAGGGTATCAAGAGTACGGTTTTTGACTACCATGCTCCTCGTCGTCTGATTTCTCTTCATCAGAGGATTCAGCATTTATCCACTTTCTCCTCTCCATATTCAGGTCTGGATTATGCAATTTCTCAATACGCCGTTGCAACCCAAGAAACACTAGAAAAAGAACAAAAATCATTAGTGGGTTTGAGTTTGGGTATGAATTAAATTAAAGGAAGAAAATCTATAACTTGATGTACGTTCTGTAACTGTGAAATCCCGAAGAATTTTATGGTGAATTAGTAGAGGAGATTATTTCCCTCGTCTACAGATTGAATTCTCAATGCATATTTTTAAATCTAGAAAATACGAACAAAATGTTATAGGAACTTTTTCTTGCAAAACACATCCTTTTCGATAGAAGTATATGTAAAAACTTGTATAAAATTCGCATAAAAAAACTGAAAACTATTCCTCTAACAAAATACGAAACAACTGTAACACAAAGTACAATTTTTAATTGGATAGAATTACTAGCTGAGCAAATTATAAATATTTTCCAGGTCAATTCAAATATAATTCATAAACGGTAAAACGACTATTTGCATAGTTCCAACCCCTCCACTACACCTTCACGGTGAATATATTGAAAGAAAAAATAAATCATCACCTTGTGCGAGGACTGCATTTGGCATAGGAAGGTCGGCAACCACAACCTCAATATCCTCTCTTTGGAAAGAATCCTCTTGATTTTTTCGACCTTCACCGGCTTTTAAAATTTTTCCTTTATGCATGTCCAGAACTTGATTCAGGTGTCCCTACAGAAAATTTGAGTGAGTTATTGGCCTTCTTTGCATTTCACTAATACCTGAAAACCAATACATTAATACAATACAAGCTACATTAGTACATACCGATGTGTTGCCATCCAATTTCTCCCTTCTGTTCTGCGCCTATGGCTTTTCGGAATCCCTCCAACAGTTGCGAAAATTATAGGCTGGCTTGATTTACCCTTTTTGGTCGGAATAAATATTTCCATAGTTGCGTTAATTTGAATAGAAGTAATTTAGATGGAAACGTATGAGAATTGTAGTCATTGTTCACCTTTGTTGTTCTTTGATTTCTCTCAGGTTCCTCACTATCGTCACTACTTTCTGCAGAAATACATGGCATGTTCTTACGTTTCCTTGTTTCTGCTTCCTGAGTTGCCTTGGGTAATTTCAATCGAGGGGATTCAGGAATGTCAGTCAAGGCTTTTTCAGCTCGCTTCAGTCTCCACTCGTGTTCTACTCAAAATTGTTTTGTGTTAACCCCGAAAATTCAAACTCGGTTTTCTATGAGTAAGTTAAATTTTTAAAGAAAAGTCGGTATATGGTATATAGTATAGCTAGTAAACAGTATGGCTCATTCGCCCTAGCACCATACAGGTTTTGACCATTATGTTTTAGTACTGAACTGAAAATTTTACCATGGGATTTATTATTACAAAACGTGATCAAATCCTAACATTATAATTTTTGTCGAGAATTTCAAGGTAACCCTAACGGACCGACTGTAGAGTTGGGTGAAAGTCGAGTAAACTCTAACATTTTTCCAAGATTTTAGAGTTCGGTGAGAGTTGAGTGAGAGTTGGTCAATTCTTTCCCAAATTCGCATTATGTAAAAGTTGAGAGTTGAACTTGGATCTTATGAAAAATTCTACAGTGAGTAAAACTAAATATTTGATTTTTGTTTTTTTTTTTCTTCAATTAAGCACTTTTCGGTAAAGCACTTATGGCGAACTCTATCCCAACTCTACACGCGATTAAAGTTGAGAGTTGATCTTTGTTCTTATGCCTAACTTTATCCCAACTCTACACGAAATTGGAGTTGAGAGTGAAACTTTTGCATTTTTGAAAATTTTATTTAATAACATTGAGGTTTTGCCCACCTCTATCTCAACTTTACACACGGTTAGAGTTGAAAGTTGAACTTTAGGATTTGGACCCAACTCTATCCGAACTTTATACCGGGTTAGAGTCGAAAGTTGGACTTTAGGATTACTTTCCCCCAACTCTATCCGAACTTCATACCGGGTTAAAGTTGAAAGTCGGACTTTGGGGTTACTTTCCCCCAACTCTATTCGAACTTTATACCGGGATAGAGTTCAATGTTGGACTTTGGGGTTACTTTCCCCCAACTCTGTCCGAACTTTATACCGGAATAGAGTTGAATGTTCGACTTTGGGGTTACTTTCCCCCAACTCTATCCGAACTTTATACCGGGATAGAGGTGAATGTTGGACTTTGCGGTGACTTTGCCCCAACTCTATCCGAACTTTGTTTCGGAATAGAGTTGAAAGTTGAACTTTAGGGTAACTTTTCCCCACTCTATCAGAACTTTATACCGGGATAGAGTTGAATTTTCGACTTTGGGGGTACTTTCCCCCAACTCTATCCGAACTTTATACCGGGATCGAGTTGAAAGTCAAATTTTAGGGTTACTTTGCCCCAACTCTATCCGAACTTTATACCGGGTTAGAGTTGAAAGTTAAACTTTAGGGTTACTTTGCCCGAACTCTTTCCGAACTTAATACCGAGTTGTAGTTGAGAATTGATCTTTGGGTTTATAAAAATTTGATTCGTTTTTTGAAAATTTATTTAAGAACATTGAGGTTTTGGTCAACTCTATTCCAACTATCAACACGGTTAGAGTTGAAAGTTGAATTTTGGGTTACTTTACCCCAACTCTATCCGATCTTTATACCCGGATAGAGTTGAGAGTTGACCTGTGGGGTTACTTTACCCCAACTGTATCCGAACTTTATACCGGAATAGAGTTGAATGTTGGACATTGGGGTTACTTTGCCCCAACTCTATCCGAACTTTATACCGGGAGACAGTTGAATCTTCGACTTTGGGGTTACTTGTCCCAAACTCTATCCGAACTTTATACCGGATTAGAGTTGAGAATTGATCTTTGGGTTATTAAAAATGTTACTAAATTTTTTTCAAATTCATTTAACAACATTGAGGTTTTAGTCAACTCTATCCCAACTCTGGACACGGTTAAAGTTGAAAGTTGAACTTTGGGGTCACTTTGCCCCTACTCTATCCAAACTTTATACTGGGATAGAGTTACATGTTGGACTTTGGGGTTACTTTACCCCAACTTTATCCGAACTTTATACCCGGATAGAGTTGAGATTGGAACCTAGGGGTTTTAAAAATTTCATTCTATTTTTAAAAATTTAATTCAAGAACATTGTGGATTCGGCCAACTCTATCCCGACTTTATCACAATTCAACACAGTGTTAGAGTTGGAAGTTAAACATCAGAGTTACTTTACCATAACTCTATCCGATCTTTATACCAGGTTAGAATTGAAAGTTGAACTTTAGAGTTACTTTGCCCCAACTCTATCCAAACTTTATACCGGCATAGAGTGGAATGTTGGACTTTGGGTTTACTTCACCCGAACTCTATCTGAACGTTATACCGGGTGAAAGTTGAGAATTGATCTTTCGGTTTTTAAAAATTTTATTGAATTTTTTTTTTAAATTCATTTAAGAACATTGAGGTTTTGGTCAACTCTATCCTAACTCTACACACGGTTAGAGTTGAAAGTTGAACTATGGGTTTACTTTGCTCCAACTCTATCCGAACTTTATACCGGGATAGAGTTGAAAGTTAAACGTTGGAGTTACTTTACCCAAACTCTATCCAAACTTTATACCGGGATAGAGTTGAATATTGAACTTCGGGTTTACTTTTTTCCAACTCTATCCGAACTTTATACCGGGTTAGAGTTGAGAGTTGACCTTTGGGGTTACTTTACCCCAACTATATCCGAATTTTATACCGGGATAGAGTTGAAAGTCAAACGTTGCAGTTACTTTACCCCAACTCTATCCGAACTTTATACCGGGTTAGAGTAGAGAATTGATCGTTGGGTTTTTAAACATTTTATGGATTTTTTTAATAATTCATTCAAAGACATTGAGGTTTTGGTGAACTCTATCCCAACTCTAAACACGGTTAGAGTTGAAAGTTGAACCTTGGGGTTACTTTATCCCAACTCTATCCGGGTATAGAGTTCGGATAGAGTTGGGGCAAAGTAACCCCAAAGTCCAACATTCAACTCTCTCCCGGTATAAAGTTCGGATAGAGTTGGGGTAAAGTAACCCCAAAGTTCCACTTTCAACTCTAACCCGGTATAACGTTCGGATAGAGTTCGGGCAAAGTAACCCCAACATCCAACTTTCAACTCTACCTGTGTGTAGAGTTGGGATAGAACTGATCAAATCCTCAATGTTCTTAAATGAATTTTAAACAAATTCAATAAAATTTTTAAAAACCCAACGATCAATTCTCAACTTTAACCCCGTATAAAGTTCGGATAGAGTTGGGGTAAAGTAACCCCAAAGTCCAACATTCCGTTCTATCTCGGTATAAAGTTCGGATAGAGTTGGAGCAAAGTAAACCCACAGTTTAACTTTCAACTCTAACCGTGTGTAGAGTTAGGATAGAAATGACCAAAACCTCAATGTTCTTAAATTAATTTTTTAAAAATTCAAGAAAATTTTGACAAACGCAAAGTTTGATTCTCAACTCCAACCCGGTATAAAGTTCGGATAGAGTTGGGGTGAAGTGACCCCAAGATTTAACATTCAACTCTATCCCGGTATAAAGTTCGGATAGAGTTGGGGGAAAGTAATCGCAAAGTCCAACATTGAACTCTATCCCGGTATAAAGTTCGGATAGAGTTGGAGGAAAGTTACCCTAAAATTTAACTTTAAGATCGGATAGAGTTCGGGTAAAATAACCCAAAGTTCAACTTTCAACTCTAACCGTGTTGATAGTTGGAATAGAGTTGACCAAAACCTCAATGTTCTTAAATAAATTTTCAAAAAACTAATAAAATTTTCAAAAACCCAAAGATCAATTCTCAACTACAACCCGGTATTAAGTTCGGAAAGAGTTCGGGCAAAGTAACCCTAAAGTTTAACTTTCAACTCTAACCCGGTATAAAGTTCGGATAGAGTTGGGGGAAAGTAACCCTAAAATTTGACTTTCAACTCTATCCCGGTATAAAGTTCGGATAGAGTTGGGGGAAAGTACCCTCAAAGTCGAACATTCAACTCTATCCTGGTATAAAGTTCTGATAGAGTTGGAGGAAAGTTACCCAAAAGTTCAACTTTCAACTCTATTCCGAAACAAAGTTCGGATAGAAGTGGGGCAAAGTAACCGCAAAGTCCAACATTCAACTCTATCCCGGTATAAAGTTCGGATAGAGTTGGGGGAAAGTAACCCCAAATTCCAACACTCAACTATATCCCGGTATAAAGTTCTGATAGAGTTGGGGCAAAGTCCAACGTTCAACTCTATCCCGGTATAAAGTTCGGATAGAGTTGGGGGAAAGTAACCCCAAATTCCAAGACTCAACTCTATCCTGGTATAAAGTTCGGATAGAGTTGGAGGAAAGTTACCCTAAAATTTAACTTTCAACTCTATTCCGAAACAAAGTTCGGATAGAGTTGGGGCAAAGTAACCGCAAAGTCCAACATTCAACTCTATCCCGGTATAAAGTTCGGATAGAGTTGGGGGAAAGTAACCCCAAATTCCAACACTCAACTATATCCCGGTATAAAGTTCTGATAGAGTTGGGGAAAGTTACCCTAAAGTTCAACTTTCAACTCTATTCCGAAACAAAGTTCGGATAGAGTTGGGGCAAAGTCCAACGTTCAACTCTATCCCGGTATAAAGTTGAGATAGAGTTGGCATAATACCAAAATTCAGAAAAACATTCAACTCTTAACTTTGAAAAGCATTAAATGTTGAGAAAACGATGATGACATCTCAAAACCTCATTTCGTTATTCATTAAGTGTTAAGAATTGATAAAAAACACGAACTCTCACTCAACTCTATCCCAACTCTAAAATTTTGGAAATATTGTAGAGTTGAACTTTACACTTGGTCCGCTAGGGAATTGGACAAGAAAAAGTCGTTACGAATTTTTCGGAACACTTGAAATTATAGCTATGAGAATTAATTTGAAAAAAATGGGTGAAAAAAAGGGATTACGGATACTCCGCTATACTTAGACTTAAATAATTAAAAATTTAGGATAGTACCTCTCTAAATATGGGTAACTGATAGTGAAATTTTTAGTTCAATACTAAAACATAGTGGTCAACTCCTTGATGGTATTTGGGAGAATGAACCATCTACATTATGTATGTGGGGCATTCTACCCCAAATTTATCTTTGAAACCTGACCTAGTCTAATTCATTTTATATATTTTTTTCTCCATGCGTCATGATGAGTAAGCATCCCAATTTTTTAAAAATATTTGTCTTGTTAATTACAATTTTTTAAATAACTTTTTACCGGCAATTTCCATCCGGCTCAACTTCAAAATCAGAAAAAAATCAAAAAAATAGGGAATTTATAACAAGAATTTTTGAGCTACATTGAAAAATGGCATTTCCAATAGTTCATTTGTCATGGCTAAAAAAACATTTTTTAAATCATTACTACCAAGGATTGCCATGTACTTCATCAGGTCCAGACGGCGAAGTTAATTTTTTGGGTCTCTGATGACAAATCTTGGCAAAAGCCGAGCAAGGCAAAACGATTCCAGAAACACCAAAAAATTATTCGGTAATTTCTCCTGTAGATAGTCGACTATATGTCAAACGTTTTTCCAATTTAAGGACCTACGCAAGTATTGTGTTGAAAAGGAAACTGGAAAAGTTGAACTGCAGGAGTGAATAACTTTGATCCGTAATATTGTCTAGAGGATCAAAGTGAGAGAAAAAAAGCGCAACTACATAAAATGACTTTTTTTACATGAAGAATAATATTTGTTCAGTCCTTTCTTTCGGTTTTCAACTGCTCCACGATAAGTATTATGAACAATCAAATTTGTTCATGACACTTGATATAGAAGAAAATCATCCACTGTTAATTACAATGAGAAATATCGTCTTTCCACGAAAGAATTTGAGAGGTTGGCCCAAAAAAAATCACATCACCATATGAACTTGATGATGTACATGGCAGTATTTTGACCATAACAAATATTCCAGGAATACCCTTTTTAGTATGGCTTACAAATTTTGTTTTTGAATTCCCTATTTTCTCGAATTTTTCAGATTTTTATATTTAGATGAGTGAAAAGGGACTTTAAATATGTAGATAAAAAACGTTAATCAACAAAAGAATCTAAACAAGAGATTAGGAGGCATTTTTCATCCCCTATCGCCGTAGATGTACCTACTAATGCTCTTATTACCTGAAACTTCCAGAACAGCACCTGGTGGAGGTTTTGGTGTATCTCGCCATTCTATCACCTACGTGATGTCATCCTCGTCATCGTGGTTGGCTTGCATCCACTCCTCATAATCGAAATTTTTGCTCCATGTGCAACGAATTGCTGTCGTGTAGGTTCCATCGTCTTCACCACCTTTCCACTTCACCAGTGCCTTAAGCTTCAATCGCTGAGATAGCTTATCAATGCCATTCAGTGCCATCACAAACACAAATCTGCAAGTACCCAATACAAAAATATTACGTACAGCAATTCTGAAAAAATTAAACAATTTAAAGTTTGGGGAATTTTCATATTTCGGAAGGGACTACAACTGAGAAGAAGAGTGGAAATATTGCTATCTTCCCAAACCGTCACAATTTTTCAGCTTTCGAGTTTTGCAGAATAATGAATTCAAAATTTCCGAAGTTCCGAGAAATTCTTTACGTTTCAGATTATTTTATGATCTCAAAAATCTGCAAAAGTTCCAAAATTTCAAGATTTTTGAAACGTTTTTGTATTAGAAGAAATTTGAGACTCAAACATTTTAGAAACCAATTTTAGTTAATTTTTTTATAATTGTTCCATCTTTCAGTACAGCTATGCACTATCTAAAATTTTACATTTTTTCATCCTTATCCAACCTTTCGCTATGTATGGCATTTGCCTGCTAAATTTGTGCCTATGGGCTTGTCATGACTTCTTTCATTGTCTTAACTATAATGAGTCATATTGAATTATTCTAACCTAAAAAATATGACATTTTGCCATACATGCACATGAAAATTAAGTGAAATTTGATTGTGATTTATAGACTCAATTAATTTTTTCCCTACTTTATACATATCTTTTCAACAGGAAGTACATTTATATTTTGAGGCTAACCTTACAAGTCAAAATTTCACAAAAATGAATATAGATTACTTTGTAAGCATATATTACATTGTAAAGTGATTCAATTGCTAAAGTTGATAACACAAAATTACGAAATGTTCGGGACGAGCCCGTGTTCGGGTATAGATCTGTGCGTATGCAAGATAAGTCAGAAAACAATCGATTTATATCCAACAAACACCTATTATTTGAGTACTTACCGTAAATTGGTTATTTCCCAAAATTCGAACAAAAGTATATGAAATGTGCCAAGTTCTTCGACAACTAAAACACAGTACGCGGATGCTTCGAGAACACGCCCGTTCTTGGGTTCACAATTGTAAGCAATGCTATGTTAGTGAAAACTCTCGTTGATTGACGACTCGGTCTATACACTCGCGAAGTATTCACAAAAGGTTTTGTTTAATTCAAAACTATAAAAAAATCCGAATTAACTTGAGTCACTGATAGTTACTGTGCCCGAACGGTTATAACCGCTTTGCATAAAATAAGATTTATAAACACGCGCTCATTTGAACGTCATGGCGCGCACCTCCAGTGTATAACGCACCGGCAACCATGATTGTTGTGGCAATACAATAAACAGAACTAGCGATAATTTGAATTTTGAACCATGGAAACGCCAAAACGTCGCCGAGGACGTTATAAAAAATATCTCCAGTTTAGTAGTATTGAAAAAGTCCCACGGAAAACCAAAAATAATTGGCAGCGTCAAGAGGAAGCCCGTCACCGGTAATTACAATGTTATTGTATTACTGTTATATGACTCAATCCAATCCGTTTCATATTTTGTTGGTTTAATTGTTTTACAGACAGCCGATTAAAATTTCATGAGTGGAAAACCGATGTGAACGATCTCGTGATGAGCAATGCAGACTTGTAAGTCTTACATCCGTCCCCGCTCATGTCCACTCATAGTCTAAAACCCACCACACACTCCAACTCAATCATCCACAGCCGAAAAAACATTCTAACATGTAACCACGTGGAAAATGACAGGTTAAACCTGTCACTCCATAAAACAAAACAGGCAGGCGGTCCTCGGTTCCCCCCAATCGACTGTGTCAAATATGTCACCGTTTTTTTTTATTTCCCCCAATTTCATTGGTGGTAAGCTTCCGAATGGTCCAATTGCGCACAAAATAAAAATCTTCCAGTATTGAAAAAGCTTTCGCCAGGCGAACGGAATCAAAAACAGGAATAGCTCATATTGCCCGAAGTAATTGACTCAATGTTAGTCGACCAGTTCATAGATAACGTTAAAGCTCACATTTTGGAAAAGAATGGGATGAATACTTATCGAGAAATGAAGTAATGAAACAACCGTAAAAATGAAAAAATTGAAATCTATAAAATTAATGATGCGATTGAATCGCTATTCAACAGGGTTCTTCACCGTAATAAAAGGAACCTCTGTTCCAAATTTCAAGTTTTTATCCCAATTTTTGCGGTCGCTAGAGTGCGAACGAAAACAGAAACTAAAACCAAAGTCAAAAGTTATAAAACAGGAATATCTTATATTACCCAACCTAATTGACTCAATGCTTTTCAACAATATCATACATCTCGTTAAGGCACATAGTTTGAAAAAAAGCAACAAAATCGATTGAATAGATATCGAGAAATAAAATCAAAATCGTGAAAACGAAAAAATCGATATCTAGAAAACTAATGATCCGATCAAATTACCATTCCATAGGGTTCTTCACCACAACAAAAGGAACCTTGTTGTGGAAATTTGTTCCAAATTTCAAGGTCTTATCTCAATTTTTGCGGACGCTAGCGTGCGTGCGAACACAAAAAGTAAAACCAAAATCAAAAGTTAAAAAATAGGAATATCTCATTGTACCCAAACTAATTGACTCAATGTTTTGCAACCATATTATAGACCTCGTTAAGATACACATTTTGAAAAAAAAGAACAAAATCGGTTGAATAATTATCGAGAAATCAAACAAAAACCGTGGAAACAGAAAAATTAAAATCTGGAAAACTAATCATACGATCAAATCGCTGGTTAACAGGGTTCTTCACTATAACAAAAGGAATCTTTGTTTCAAATTTTAAGTTTTCATATCAATTTTTGGGGACGCTAGGGTATACGTACAAAGGCAGAAAGCAGAAAAAACCGAAAAATTGAAATATCTCCAATTTCTGGTGAGGAACCTACTAGATGGTCTTCCACCATTCCCTAGATCTAGTGAAGATGTACACTTTGGAAAAAAAAAAATTAAATAATATTCATTATTTTCTGAGATATGAACCATCGGAGGAAAAAACGAAAAAAGCTATTTCTAAGAAACTTACCGCCAGATTTGACTGCAATTGCGCCCACCGCTAGCTACACTCAATACCAATAACTGCCAATTTTTTCAGATTTTATTCTCAAAATTTAGTTCTTTTTATGGTGAATTTTGTAAGTGAAGATTTTCGAAAAAAATTGATACATACAGACACTATGCTCAAACTTCGTATTTTTACGTTTCAAACCATCATATATCGTTTACAAGCATAATTAGCAAAAGTCAAAATTGACCGATTGCAATGCTTCCATTCGGAAGCAAAAACCCGACAACAACCAAAAAAATACCACAACACAGAACACCGTAAGTGAGAGATACATTCAATGTTAAAGGGACTAGAAATAACCTTTTTGGAAATTATAATAGACAACAACTAATTAAAAAACCATTTATAACACACACGAAACATGTACTCCTGAAGATGGTCCCAAAACAGGACCGAAACGTTGCGTAACAATAAACACTTTGAACAACAAAAAAGTTAACTAGAACAAGACCGAAAAGGCCAACAATCAAAAAACAAGCAGACTTGTAACTGTAGTAGTATATATTGACAACTCTTATAATTGTGATAGACACACACGTAATTTTTCAAGATTTATGGAATATGTTTAAAAAATCTCAAGCAGATTATTTTGATTAAATTGCAGTGAGTTATACCGGTTCCTTGAAGGTCGTGCTGTACTATAAAAAACAGAATAAGAGTTCCCACGTTTGCGAACGAAGTTTAGAGCAGATATTTGTATCAGAAAAATTCATTTGTTCATTCATTCATTCTTCCATGAGTGCAAATACGGGACCGCTCATTTAATAATTTCGTTAACTTATGTTAATTATGTATTTTTCTGTACCCAGATACAAGGAATATCGCGTAAAGATGAAACGCGAAATAACGAAAATTCATCGCCTATAACCGAGTGCGTCCTCCAATCAAGTGCACATAATACTGCATCAGTCTGTACCCCGAGAATTAAAGTACAGGTATCGCCACATGAAGGGGGAGGAACTTCAGAGGTTTGTTGGCATTTGCACATTTCGAATATCTCCGAAACTTAAAATTTTTCTTAATTGATACCTATATATCTGACTGTCGGTATTACAGATACACGAAGAATCATAATTCATGAGTTATTTTATCGCTCATGTTTATCCACTGTAAGGATGAATCATTATAGACAAAAAAAAAATTCGTTGAATTGATTTTCTTATCAGAATAGGGTTACAGTAAAAGAGTAATATTCTGTCAATTATATCAGTAAAGAAATTCGAAATTGAGTCCTGTCTTTCCAAACCTTGTATTCTGATGTCATTCATTTTCCTTCAATTTATGGATTTATCCAAAGAACCGATGGATTTAGAGAAAAATGACAGAGCTTTTTCGTCGTACACATAACTCTGTACAAAAAATAGTTCTTATGTATTTTCCTTAAAATTATTTGTCACCGAGATAATGAACTCTACAAGAAAACCTCGAAAAAAGTTAACGAGACCAAAAATCATAAAACCGCTTTTGCATAGCTCCGACGTCTATACCGATTATTTTTCATTCTCCTTGCCAAAGGCGGTCCAAAGTCTATTCAGATGATGGCTTACTTGGCTACATTTTTGCAAAGCAAAAAGCTCAACTAACACTTACAAACGAATTTTATATAACTGTATGAATCTTATGAACACCTTGAAGACTCCTATAAGATAATAATGATTTGGAAATCATATATATGAGGAGAAATGATAACCGGAAATACATTTTTTCTAGTCAGCAAGAAGAGATCAGGATGAGGACATGGAAACGACGTCAGATAGGTCAGATATATCAAACGGATTTGATGAAGGACAGAATTCTGGATGTATGGATATTAGTATGCTGGATCATACCCAACCCGCCGATAGGTCTTGCTCATATGCTGATGCCACCGATGCATTTGGTCAACTGACTCATCTTTGTGTACCTGAGGTAGTAACTAGTATTTAACTGTCAACTTGACTTTCAGTAGCAAAGTGGAAACAAAGCAACCTCAATTTTACCCCTACGCGAGTTTACCACCAAACATCTCTCGATCTAGCCCAGATAGAAATCTATTTTCTTAAGAATTTATTTTGGGGAACGTGATCGTTCGGAAATTAGCTTTCATTCAACCACTTCGCTACTGATTTTGGATTTTATGTAGTCGAACATGTAACATAAACCATAATACTGATCACATTTAATTTTTGCCAGATGCCGCAATCATTGGGCGGCGATAGAGACAGATTGGAGTGCGAAGATCATAGTGATCACCAACTTCACTGTGACAGCTCACAGTCATCATTTCATCCCCACTATCCTGAGCATACTGAAGGCTTAATTGTTGAAGATCGTCATTATCTGCAGGGGTATTCAAAGGAGAAATTAGTTCATTCACTAATCGTACTAGCAACGAAAATGCGTCATAATGGAACATATTGTTCTGCTGCAGACATATCCGAAATTATTGAAATTATGAAAGAGCATCCTGACCAGCCTCAAACGACATATAAATTCAAGGAATTAATCGAACGACTCTCGACGTCGTTATCGATTCATCATTTTTGCAATCGATGTAAACAGTACGGTGGAAAACAATCTGAATCTAATGGAAGCGGAGAAAATGATTCTGAAAGAGCATTAATATGTGAAAGCTGCGAAAATAGAACTCATATATCAGCGAATTGGAAAAAGGCCAACACGTTTGTGTCTATGTCACTCTACAGTCAGCTTTCTCAGCGGTTTTCGCAATACGGTGGTTTGAGTATATCTTCCAAAAAATGAGTAACAGAATGCACTTTTGCAATCGAGGATATTTATGATGAGTGCATGTATAAGAAGAAAATGAAAGATGACATCATTTCAATAAACTTTTCCGTCGATGGAGTGCCGATTTTCGACAACTCCAAATATGGGATGCATCCAATAGTATGTACTATCAACGAATTGGCTCCTGAGAAACGCCCTCAAACCATGTTGCTTTGTGGCTTATATTGTGGAATTGGAAAAGTTCTAAATATGAACGCTTATTTAAATCCATTTGTCAGAGAGTGCAATGGGTTATATAATTTCGGGTTCAATTACAATTGTGAAGGTCTGCGACTACTAAATGTCGAGTTCTTTGTGGCATATGTGACTCTATAGCTCGTCGGGAGCTGCAAAATTTTACACCATTTAACGGAAAGTGGGGATGTGCATTTTGCAAACATTCTAGACTCTCGATTCCTAAAGGCAGAGGCTTTACTAGAGTATACCCGATAGATGCCAGTGGTAATGCATTCGGAGAAGGTCTCCGCACCCATGAAGAGACAATGGTTCATGCTGAGTGTCTAGAGAAAAGAGTGCAGGGTCGCTCGGTACTATTTGATGCTGAAGGCATAGATATTATTAAGAGCTTTCCACCAGACTGGCAACACGGCGTGGCACTGGGAGTTACACGACAATTTTGTAATTTGCTGTTTGATTCCGAGCACCATATGGAACCATTCTATTGTGGAACAAAGTTAAAATTAATCGATGCAATGATCTTGGCTTTTAAACCGACCCTCGATATCTCTCGAACTCCACGACGAATATCAGACCGGTCCCATTGAAAAGCTCACGTATGGGTAATATTTCTCTTATTTTATAGTATTCCTGTTTTACGGAATGCATTAGGAAAGAAATATGTCGACCATTGGGCACTCCTAGTTGATACTGTTGCCATTTTAACAAGCCGTTCCATTTTGCCAACGGACCTTTATTATGCCGAAAATTGTCTGCATGAAGTTATTAAAGGGATTGAAGTACTGTATGGGAGGGAGCATGTTTCATATAACGTACACTGATTGTTGCATTTACCAAAAAGGGTAAGGAATTGGGGTCCATTATGGACACACACTGCTTTTGGCTACTAAAATTATTATCAAAAGCTCCTTAGTTTTGATAAGAGTTCAAATACGCCTTCCTTGCAAATCTGTAACTCGTTTTGCTTGCAGTGTGCAGCGAGTAGATTGTATGAAATGTGTGAATCATCCTTAACTGAACGTTGATCAATGTCGCTACATTTGAAATCGGTGTGCTTGCTTGGGGTTCCAAAGTTTGGGACACTCAGTTCTGAAGATTTTGTGGCACTGCAACGTCAACATGTATCTGCTCAAGCTAATATTCCGGTGCGTTACTATCAACGAATACTTTCGAATTCGGAAGTAATTCATTCTTCTTCCTACACTAGGTCCATCAAACGACAACGTTTTTTCGTACTTACCAAAGATTCAGAAGTATTTGAAATTTTAAAGTTCTTAGTTTTTAATGAAGGAATCGATTTGAAATGTTACGCCATTGGCTATTATTACAAGAAGAAAAATGAATCAATCATCCCTAATCGACGTTTATCTCATATAATCCGATTGGACCGGAAAATCACATCTCTAGCAGCAGTTTCCAGTGACTCAATCAAGGAAAAAGTAGTGTTTATGGAAATGAATCAGTGTGATTTCATCTTACCGTGTAAACACCCAAATCGTTGCGAACTTTTGACGTGAAAAGGACTTAGTGAGTTCGCCGAAGGTCCTCACTTCGAAAACCATCAAAAGGTGAGAGTATTTAACCAGATGTAGCGACGAACAGGAAATAAAACGTTGAAGAATAGACAGTTATAAGGAATCATATCTTAAATAGACCACGCAATTTATATCGTATCAACAATCATATGTCAACATATAACTTCTATGTATTATTAAACGAGAGTTATATATGCGTTAATATATTTTTTATTTGGTTCATATATACCGCCCGATATTTCGGATGCATATCTATGTATAAAAAGATATATCCGGTCTTCTAATACCTTTATATGAATAGTATATACCGGCTACAGCGAATGTATATGATATCATATAAAAAGATAGATCAGATTTTTTAATAAATTTACATCAGTAATACGTAATCGATGTATCGAATATATAAATGATCATATAACTATTACATATGGTATTTTATATTCGTCTTATAGATTTAATCTATGGTTCATGTATATTTTATATAGTTGCCTTATATTTTTTATGTAAAACCAATATAGGATGTTTTATATGCATTTTAAAGGACAAATACATCACTCATGTAACGCTCATAAATCCTTGATATAATTCTTATACAAATATTTATATATAAGTTATATATCGTAACTTATACCTGATTTAGATGCAAAATGCATGTGCGCTATAAAACATTCATATAATTAGCAAATATATTCTAGTTATATGTTCAATACATAATTCTTAAAAAAAACTACAAAATTCATATATGTGGAAATATATAAGGTAGATATTTTCCCTTCATATGTGGGTTTTATATCGCTTGTGTATTTATTGTATAAAATTTATATTAAATATATCGCTATATATTCCTTCATATAAATCACGATATAAATTTTTTCATGGGGGCCCGATCAAGGTCATCGATATCGCAAAGGAAGCGGCTCCATGCAACTTAGAGGAGACTAGAATTTTGATAAAATTCATGCGATATTTATGTTATGAACCATTTCAATTGTTCATAACGCTCTATCACGGAAATCGTCGGAGAAAGAAAAATAAGTATAACAATAATAGTTGTTCCGCACGTCAAAATACACATTTTATGTGATATGACTTGTCCGCAACTCGCATAATTAAGGACGTATGGTCATCTGAATAATAACTAGTGGTGTGCGCATGTGTGTGCCCCACTCGCGACACAAACAAAACTCCCCGGGTTGGTATTTTAGCACAACGTACTAATTTTATTTTTTTTCAATATACTGCGGTTAAGCAGTAGAGTCATACTGAAAACTTGCAGATTTGAGACTTCTAAACTGAATCATGAATGAAGCAGATAATGATGGATATTTGAGTAGATGCATGGTGAGCATGAGGATGAGACTTATGGGCGTCACTTGAGTCGGAGTGAGACGCAAACCGGAGTGCGGCCCCAATAAAGACGATAACTGCATTATTCAGAACGATCTTTAAAGATTCTAAAACGGTGAGAGATATGGCGGAAAATGTTAAAGGGACCTTGTTCTGTGAGAGGAAAGCACATTTAACTTTTAATTATTTCTGTCTATCATTGTCATAATTAAGGAACTCTGAGGGTTGTAACCCTCACGATAACATTGATTGACGCCCACTGGGTAACAATTTCAAATAGTGATAATGCCATAGCGCCGAAAGGGTTCAAAATACAAAAAAATGTCAAATAATGCCTGAGTTCTAAAAAACAAACTCAATTTACCATGTGCACCAATTATTTGCCACAGTTTCAATTAATGATCTCACCGTTGAGTTTGCTAATCACAACATTTTCGTGCTTTTGCGTGGTATATTGCAGAAGAATGAAGGTAGTATGTTGTGCGGGAATATCAAATCGCGAAGTTTTGTGTGTGCCCCACTAGGTTATCATTTATGATCATTACTTCTCCATGTAACAATTAATGTCAGATGAATTAAAGGATCAAATAGAAATAAAGAATTTCATTCCATCCGAAAAGACAACGGAAATGTAGCATACGAGTTCTGTTTTATGATATCATTGTATCTTCGCAAGTTCACTGCACAAAGTACGCAAATATTCAAAAATTACTATCACCATTCTCATTTTGATGTTGCAGGTGAGCTCATGGGTAACTCAGACAATAACAACCGGCTCTGCAATCGAAGAGCGCCAGGCATTGCTTTCTTGCCTATTGCGAGTTGCTCAGACCTGCTGGAACACGGGCAATTTCAACTCGGCCATGGAGATCATCGCTGGCCTCAAGTAAGTGTTAAGAATATGTCAGTATTTGTTGCTTTCTGGTACTTTTAGCAGTATATTTGTGATCGGAAGAGTAATAATAACGAGTTATGCCAATTACTTGAGCAAAATGAACGCGTTGTTCGGTCGCGGAAATAGATTGTTTCATTCAATATTTCGAAAATTGGGAAAACCCCGGATTTTCGGAGACACGAAGTATTCTTGCACATTACAAGAGACCTAAAATGTTTTTCAGAGTTCTGTGAAGTTCTAAGATTGACGTGTTTTGTTGTCTCGGGAGTATTTTGGATTTAGAGGCATTAAAAAAAGAGGAATCTTAAGCAAAGCTACAAATAACGCGCGTAAAAACCCAAATGTTATTGCTTTCTTTGTAAAACCTTCTCCACGATTAAATTTCTACGAAAACTCTAGAAAATAGTTGAATATAACAACAAGTTGATTACTAAATGACAGACAAATCTGTAAGCTCTTCAAATTAATCTTCGGTCTTTTACATTTAGGCTTAGCATCGATAATCCCTTGTAATGGGCAATTGGACCCAACTCCCCTATGGGTTAATCACTCAGGAAAATGCGGAAATCACTGATGAATAACTAACCATAGCCTGAAAACGCAAACGTCGGGTGTTTATTTATTTGTGGTCGACAGATGCATATTTTCGACCTTGTCATTTTACCTGCTCAAATACTTTGACGTCATGTACCCCACTACTTTCTAATGTATTTATCCTAGACCCAAATACCCTCAACCAATTACAATGATTCTTCTAATTTCTTATCCAATCGCAGGTCAGACAATTTGTCTACTAGTTGTTGAGGACTTTTACTATATACGTCGGCAAAACTTATTCCAAATCAAGCATTAAGCAATAACCACTCAGTGTACCTACCCAATCACATGTTCGTTAGTAAATCCTCTGGCTTCGTTTTCGTTGGAACTTTTTCGATTATTAGTTATTACAAAATAATACTCCGAATCCTATGGTTCTTCAAAATCTGTTCACACTCCAAATTTATTCGTTCTTTAAAAAATGCAGAAACCTCAGCCGAGTGTAGTTGAATATTCATTTGACATTTTTACTAATTATCACCTTTAAACAGTTCGGTTGTACACGCTGTTTACCTGAACACTTGTCTTTTTCTGGCTGTGCTGCGGCTGGTAGAGGTCACTGAAGATCAAGATATCCCATGTTATTATTTGTCCAACCGGGCCACAACATAAGTGCATCGATAGCAGAAGTGAGCCGTCACCGGCATTCAAATAGCGGCGGCCATAAATCTATTATCGGACCCACTCACAACGGTTGTTCAGGGCACTCTCATTCTGCCCGTTGCCGTCAGTAGTAAGATTGTGTGGACAAACGCTGAGAAGGGTGATACTGAAGGGAGCTTTGCGTGTAGATTTTCTGCCGGAAAGGTTTTTTAAAATAACGTGAAAAGTGACAATTTAACATATTGAGATGGCCTTATGAGGCGTTCGACAATTAATGAGACCAAGCTTCATTACACTGTTGAATAATTTCTGCAAATCCGGTTCATAATTTCTAAGGGATGCTAATAGTACATATTGAAAATTGCAGTCTATTGACGTGGCTCATTTACATGAGTTCATATAATTCATGTAGGAGAAGACTCATTTACATAAGCAGGTAATGCCAAAAAAGAACAAATTGTTTTATATACTACTAGCTGTACCCGATCACGCTTCATTTTGGCATATTCTCATTTTATGGCGGGCTAGGAAACCAAAACAACCGAAGAAGTTTCGTATACATTCAATTTCGTAGTTCTTGTGGGTATACAATATTTTTTGCTTTTCCACTGTCGGTGTTGATGTACTGACCATTATATTTACCGACACAGGAACACGCAGTCTATGGGAGAAGCAATCCGTTTTCAAATCTGCCACACAGCTGCAAAGTCCGACCCTGAGCCTTGTTAATTATGATTGCAAATGTTAATCTAATGGGGAATGGCAATCGTTCGAATTCAAATGACGCATGAGTCGGTATCATGCGATTTGAAGGGATGAGAATATATTCACAGGCGGATGAAGTGAATCCAAAAATTCTGGTGAATAACTAACTGCGTGATCTGCTTCCATGATATCGACCGACTTATATATTTTTTTCCCGTTGTGAATACTGCACTGAATTACATTGTAGAGTTCGCAGACGTCTTTATTTCTTGCAGCAAGGATAGCTTGTTCCCTCACCGAACAGCGATTTTTATGATTTATTTGAATATGCGGAAATATTCTTTTAATTAATTCCTCCGTCGATGTTACTAAATTATATGTTACTGGAACATATTCGTCCAGTACTCTGGTCCACCGACAGCTTCCCATGTCTAATGTCGACTCATTGCTCTAAGAGAATCGCAGCCGATCGATCATTCTGTAACTGGACACGCACTAGAGGAAGTTATTGAAATGGCCCCGAATTTCGAAAATGGATTTTTTAACTTATACCCACTTTACATGACACTTCTGACCATTTTAACAAGAGGAATGTATGTGTGTGTATGTGACGGTGTATGGATCTAGTTAAATTCTTTCTCCAACGGTTTTTCACGATCAAATTATGCGATCGAGATACTGTATGGCCCAATCGAAGCATCTTGGTGATCTTCAAAGTTGATTAGATTTTAGATGGAGTTGGCGCAGTACATATATTGGTATCAACAATTTCAATTGTTTATAATGTTCTACTGCATAAGCTATTGGAGTTAGTGCAAAATTCATACGAGAAAAGTTGTTCCCCATATAAAAATACGTATGTTAGGTAGAATCACTTTTTTCCATTGTGACAGGACGTCGAAATTTCCGTTTTCACGTCGACATAATTCGTCAGGCTCTTGGGAATCAATAATTAAGGATTGAACTACTAGTTCCGAATATATTAAGAACGCCAATATCGTACTGCGCATGCGGAAAATCAAATTTTGAGTAACCATAGGGCTCAAGCCGGCAACAGGTCCCGTGATTGAACTATAACCTTGTATACTGTGTCTAGTGTTAAGGATATAAATTGTCAAGCGGGGAAGAGTCGATTCTCGAAATCCCGACGCAGTTGTAAAATTCATAGAATAAACATTATCTATAATTTGAAGTGAGAATAGAATAGATATTATAATTGGGCCTTATCTTTCCAGTTCCTTCTTTCTCTTTCTGGTATTTTGGCCCTTCCAATTTCCTACTCCCTGAACCGAGTCAAGCAAAGTTGTTAGTTACCGATAAACTAACTGGCCTCCATTAAATCATTGAGTGGCTAGGAAACCTGTCGAGTGTTTTGTAAGTGAAGACTTGAGCCCTGGCAGCCGCGCCAGGTGTAGGTCTTTTGCCGTTAATCGATACTGTGTAATGAAATTCTTCTACCTACTGCATCATCTATTTAGATATCAAAAAGTTCATTTATTCAAACCAAAGGAAGCCTCTGTCACCATAATTTGTATAATTAACGAGGTATGGCCATTTCAACAATTATGTGTATAATAAGTGAATGAATGAATCCAGCGCTATCATGGAGGTCTCAATCGAAGCTTTTCCATGCAAAATCGAGCGGATTACATTTTGGATCAGATTCGTGCAGTATATGCAATGCTATTAACAATTGCCATTGTTTATAATACTCCACTTAGAGACGCCGCGAGAGGGGGAGAAACGAGACGAGACGGGACGAGAGAGAGGTGACGAGAGACAAGAGATGAGGTTTCATCAATAAGGGAGAGACGAGACGAGACGAGAGAAAGAAGAGGAGAGACGAGAGAAAACGAACGACAGAGTGAGGTTGATGAGGAGAGATTAGTTAGAATACTGGACATTAATTGAATACCTTGAAATAGCGGATAAATGTTTATCATTTTTGCTCATAGATTTCATAGTCTTCAAGGATTAAATCTTCTGGCCCTTGAGAAACATTTTCTAGTGATTAAAATTCAACGATTCATGTTAAATCATTTCAAATCCTAAATGCCAGGTGGGAAGTGCCAAGGTTTGACAACCGGGACAAGCTTGGGACAGCCTCGGATACCACGGCTTGGCACACCTAGCTTGGCCCTTGCTTTGACTGATGGTGTTGCCACCCGGTATCCAGGGCTTGTAGACCAGTCCCTGGCGACCAGCCTTGGGCCAGCCTAGGCACAGAATTGGTAACCAGGATATCGGATTACCAAGCGTGGGCCAGGCTATTTCCAAAACTTGTCTAGAGCCTTGGTAAAACTCAGATTGTAATTTACATTGAGGCTTGGCGACTAAGCTTGTCCCAGTCTACAATTAGGACTGGTATCCAAGGGTCGATTGAACCCAGCTAGGAACAAGCTGTAGCCAGGATAGGCCTCAAGTCTCGGCAATACCCTGATTAACAAGTCACATTGGGATGTAACAACCACTCTTGGGACAATCTACAGCCATGGCTGGTACCTCAGAGCTGGATATACCGGACTTGGACCAGACTGAATCCACGACTAGCCCCAAGTCTGGGGGATACCCCGATTTACCAATTACATTGAGATTTGGTAACCAGTCTTGGGCCAATCTACCACCAAGATCGCTTAAATCCGCCTTTGGATACCAGTGCTGGTTGTAGAATGGGCCGAACCTGGTCGCCATGTCTCAATAGAAGTTATAAATGTGGGTTTTACCAAGATTCTAGACCACTCCTGGAAATAGGTTGGCTCATGCTAGGCGATGCCAAGCCCTGGTTAGAAGTTTCGTGCATAGACTGGGCCAAATTTGGTCGCCAAGCCTCAATATAAATTGAAAATCTGGGTTTTACCAAGGTTTCAGACCAGTCCTGGCAATAACCTGGCCCACGTATGGCAACACCGAGCCTTGGTTACCACTTCTGTGCCTAGACTGGTACAGAGCTGGTCGCCAGGAACTGGGCTACGAGCCCTGGACACAGGGTGACAACGCCATCGGTACAAGCACGGGCCAACCTAGCGTGCCAAGGCCTGGTAATGCGGGGCTGTCCCAAGCTCGCCCCATTTGTCGAAGCTTGGTACTTCCTCTTTGAGATCATCCCCCGCTCTCGATTATGCTTGCCATTCCATTATGCCCCTGTTCCCATTGTGTCCCATCCCGCCCTTATTTATCTCGCTCTATCCCATTTTATCCCGTTATCCTCTTTTGCACTACTATTCCATTTTGTCTCGCTATCCCATTTTGCCCCACTATCAAAGTATATCATCCCATTCTATCCCGCTTTTTCATTGGTTTATTGTCTCTCACCCTCCTGCCCCATTATCTTCCCTCCCATTGATTCCCCATATAAACCCAAGAAAAATATCCTCTCGTGTAAGCAGCCGCACAGCCAGTATTTGTTTTGAGTCGGTGTCGTGCGGACGCATGTCTACCGCTCTCCAAAATATAAATTCCAAACGTACCCAGCTTACAGTACAGTGAATTTATAAATCTTGTCAAAGTTTTGGCACTAAAGTGTCAAACTTCAAAAATCTCAAACTTCCTCTGGCTCCCAAAAGGAAAGCCAAAATGACTCCTCCTGTGGAAGACCCAAAAATAACTAAAAACACCGTTATTAAACCGTCAACTAGTGCGAGCTGTAAACCCGCTCGCCTCAACAAACCTTCAAACACTCCTGTCGGGCCACAACAGGCTCAAAAACAAACATCAGTGCCTCCAATAGTTATTGAAAATGACAAATTGGAGACCAAAAAATTAATCAACTTCCTGCAAGTCAACGCCTCGGACAAAAACTTCAGGATGAAATTCAATGGTAGTACCACCATCGTCCATCTACAATCGACGGAGGATTATAATAAAATCGCAAGTATCCTGAAAAGGCAAAATTTACATTTTTACACCTTCGGTCTAAAAAGTGAGCGCCCGAAGAAATTTATCATAAAAGGTCTTCCCGCCAGTTTTACTGAGCAGGAGATTGAAGCGGAAATATCCAAACACGGCATAAAGGTATTATCAGTCCGGCAGTTTGTGAAAACAAACAAGGACGGAGACAGCAAAGAGAGTAGGCCACTACCGGTGTTTGCAATTACGGTTGGGCCTGATGTAACCTTGAGCAGCCTCGCTGCTATTAAAACCATTTTCTATCATACATTTAAGATAGAAAAATACATCAAAACCCAACAACCAACACAGTGCTACCGGTGCCAAAAATTTGGACACGCAAGTCAGCACTGTAATTTAAATCCCAGATGTGTGAAATGCGCAGGCAATCACGACATCAAAACCTGCACCAGTAACTCCCTGAAGTGCGCAAATTGTGGTCTAGCTCACACAGCGAGCTATCGTGAGTGCGCCTCACGAACCAAATTTGTGGAGACTCATGAAAAAAGAGTCCAACCACCAGCACCAAAAAGAGCAGAGCGGGAACTGCCCGCTACCCCACACTCGGCTACGATGCAAAACCTGGAAAGCAACATCCATTTTCTCCAGTTTCCTCCAGTCCTCGAGCCTACGCCAATCTCTACTGCCACGAAGATGTCCAGGCCATCCTACGCTTCTTGTTTTCCAACGATGGAAACCTTAAGAACGAATGTTGACGCACCCACCGCTGAACCTAGGACCATTCCGATGGAGACTGACGATCCGCCATTACATTTAAGTACAAGTAAAAACTTTATTAATACAGTGACACAAGTCCTTGATGACCTAAAATCCCTTAGAATTCTCGAAAACCTCTCAGAGATTAAGAACATGATCTCTAAAATCCAAAGAGCTGACAACCCCCCTTGATAAAATCACAATCATCGCATCCTATGCATACCTGTTCGAATCCACCGCTGAACCACCCACGATCCTCCTACAAACATAATAAATATCTTAGCCATTAACATTTTTGTGCTCAAACTCAGTCTGATACCGGTACCCGCAAAACACTTTGAGCGAATAATTCTATTACGTCTCATAAAATCTATCGATGAGCTACACTTAATACCTACAAACCAATTCGGTTTCCGTTCAGAACACTCGACCCGCCACGAATTGGTCAGAATCAGAAATTCAAATAGATATATTCAAGTTAGAGTCAAATCACTACTTTCCGTTAAAACTCAAATTGTCGCGGGAGTCCCGCAAGGGGATATCCTCTCCCGTGTACTATTTAACCTATACATCGCTTCTGTTTTTAACAGAATACCTAGAAATGTATTCATTGCAGGCTATGCTGATCACATTGCTCTGTACTTACCTAGCAAATCGATCAATAAAGCTGTGAGAAGAATAGAAAATTCTGCTTCTCTTAAAATCAGCGATTTAAATAAACGGAAAATTCAAGTGAATGATACTAAATCAGTAGCAACCTTATTTACTAGCTCCAAGGCCAAACCGACTTTAACTTTGCGTAGCAATAAGATTACCTCAACCGTTTCTGTGAAATATTTAGGTTTACACCTTGATTCCAACCTCCTGTGGAAAAAACTTATATCTGATATCAAGGTCAAGACTAAAATTATTCTAGTACGATTGTATAATTTGCTGAAATCTCCAACGCTCAGTCAATCTCTGAAACTTACTTTATACAAAGGGTTAATCAGACCTATCTCTTATGGTTGTCCTGCCTGGCACGATGCAGCACAAACCCACTTAAATCATCCTCAATTTGTCCAAAATAAATTTGTATGGATAATAAAATGGTCGGCATGCACAATACGCTGGGCATGGCAACCATAGGTAAATTTATCGATAGAATAAATTTGACATTTAAATTTAAACTACAATCCGATCCTAATCCCCAGCTCCAAAACATCAACATTGATAAGAAAGCAAATTGGTCTCACTGACCACCTGTTTTTGTCCCACCTTTCCATATATCCCTTTCTCCCCCGCCCCTCATGCGCCCATTACTTATAAGGTTTTTTAGAAGTCATTTTTCCTTATATCGAGTCATCATGTAAAAATTCACAAACATTATAAAAATGAAAAATTAGGTTAAACTTTAATCACATTAGATATAAAGCCAATGGCTGGTGATCTAGAGCGTAGCACTTAAGATATTAATACTGTATATAGTATGTATATATGACAAATGTTAATAAACAATTTTCAAGTCAAGTCAAGTCGCACAGCGAGTATTTGTTTTGAGTCGGTGTCGTGCGGACGCATGTCTACCGCTCTCTGCGAAATATAAATTTCTAACGTACAGCGCTTATAGTACAGTGAAATTCTAAATCGAGTAAAAGTTTTGGCACAAAAGTGTCAAACTTAAAAAACCTCAAAATTCCCTTGGCTCCAAAAAGGAAAGCCAAAATGAGTCCTCCGATGGAAGACCCAAAGAAAACGAAAAAAACCGTTACGAAACCTTCGACTAGTGCGAGTTCAGTTCCCGCTCGCCTCGCCAAACCCTCCGACACTTCTGATGGACCTCAAGAGACTCCAAAACAAATTTCTGTCCCTCCATTAATCATCGAGAATGAAAAAATGGAGACAAAAAAATTAATCAATTTTCTGCAGAGCAACGCCACAGACAAAAATTTCAAGATGAAATTTAATGGAAGTACCACGATCGTCCATCTACGAACGCTCGAGGACTACAACAAAATCGCAAGTATCCTGAAAAGGCAAGATATAAATTTTTTCACTTTCGGACTTAAAAGTGAGCGACCGAAAAAATATATTCTGAAAGGGCTTCCAAGCAGTTTTTCACAAGACGAAATTCAAGCCGAGTTATCAAAACACGGCATCAACGTACTTTCCGTTCCCCAGTTCGTGAAAGTAAACAAAGACGGAGACACCAAAGAAAACAGGCCATTACCGATCTGCGCTATCACGGTTGGCCCGGAAACAACCTTGAGCAGCTTTGCTGAAATCAAAACGATTTTCTACCATACATATAAGGTAGAAAAATATGTAAAATCCCAGCAACCTACCCAATGCTTCAGGTGCCAGAGATTTGGCCACGCAAGCCAACATTGCAACCTGAACCTGAGATGCGTCAAGTGTGCGTCAAACCACGACGTAAAAGTCTGCACTTCCAAAACCCTGAAGTGTGCAAACTGCGGACTCGCCCACACAGCCAGCTACAGAGAGTGTTCCATGCGCCTAAAATTCATGGAAACTCAGAAAAAACGAGCCCAATCGGCCAGGCCCAGCATGGCGCCATTGGAATTGCCCGCTACACCTCACTCGGCCACGATCCAGAATCTGGAAAGGAACATCCAGTTCCTCCAGTCTCCTGCAGTCCCAGTGCTCCGAGTTCTACTGCCAACACGTCCAGGCCCACCTACGCTTCCTTCTTCCCGACGGCGGAAACTTCGAGAAGGAATCTTATTACACCCACTGCTGAACCTAGGACCATCCCAATGGAAACACATGTTCCCGAATCTCATTTAAGTAGAACTAAAAACTATGTAATTACAGCGAAGCAAGTCCTTGATGAGCTAACAACCCTTAGAATCCCCGAAATCCTTTCAGAGCTTAAAGAGATGAGCTCTAAACTCCAAACAGCCCTTACACCAATTGATAGGATCACAATCATCGCATCCTATGTCCACCTGTTCTTACCCTCCCCAAACACACCTACGATTCCCCAGCAAACATAACCAACATATTAGCAATTAATATTTTTGCGCTCAAGCCTAATCTGGACGAGTTATTACACATCGTCCACAGAAATAACATCAAAATTTGTCTGATTTCAGAGACTAAGTTAAACAGCAAAACGAAGAAAATTAACTTCCCAGACTTCTCGCTGATCAGGGAAGACAGAACGGCCAAAGCAGGTGGTGGTGTTGCGGTGGCGATCCACAAAACCTTGTCACATAGAACTCTTCCGCATGATCTCCTGTCGCTCACCGAATACGTGGGAGTAGAGGTCCAAGTAAACAATAAAAAAACGAAGATCTACTCGATCTACAATCCACCGGATGTCTCAATAGATACAAACCTATTGAGGCACCTATTTTCGGATAGTACTCCAACAATTAGTGTTGGAGACTTCAATGCGAAGGACACTGCTTGGACCTCTGCTAGGCCAAACGAATCAGGTAAGACTCTCTCAAATTTTTTGACGGAACAAAAAATTAATCTGCTCTTTCCAGACGTTCCTACACACTACCCTCATAATTCAAACACTCCTAGTACTATTGACCTTTTATTAACAAACAACATCTCTATCATTAATAATTTCACCACACTTTCCGAATCCCCATCCGATCACCTACCATTGTTTTTCTCCCTATTTGGCCGACCGACCTCACCAGAATCATCAAAAATTTTAAACTACGCGAAAACCGACTGGAATAAATTCAAGGATACCTTAAATGATGAGATTTCTACACCAAACCCTACTTGTAACAACACTGAAGCAATAGATCAACACATAACACATTTCACCCAAGTCATTCAAACAGCCCTGGATTCCTCCACTCCCATCCGCTCAACCAAATCCACCCACACTCCTATCCCACCCGAAATAGCCTCATTAATAAAGCTAAAAAATTACATTAGGTCAAGATGGCAAAAAACCCGAAATCGCTACCTTAAATCCGAACTCAATCAGCTGATAAAAGAAATCAGACTTAAGTTAACCGAATGGAAACAATCATCTTGGGACAACAAACTCAGAAACATAAACTTAAAAGATCACTCTATTTGGCGCGTAGCAAAATATTTTAATAATACCGGTAAACGAAAAATCCCCACCCTAAAGTCAAACAACACACTCCACACAGAAGACCACGACAAGGCAAATACACTCTGCAGACACTACGCACAAATACACGAAATATCGGCCTCCCGAGGCAACAAATCCTTTGAACAACAAGTCACAGGTCATGTGAGAAAGACTATCCTCAAAGCCCCTATCGAAACTCCCATAAAATTCCTCACGAATCCCCGTGAAATCACTTCCGCTATCAAAAAACTAAAAAATAAATCTGCCCCGGGTGTGGATAATATTCCCAATATAGCACTAAAAAACCTCCCAATTAAAGCAATAAGTTTACTAACAAAGATATACAATGCATGCCTCCTCAGACAATATTTCCCGGAACTCTGGAAAGGAGCGGTGGTCATTCCGATTCTAAAGCCCGGTAAGCCCCCTTCGCATCCGGTGAGCTATAGGCCTATCAGCCTCCTACCGGTATTGGCTAAACTCTTTGAGCGAATAATTTTAGCTCGTCTCAAAAAACCCATAGAAGAGTTACAACTAATGCCTATCAATCAATTTGGTTTTCGATCAGAACACTCGACCTGCCACCAGCTGGTTAGAATTACGAATGATATAAAATCCGCGAAAGACCGGAAAGAAGATACCGTTCTTCTTCTCCTGGACAGCGAGAAGGCCTTTGATTCTGTTTGGCCCACAGGCCTTATATACAAACTCGAAGGATTAAATGTCCCTAAATATCTATGTAAAATTTTACTATCATATCTCTCAAATAGATATATCCGAGTTCGAGTCGAAACTTCGCTTTCGGATAAAATAGAAATTGTCGCGGGAGTCCCACAAGGGTCTATTCTCTCGCCTGTTTTATTCAACTTGTACATTGCTTCTGTTTTTAGTAGAATTCCGAGAAATGTATCCATTGCAGGCTATGCTGATGACATTGCCTTGTACTCAGCTAGCAAATCGATAAACAAAGCTATTAGAAGAATAGAAAATGCTGCTTCTCTCACAATCAGTGAAATAACGAAATGGAAAATTCAAGTGAATGCTGCTAAAACAGAAGCAATCTTATTTACTAGCTCCAAGGCCAAGCCGACCTTAACTATTCGTAGCGATAAGATCACACCAACCGACTCTGTAAAGTATTTAGGCTTACACATCGATTCCAAACTCCTGTGGAAAAAGCATATATCTGAAATCAAGGTCAAGACTAAAGTTATCCCAGTAAGATTGTATAATTTGCTAAAATCACCCGCGCTCAGTCAATCTCTCAAACTTACTCTCTACAAAGGGTTAATTAGGCCCATTATCACCTATGGTTGTCCTGCCTGGCACAATGCAGCGAAAATGCACTTGAATCATCTTCAAGTGATTCAAAATAAATTCCTACGAATAATAGGAAATTTTAAAAGAAGAACGACTATTGTGGAAATACACGAAACGCTCGGCATGACAACCATAGGCGAATTTATCGATAGAAAAAATGAGACATTTAAATTTAAGCTACAATCCCATCCTAATCCCCAGCTCCAAAACATCAATATTGACATAAAATCCAATTGGTCCCGCTGACCACCTGTTTTGTCCCACCTCTCCATATATCCTTTTCTCTCCCGCCCCTCATGCACCCATTACTTATAAGGTTTTTTAGAAGTCATTTTTCCTTATATCGAGTCATCATGTAAATAATCACAAATATCTGTAATAATGAAAAATTAGGTTACACTTCTTTCAAATTAGATATAAAGCCAACGGCTGGTGATCTAGAACGTAGCACTTAAGACATTAATACTGTATATAGTATGTCTATATGACAAATGTTAATAAACAATTTTCAAGTCAAGTCAAGTCGCACAGCCCAGGAACAACTAGAATATCCAGCGATCACTGAAGTTAAGCACCACCGAGTATGGACCGTAGGAGGATGGGTGACCGACAAGAAACACCTAGCGATCTGGATATTCCTATTTCGCAAACTAATAGTCGACATTGTTTTTTTATTTTTTTTACTATTCTACACTCGATGAGCCAATGAGATTAACATACTCATCACTCTTTTAACAAAACATTTGTGCAAGCTTAATTGAATTAATTATTTTTTTATGTTAAGCGTATATCCTGGTTCTAGCTAAATGCCAGCCGTGGGCCAGGCTAAACTACCAGGCTAGGCTCAAGACTGAGGGATACCTCAGTCCTAGCCTGGCCCCATGTTTCATTCCAGGCCTGGTATAGGCTAGTTTACCCAGCCTTGGCCAGGCTTGAAACAAGCCTGGGCCAGGCCTGGGCCGGTTGTCAATTCCTACGTGGGATATTTTTGAATAATACGTTCATTTTTGTTCAAACTGGTCCATAGATTTTTCTGAATTAAATAAGATAAATCATATTCAAACCACGAATTTAGACACAGTCGAGTCCCAATATTTTTATCGCCTAGTCGCCTGCGTAGTTTGCGAATCACTAAACACGCCCTCGAAAATAATTGTTCCACTGGTACACTGGATGCTGTGATAGACAGCAACTCGCGAACTATAGCTGCCAAGCGAAGACAACCCTTCGCATGTTTCTGCCACCACTCCAATATATGAGTCCCGAACTCAGAACCATCTGCTTCACAATTATTTGCAAACTCTTCTTCCCAGGGAAGTTTTTGCAGTTTTTGAACTCCATAGACAGCGTTTATCCTCCTAGTATACTACTCGCCCAAACTCTCTGACGGTCTCTCCGGCTCTTCTGGTCGCTATTTGTCACTGCTGCGTATTCAGTACTAAGAACATGTTTGAATTTCCGAACAGATTGATCGTTCAATTCTGTTCCCCCGGTGGACAGATTAAATGTTTCTAATTTGTGACGTGTATCTAAAATTAAAATAGCACAATAAATCCAGTTTGTTTTCTGGTAATGTTTTAAAAGTTTATGTCGACCGTTTTGTAATGCCCTGATCATTGATTCGTCGACTGGCATCCGATCAGGCTTCTCATTGAGGCTATGACATAAGTCTTCAATACTATCAACGTTAATGCCTGGAACTATTAGAGGTAGAGTCGCATATTGATCTCAAAATCTTTTACTGCCAAATTCAGAATTTCCTGGTCGGAATTTTGATCATATTTCGTTTGGTACTATTGCGTTTCTTGGTCATTTCTTTGATCAATTCAGTTTGCACACGGAAAAAAACGAATCTCTAATATTAAGTAAATTTGTTTCGGCGACAAAATCCACTTTCGATTGCGACCATTCGTGTCAATAAACGATTTGAATCAATTGCGGAATTTCTATTTTGTAGAACTTTTTTGAAGTGAAACTTCTTATGGGAGGGTTTTGAAATCTCGATCGGCAACCTTTTTGGTGACGCTCGCTCTAACGTAGTAAGTAAGAGTGAGAGGCCTCCGGGAATCGAGCGAGAGTGAGACGGACTACCTTACGTCTCGTCTATCGGGCGAGAGTGAGAGGCCTTCGTGTATCGTGCGAGAATGAGACGGAAGACTTTCTGTCTTTCATGTCATTCTCTGCGTTCAGGCGACGTCGCGATCGCGGAAAACAGCTGTTGGTTTCTAACACAGTGATCATAAGCAACGTATTTTGTTCTTGTGCGTGTCTTCATTACTTAAATTGAGAGTTTTGTGCAAATATGCCGAAGTCGGGTGCAGAAAGGACAAAAACGTGGCGGGAGAAAAAACGGGCGAGTGAAGGAATTGATCAGAATAGAAAACGGAAAAAAAGTAGAACTGAAATTGAACGAGATAGCAGGGAACGGAGGCAAACACGTGCTAACCTCTTACGTGACAGTGTGGACGATAGTGTAAATAATCCAGAGAATGAACTATTAGCAACGACTTCGACTCATCCTCCTCCTGATTGTGATGTACATAGTGGTGAACGCTTACAATATTCAGACTTTAATGAGTTTAAAACTGCACATAAGAACTTTCACCGTGATTTTATAAATAATCCACTCGGTTTTACGTGTTGTGTATGTGATAGATTATGGTTTAAAAATGACTTGAAGATTCTATCCGTTGAAAATGAAATTCGTATTCAACAAAAATTTCCAGAATTCAGAAGTAATAATGAGCTGGCATGCACCAGCTGTCGCCAGGTTTTGAGGAGAGACAAAATTCCAACATTGCCGAATTGAATGGCTTTGTATATCCCCCGATCCCTGCACATATTCCGAAGTTAGATTTAGTGTCCGAGAGACTCATTTCTCCTAGAATTCCGTTTATGCAAATTCGCAGATTGCGTCATGTGCATGGACAATTTGGAATTTTGGGGCAGGTGATCAATGTTCCAGTGGATGTCAATACAATGGTCAATCACTTGCCCAGGAACATTGACGACGATCACTGTGTTTACGTTCATATCAAGAGAAAAAAAATTCATCGATCAAGCTACTTGACAGGTTTAATAAACAAGAGAAATATTAAAATATGGCTAAGATGCTTAGTACCGAGCCCATTGTATCAACTGTACATCAAAGTTGATGAATCTTTCTTTAATGAGGATTGTGTCGTTCATCAGATACCTATAGATGAACTGAGTGAAGACATCCCCATGGAGGAGAGCCTGTTCGCTCAGCAACACACATTACTCTGGAATGACGATAAATATTTGAGGATTGCTCCTGGAGAAATGAATGTCCCTCACAGTCGATTATTTGATGAGCATGCAGAAGGGTTATCGTTCCCTACTATCTATCTCGGACAATTCCGGCACTTTAGTGAAGATCTCAATGTGACTCCATTCATGATGGCTACCAGTCAGCTAAGGAGATGTGATCGACGTGGGGTTACACCTCATCATTTACTCTATATGGCAATGAAAATTATGAGGTTTAGAGTCCGTGACAGTCTATCCATTGCTTTTAAACACGTAGGTAAAGACACAAAAATTACACGTGAACAAATTCAATCAGAGGAGTATATAAATGATTGTATAGAAAGCAACTTGGCTTTTCTACGTTGTATCCCTAACTCCACTTGGTACTGGGCTGAAAGAAAGAGAGACTTATTCGCAATGAACAGACAACTCGGAAAACCCACGTTATTCCTAACTAGGAGTGCTAATGAAGTTGGTTGGCCCTCATTATTACAATTATTATATAAATTGAAGAACAATGGAGCAGAAATTACAGAACAAGATGTTCCGGAACTCCATTATATTGAAAAGAGCACACTCATCAATGAAGATGCTGTAACATGTGCCATCTATTTTAATAAGCTCATCAATGTTATAATGAAAATACTTCAGTCCAAAAAGTCTTCTCCCTTCGGGAAATATCGTGGTGTCCATTATTTTAAAAGAATTGAATTCCAGCATCGTGGGAGCCCCCATGCACACATTCTGCTATGGCTTGAGCACGCTCAAGCGGATCCACTAGGTGCTGACCGACTAAAAGCTATTGACCTAGTTGATACATTGATATCAGTGGCCACTTCAGAATCGTCGGGGAACATCAAACTACAGACACATAAGCACACGTTCACATGTTATAAAAAAATAGCTGCGAACGCTCATCAAAAATGCAGATTTGAAGCTCCATTCATGCCATGCTGATACACAACTATACTGACACCAATGCAGAAAGAAGAACCAGGATTCCACACGTATAAACAACATTACAACACGATAAGAACAAACTTAGAGAACAATGACTATGCTGATATTGATAGTTTCTATCAGGGAAATGGAATACTATCAGATGATTACTACATGAATGTGCTTCGAGCTGGCATCAATCGTCCCAGAGTATTTCTTAAACGTCAACCCATGGAAAAGTGGCATAATCCATTCAACCCATTCATTTTCAATATTTTGAAATCAAACATGGATGTGCAATTCATCACCGAAGAATACTCATGTGCTGCATACGTAGTGGAATACGTCAATAAAACGAACCGTGGAATTAGCAATCTCTAACGTAACGTCACTGAAATAATGGATGAACATCCAGAGTTCGATATTGTCGAAATTACTAGGAAAATGAGCGTTGACATGCTAAATACTGTCGAAATTACCAGTCAGAAAGCTGCATGGTACCTTCTGCGTGAACCGATGTCAAAGTCTTCTTCAGTTGTTACTTATATTTCAACAATATGGCCGATCGAAAGACAAAGAATTCGAAAAACTCAGAAAGAACTCAATGAAATGGATGCTGATGATGATGCAACAAACATATGGAAAGAAAATTGGTTTGACAAGTACGAAAAGAGACCTGAAGAGCTAGAAGATGTCAATTTAGCCCAGTTTGTTGCTCATTACACACTGAATAATCAGGGGAATTGGACACAAAGGAAAGAACCTCGGATTATTCGGTACAGAAACTACGACATGGCTGATGATTTCAATGAATACAAACGGGAAATGGTGACTTTGTATATTCCATTCCGAGACGAAGAAAATGAAATTCTTGCAGAAACTAAATTCATACAGATTTACGACGACAACGAAACATTGATTTTGGAGCGACATAAAGAATTCTCATCGAATTTAGATATCCAGAAAACCACCGAGATATGCCGAGAGTTGTGTCGTGAAGATGAATTAAATCAAGATGATGCTGCTGAAGGAGACAACGTAGGTCGCCTTTTTCCTGAAGCAAATCCTTTCCAAGAATAGTATAACGCTGACCACATAATGAACGACGATCTGCGGTTAGCAACACTTAACAAACTGGGTGTTATCGCAAAGAAGAGGGATAATTTAATGTCTAATGAACAATTTTAGGAACTAATGAGAATGGCCAATCAGAGGCAGAAAGCACTCCTGATGCATGTGATTGCTAATCTCCTCTCATCAAACCGATCACCAGTCCAAGTTTTCTTCACTGGGCCAGCAGGATGTGGGAAGACATTCCTCATTAGACTCCTCATGGAAATTTACTACCGCTTCACAGATAATGATGGTTTTTGCAATGCTTACATCGCATGTGCATCAACAGGAAAGGCTGCAATAGGAATTGATGGTACGACAATCCACACTGCATTGAAAATATCCAAACTATCACCATTATCAATTGAAGTGGCTCAACAGTACAGAATGCTCTTCAAATACGTCCAAGTTATACTCATCGATGAGGTCAGTATGGTAGGAGCGGAATTGCTGTCTCAAATTGACGCACGGTTAAAACAAATAACAGGAAATTTCCAAGATAATTTTGGAGGAATGGATATCATTTTCATAGGTGATTTGCGTCAGTTACCTCCAGTGCGTGCTACACCCATCTATCAAGCAACAAAACGACGCATAGCAGCACCAACACTTTGGCGTGACTTGAAGTTCTATGAATTGGATAAAGTCATGAGACAAGCGAATGCTGATTTCTCCTCTTTATTAACTAAAATTGGAAATGGTGAAGAATTGGATCAAGAACAGATACACCTAATCGAATCTCGTTTTTATACAAGAGAGGAAGCAGATCGTCTTTGTCCACATGGAATTCGGCTATATTTGACGAATAGTGCTGTAAACGAATACAATTTGACAATTCTTAATTCTGCAGAGAATAAACCAGGCTCAATAGCTAGTGATGTATTCACCGGCTGCCATAATGCTGAGCAACAATCATTTGTACGACAAAAATTGCATAAAAAAACGGCAATAGACACTGGAGGTCTGCCCTACGAGATAATACTGGTGTTAGATAAATTGTATATAATAACAACCAATCTGGATGTCTGGGATGGTTTAGCAAACGGCACAGTTGGTAAACTAGTTCATATCGAAACTGATGAGGCAGGGGCAGTAACTCGTGTGTGGCTGGAATTTCCAGATTCACCAAAGACGGGGCAGAAGATCCGGAGAAAAGCTGCTGCGTTCATCCAAGCAAACAACATCAGCCACACGGCAGTTCCCATTGCAGGAAGAACTTCTACGATATATATGAACAATAATAAAACGATTTTCTTCAAAAGAAATCATCTGCCATTGGTATCAGCGTGTGCTATTACTATCCACAAGTCTCAAGGTGGTACGTTCAATCAAATCGTCTATGAATCCGAAAAGACACATTCACAACAACTCCTTTACGTAGCCTTGTCACGTGTCACAAGTATTCAGGGATTGTACATCGTTGCGAAGGATGGAAAGAACAAATTTTATCATGGACGGAAAAAAGCTGAATCAATGGACTAGCTACAATCAGAATTTAGAAGATTATCAACAAATCCATTGATAACTTTGACTGACATTCTGCGAGAGTTCATCAGCAGACCAGGCTTATCAATAACAACCCTCAATTGCCAAAGCTTAGGAGCTCATAGCAGAGATTTCAATGATCGGGTGATTCTACGGTCTAATATATTGATACTTTCAGAGACGTGGAAGGAAAACGATCAAGAAATTGATATTCCCAATTTTAATTGTGTCGTACAGTTCAAAAGACATAATGTGAGAGCAGGGGGTGTCGCAATACTTTGCAATACTGCTCATGGAACGAACATCATGACACCCAATATGGACCTGAACTTGAAACAACTAGAATCGCTTTCAATTGGGTTGTCATCTGTTGGAGAAATGTGTGCAGCTGAATGTCGCACAGAAAGCGGACAGCGGATTATGCTTATAGCAGTCTATATTTCACCAAATCAGAAGATGGCGAAAATAATAGAGTTTATTCACCTTCACTTGCTGCCGTATACTCCAGTGGGGGCTGCAGAAGTTGGAGTAGAGCTCGACAAAATACCTATGATTGTAGGTAGAGATTTTAATGTTAATTTTGATTCAGAGGATTCCAAGCCATTAATTCAGTTCTTGCAACAGAAATTGTCATTGGAAATGAGCAATTCACGAATTGAATCGACTACACGCCATGGTACCACGATCGATGCAGTTTTCTCACGTTACATCGAAAATTTGGAGTCAAGAGTCTTCATTACCTATTTTAGTTACCACAAACCTATCATTTCGTTCATGAAGAGTCTACCAAAGAATGAAGGTGAAGCTGATTGAGATGTAATTCATCATATTCATACTAATATTATTGTATCTTGAAAAAAGTATAATTATTATGATGAATAAATTAATATTTACTATCAAGAAGTGTTTGACACGTGATTAAAATGATTCCTCTCCCTCTAAAAATGGAAAATTAAATAATCCTTGCCGATCCAATCATTCAGTTTCACTTCTATCGCGTGTCTTCATGACACACCATTTTTTTCCGTCCATGATAAAATTTGTTCTTTCCATCCTTCGCAACGATGTACAATCCCTGTATACTTGTGACACGGGACAAGGCTACGTAAAGGAGTTGTTGTGGATGTGTCTTTTCGTATTCATAGACGATTTGATTAAACGTACCACCTTGAGACTTGTGGATAGTAATAGCACACGCTGATACCAATGGCAGATGATTTCTTTTGACGAAAATCGTTTTATTATTGTTCATATATATCGTAGAAGTTCTTCGTGCAATGGGAACTGCCGTGTAGCTCATGTTGTTTGCTTGGATGAACGCAGCAGCTTTTCTCCGGATCTTCTGCCCCGTCTTTGGTGAATCCGGAAATTCCAGCCACACACGAGTTAGTGCCCCTGCCTCATCAGTTACGATATGAATTAGTTTACCAACTGCGCCGTTTGCTAAACCATCCGAGACATCCAGATTGGTTGTTATTATATCCCATTTATCTAACACCAGTATTATCTCGTAGGGCAGACCTCCAGTGTCTATTACCGTTTTTTTATGCAATTTTTGTCGTACAAATGATTGTTGCTCAGCATTATGGCAGCCGGTGAATACATCAGTAGCTATTGAGACTGTTTTATTCTCTGCAGAATTAAGAATTGTCAAATGGTATTCGTTTACAGCATTATTTGTCAAATATAGCCGAATTCCATGTGGACGAAGACGATCTGCTTCCTCTCTTGTATAAAAACGAGATTCGGGTAGCTGTATCTGTTCTTGATCCAATTCTTCGCCAATTCCAATTTTAGTCAATAAAGAGGAGAAATCAGCATTCGCTTGTCTCATGACTTTATCCAATTCATAGAACTTCAAGTCACGCCAAAGTGTTGGTGCTGCTATGCGTCGTTTTGTTGCTTGATAAATGGGTGTAGCACGCACTGGAGGTAACTGACGCAAATCACCTATGAAAATGATATCCATTCCTCCAAAATTATCTTGGAAATTTCCTGTTATTTGTTTTAACCGTGCGTCAATTTGAGACAGCAATTCCGCTCTTACCATACTGACCTCATCGATGAGTGTAACTTGGACGAATTTGAAGAGCATTCTGTACTGTTGAGCCACTTCAATTGATAATGGTAATAGTATGGAAAGAGATATTTTCAATGCAGTGTGGATTGTCGTACCATCAATTGCTATTGCAGCCTTTCCTGTTGATGCACATGCGATGTAAGCATTGCAAAAACCATCATTATCGGTTTGATGAGAGGAGATTAGCAATCACATGCATCAGGAGTGCTTTCTGCCTCTGATTGGCCATTCTCATTATTTCCTAAAATTGTTCATTAGACATTAAATTATCCCTCTTCTTTGCGACCGCACCCAGTTTGTTAAGTGTTGCTGACCGCAGATCGTCGTTCATTATGTGGTCAGCGTTATACAATTCTTGAAAAGGATTTGCGTCAGGAAAAAGGCGACCTACGTTGTCTCCTTCAGCATCATCATCTTGATTTAATTCATCTTCACGACACAACTCTCGGAATATCTCGATGGTTTTCTGGATATCTAAATTCGATGAGAATTCTTTATGTCGCTCCAAAATCAATATTTCGTTGTCGTCGTAAATCTGTATGAATTTAGTTTCTGCAAGAATTTCATTTTCTTCGTCTCGGAATGGAATATACAAAGTCACCATTTCCCGTTTGTATTCATTGAAATCTTCAGCCATGTCGTAGTTTCTGTACCGAATAATCCGAGGTTCCTTCCTTCGTGTCGAATTCCCCTGATTAGTCAGTGTGTAATGAGCAACAAACTGCGCCAAATTGACATCTTCTAGCTCTTCAGGTCTCTTTTCGTACTTGTCAAACCAATTTTCTTTCCATATGTTTGTTACATCATCATCAGCATCCATTTCATTGAGTTCTTTCTGAGTTTTTCCAATTCTTTGTCTTTCGATCGGCCATATTGTTGAAATATAGGTAACCACTGAAGAAGACTTTGACATCGGTTCACGCAGCAGGTACCATGCAGCTTCCTGACTGGTAATTTCGACAGTATTTAGCATGTCAACGCTCATTTTCCTAGTAATTTCGACAATATCGAATTCTGGATGTTCATCCATTATTTCAGTGATGTTAATTGGAGATTGCTAATTCCACGGTTCTTTTTATTGACGTATTCCACTACGTATGCAACACATGAGTATTCTTCGGTGATAAATTGCACATCCATGTTTGATTTCAAAATATTGAAAATGAATGGGTTGAATGGATTATGCCACTTTTCCATGGGTTGACGTTTAAGAAATACTCTGGGACGATTGATGCCAGCTCGAAGCACATTCATGTAGTAATCATCTGATAGTATTCCATTTCCCTGATAGAAACTATCAATATCAGCATAGTCATTGTTCTCTAAGTTTGTTCTTATCGTGTTGTAATGTTGTTTATACGTGTGGAATCCTGGTTCCTCTTTCCGCATTGGTGTCAGTATAGTTGTGTATCTGCATGGCATGAATGGAGCGTCAAATCTGCATTTTTGATGAGCGTTCGCAGCTATTTTTTTTAACATGTGAATGTGTGCTTATGTGTCTGTAGTTTGATGTTCCCCGACGATTCTGAAGTGGCCACTAAAATAGATGGCATATGTTACAGCATCTTCATTGATGAGTGTGCTCTTTTCAATATAATGGAGTTCCTGAACATCTTGTTTTGTAATTTCTGCTCTATTATTCTTCAATTTATATAATAATTATAATAATGAGGGCCAACCAACTTCATTAGCACTCATAGTTAGGAATAACGTGGGTTTCCGAGTTGTCTGATCATTGCGGATAAGTCTCTCTTTCTTTCAGCCCAGTACCAAGTCGAGTTAGGCATACAACGTAGAAAAGCCAAGTTGCTTTCTCTACAATGATTTATATACTCCTCTGATTGAATTTGTTCACGTGTAATTTTTGTGTCTTTACCTACGTGTTTAAAAGCAATGGATAGACTGTCACGGACTCTAAACCTCATAATTTTCATTGCCATATAGAGTAAATGATGAGGTGTAACCCCACGTCGATCAGATCTCCTTAGCTCACTGGTAGCCATCATGAATGGAGTCACATTGAGATCTTCACTAAAGCGCCGGAATTGTCCGAGATAGATAGTAGGGAAAGATAACTCTTCTGCATGCTCATTAAATAATAGACTGTGAGGGACATTCATTTCTCCAGGAGCAATCCTCAAATATTTATCGTCATTCCAGAGTAATGTGTGTTGCTGAGCGAACAGGCTCTCCTCCATGGGGATGTCTTCACTCAGTTCATCTATAGGTATCTGATGAACGCCACAATCCTCATTAAAGAAAGATTCATCAACTTTGACGTCGTACAGTTGATACAATGGACTCGGTACTAAGCATCTTAGCCATATTTTAATATTTCTCTTGTTTATTAAACCTGTCAAGTAGCTTGATCGATGAATTTTTTTTCTCTTGATATGAACGTAAACACAGTGATCGTCGTCAATGTTCCTGGGCAAATGATTGACCATTGTATTGACATCCACTGGAACATTGATCACCTGCCCCAAAATTCCAAATTATCCTTGCACATGACGCAATCTGCGAATTTGCATAAATGGAATTCTAGGAGAAATGAGTCTCTCGGACACTAAATCTAACTTCGGAAGATGTGCAGGGATCGGGGGATATACAAAGCCATTCAATTTCGGCAATGTTGGAATTTTGTCTCTCCTCAAAGCCTGGCGACAGCTGGTGCATGCCAGCTCATTATTACTTCTGAATTCTGGAAATTTTTGTTGAATACGAATTTCATTTTCAACGGATAGAGTCTTCAAGTCATTTTTAAACCATAATCTATCACATACACAACACGTAAAACCGAATGGATTATTTATAAAATCACGGTGAAAGTTCTTATGTGCAGTTTTAAACCCATTAAAGTCTGAATATTGTAATCGATCACCACTCTGTACATCACAATCAGGAGGAGGATGAGTCGAAGTCGTTGCTAATAGTTCATTCTCTGGATTATTTACACTATCGTCCGCACTGTCACGTAAGAGGTTAGCACGTGTTTGCCTCCGTTCCCTGCTATCTCGTTCAATTTCAGTTCTACTTTTTTTCCGTTTTCTATTCTGATCAATTCCTTCACTCGCCCGTTTTTTCTCCCGCCACGTTTTTGTCCTTTCTGCACCCGACTTCGGCATATTTGCACAAAACTCTCGATTTAAGTAATGAAGACACGCACAAAAACAAAATACGTTGCTTATGATCACTGTGTTAGAAACCAACAGCTGTTTTCCGCGATCGCGACGCCGCCTGAACGCAGAGAATGACATGAAACACAGAAAGTCTTCCGTCTCATTCTCGCACGATACACGAAGGCCTCTCACTCTCGCCCGATAGACGAGACGTAAGGTAGTCCGTCTCACTCTCGCTCGATTCCCGGAGGCCTCTCACTCTTACTTACTACGTTAGAGCGAGCGTCACCAAAAAGGTTGCCGATCGAGATTTCAAAACCCTCCCATAAGAAGTTTCACTTAAAAAAAAAAACACACACTATCGGAAAGTTATAGATGCGACTCGTCGAGGGTCACACTCACATCCGATTTATTTCGATTCGTAACGAGGGTATTAAAGACCAAACTGTTGCCCGTCGAATTCTGCATAAAGGTCTGTGTGTCTGTCTTTTATGGGTGGAGCCAGAATTTTACGTTAGCGATTTGTCATGAACGGGTCTAATGGTCTTGGTCATCGAGATGTTATTCGAAATGTCTTCATGGAACTTAGATTGGATTAGATTATGGTTTAAATTGACCCATCACTTTTTTTGTTATTAAACATTGAGTTGTTCACAACTCTATTGTTCTATTGTAAAAACGGTAAGAGATACGGCGAAAAGTATTTGTCAGAACTTGGTCTGTGAGTGGAAATGCATATTTAATGTCTTAACACTCCTTTCCGTCATTGTTACAATTAAGGAGGTATGAATGGTTTAACCTTCCAGCGGATGCACCCCTATTGGTGTGTCACTCCCACTCCACGGACGTGCATAAATGTCGGTGGCCCGCTGACTATGCGCCTAGTCAGCAGTTCATAATTATCTGCTTAATAAACCGGATAGTTTAAAAGTTTCAAATCTGCAAGTTTTCGTTGTGATCTTCACGAGTCACGCGGATTGACCCACACTAGTGTTTTTTCTGGAATCAGGCTTGAACCATTCAATTGACGTGTCGTAAAATGTGGGAATGGTAAAGAGAAATTGCAAATCGGGAAGTTCTGTTTCTATTCCCAACAGGGGCACATACATTTTTATCCCACTATTTTACTCTCAAATCGTGTACACTCGAGTGTGTCTGTCGATCAGGAATCTCGGAAGTATTAATAATGGAGTAACGAGCACACTGTTTTGCTTTAATGGTAACACTACAAAAAGTGGTCTCTGAATTTCAGATACGTATGTCTCATTTTTAAGTTAGAAGACGTGACTGAATTTAAGATTGTTGATGTATCTTATGGCTCAGATACCTTTGCGATCTTAATCCATTTATATTCATCGAATTAATTTACCTCCTTCATTATGGGATTCTCATGGCATCCTTATGGGATTCACATGGGATTTTTGTGGAATTCTTATGGTATTCTCATGGGGTTCTTATGGGATTCTTATGGGAATATTATGCGATCCTTATGAGATCCTTATGAGATTCTTATGGAATCCTTATGGGATCTTTATGGGATTCTTATGGGTCCTAATGAACTTCTCATGGGATTCTCACGGGATCCTTATGGGCTTCCCATAGGATTCTCATGGGTTCCTTATGGAATTCTCATGGGATTCTCATGGGATCCTTATGGAATTCTCATGGGATTCTCATGGGATCCTCATGAAATTCTCATGGAATCCTTATGGGAGTATCATGGGATTTTTATGGGATCCTTATGGGAAGCTTATGGGAACCTCATGAGATTTTTATGGGATCATTATGGGATCCTTATGGGAACCTTATGGGATCTTTATGGGAAGCTTATGGGATCCTTATGGGATTCTTATGGAATTCTCATGGGAATCTCATTGGATCCTTATGGAATTCTCATAGGATCTTTATGGGATTCTCATGAGATCCTTATCGGATTTTCATGGGATTCTTATGGGATTCTCATGGGATCCTTATGAAATTCTCATGGAATCCTTATGGGAGTCTCATGGAATCCTTATGAAATTCTCATGGAATCCTTATGGGATCCTGTAGTGAATAACCGGTGCATGTGTGGTAATCTACGGCGCTGATATTCGAGACATATAGCCCTCGTGGAAATAACATATATGCGAAGATATGGCCGAGATATATGTGACTCTTATTGGATATATTCCGGCCAAAAATGTAGTATGCGGAGTATATGCCGGATGTATGTACTTTTGTATTTGCGGATATACCCCAAATATATCCAATGCTATATGTGGCGTATATTACGATTATAACTATGATATAAGAGGAATATATCCCGAAATAGTAAAGAGGATATATCTCAGTAGATATGCGGCATATATGTATGTATTGTAATGAAATATTTGAGGGTAGTCGTAATGTGACGATGCAAATGAAAATTATGCAGCGTCAAGGAAAGAGTCCGGATTTTTGAGTTGGGTCAAATTTGGATTTAAGCAACAAGTTATAATTAATTCATTGCGTTTGGAACCTATTTATAATGTTATCGAGAATCAATGGAGATGGGAAATGGCTGCGCGGAGTATGCCTGGATGGTTACCGTTCGAGGGACACTGCATTATCGATCTCATGTATCGGCCGAGTTGATGATTGATTGACCCTGATTTTGGATTAACTGTCGGAGGACGCCACTATCCTATTACCTGAAGTGTGGAACAGTTTTGCTGATAACGACACCGACAAGAGTAATTTGATTAAGAGATTACAGTGTTTGGAGTCCTGTGTGGAGTTTCGCAAAACACCCAGTAACAGCAATCATCAGTACTGTTATTGGTTTTGTTAATTTTAAATGGATAATTATGAGATCTAACTCACGTATTCCACTGCGCAAGTCAGGAAGCTGATACCAACTAGCATGGCCAATAAAGTTACGCTTGTAACTTGTTGGACCAATGGCGATCATTCCCGCGAAATCCGTTGGGCCAATCATGGAGTTCTTGTCCGTTGAGTATGCACGATAACCTGTCAGCCTCACTCTTTCGTTGGCGTTTGTAAAGGCCATCTCGTTGCCGACTTAATCGGGGAGAAATTCGGACATTACGACTACCAGGTTGCATTATTATATCGTTTGAGAAGTAATTTGGTAAGCGAGCATTTATATTGTTTGATTTAAAAAAAAAGTTGGAAAATTAAAGCTCATTACAAGTAATCAGCAGTTGAGTAATAACGTGGATTGACCACGTGTAGAAGTGCTATGTTCTAACGTTTCAGTTACTGAGGACTTGTAGTTTAATAGATTACACCGCGAATTAGTTGTATGAGCCGAGACTAAACCTATGACAGTCTCTAGTTAAGTTGAATCAGAGAGAAGAGTTCACGGAGTGTAGCAATGTTGTAATAGCACCAGGGAGGTGAAAAGTAATCGTCAATTGTGTTGTAAAGTACTCAATGTAATAAGTTAACGTGTTCGTTCCAGGAATGATAAAGTAACCGTCACGTGTAATGTAACTCAATTCATGTGAGAGTATTTGAAGTGATTTTGAGTGACTGATGGTCGAAGGCTTAACTATAAGCAATATTATATTCGGCTGTGACAGTACAAGTATGACCGTGCAGAAATTCGTTTAGTTTGGACTGAGAGAATAACCGCCAACTGGATTGGTAAATCTTTAGTCGCGGAAGTAAAGTTTAAAGAAAAATTGATAGGTTAGAATGACTCATGGGAGCCAGAATTCTTGACTTGCATTAACGAAATGGGATGTGCCATTGTTATCATTGAGTATAGTCTTGTTCATTCTAATTTGAATTCATTTAATATTTGTGACAATTGGAATACATTATTTACGTTGCATTATGTTCCTACGGTCCTGAAATTAAGAGTTGAGCTACTGTGTAAATAAAGTTGTATGATTAAGATACAGAGTTTTTTTTTGTTCAGTTCTGATTATTGCTTCTTTGGTGAACAGATAAAAGTTAGTTTTGTTGGACAATGTAAGATTGTCCTGGCGCCCACATTGTGCAGGATTCGCTTCATACAAGGTAAGCCAAGGTTGTCGGAAGTAAATTGAGATCGACCGTTTCAATGAGAAAACCGACACAGTATATACCTTTAATATATCCAGCATATTCCGAATATATACACCATGTACTCGAGATATATCCCGTATACATCTTAGATACATCCCGTGTACATCTCAGATACATCCGACATGTACGTGAGATATATCGGTTGCACATGACCATTACCGTTTCCGTATATAAGTCTATATTTATTAGGTTGAAAACTACATTGAAAATTACATTACGCCTTCTCCCTTTACACTACCCCTTTTACGCACATAAACGTGAATTTATTATAAATCCGCAAGGCCCTGAAGACCACATCTGGCGGTCATCCGTTGCTGCGACTCTTTTCCCGATTTTTTGTTTTCCCCATCCTATAACAGTAAGTCTTTGTTGCCGGTCACGTAGGCCCAAAAATTGAGGTAGCCCAGACTCTTCTTACCTCCATTCTACAGATCATTAAGTATATAGATTGCCTCCGAAACTGATCTGAAGGGGGTGGGGGCAACAGTGTTACAACACTTTGAGGGCCAGTGAGAACTGACGGTGCATCAGTTTCGACTTCGAGTTCGATGTATGTGGAGCCGGCTTTTATGGTTTTTTTCCATTTCACTCTTCTAGGGCACAACATGCAAGGGTAATTGATTAAAAATGTTTTGGCTACCTCTTCATTAGTTTTTCGAATTATTCACAATGCTCGTTTGCACTACCGGTGAAAGATATGGTAGAAAGTGTCAAACGGAAGGTGTTCAGCAAGTGAAGACACGCATTTGATTCACAATTAAGAAGGTATGACCGTTTCAATCCTTGAGCCATCGCACCTCTATTGGCATCTCATTCCCGCTTAAGTAACATGCATAAGTCTCGTCTGCACGTTCAGCATGCTTCTACTCAGAGATTCATAAATTACCTGCTTGCTGAATGGGTCAGTTTTTTAACTTCCCGATCTCGAGGAAAGTTATTGTTATGGGTCCGAAAATCGAAATCGGAAATTTCACCGGATCTCCGTCCCTGGCAGACTAGTCGATTGCCACTCGATCCTTGGTCGATTGTGGAATCGACTTGTGCAGGTGTCGATTGCGTTTCGAGCACAGATCGATCCAGATTTCTGGAATGATCGACCCACGATCGACTAAATACCGAGTCGGCTACCGGTCGACTGGTCTTAATTAACTTCCCGATCTTAGGGAAGTTATTCTTATGGGTCGGAAAATCGAACTTGGAAATTTGACTTGATTTCCACGTTTCATGACCCCTAGAAACGTTTGCAACTATTTTGATCGAGATGTTTGTCTGTACGCGTGCGTATGTGAGCAAAATTTTGTCGAACGATTTCTCCCAGCCAAATTATGTGATTTGGGTTTTTTATAGTCATTGGATAGGTTTCCGCCTAACTTAGCCCTGATTAGATTTTGAACATAATCGACCCAGCGGTTTTATAGTCATTAACAAATGAATTGTTTATATCGCTGCGTCGTGAGAACGATTGAAGATATGAAAAAAATTATTTAATCAAATTTGTTCAACACACAAAAGTACATATTTAATGTTCTATAACTTGTTTAGCTGCCACCCATAGTTTATTGTTATTAACAAATTCAATTGTTCAGATCGCTATATGGCAAAAACAGTTAGATATACGCAACGATGTGTCAAATGAAAGTCGTTCCACACGTAAAAATACACATTCGAAGTTTTATCACTTTTTTGGGTAACACTTCGTTGTCATTCCATGATCTGACATAATATGATATATTTTGTCAGAAAATGTCATACAAAATTTGTCAGAATCGGTCGTACTATGTCATAATCTGTACGAATTTACAAAAAATGTCTAAATTTGACATTTGATGTCATTTCATGGGCTTACAAAATATTATCTATTTTGTCGGGCAATGACATCAAAAAATTCGTCAAAATCGGTCATATGTCATAATCTGTACGAATTTACAAAAAATGTCGAAAATTGACATTTTATGTCATTCCATGATCTGACATAATATGATATATTTTGTCAGAAAATGTCATACAAAATTCGTCAGAATCCGTCGTACTATGTCATAATCGGTACGAATTTACCAAAAAAATCTCAAAATTTGACATTTTATGTCGCTCCATGGGTTTACAAAATATCATATATTTTGCCGGAAAACGACATAAAATATTCGACAAAATCCGTCTGTATCATAATCTGTCAAAATTTATCAGGATCTATGAAATTTATCATTTCATGTCATTATTTGTGATTTGATGACATTTTTCGACATAATCTGTGGGCCGAATTTTCACGAGGGCATCTTCTCCCGTCCACCACAACATATTTTTTGCTCATACAAATGTACCTTGTCTACCTGAAAAACACAAGTTTAAGCGAATTTCGATTGGCCTTGATAGAAAAAAAATAAATTGATTATTGTAATCAAAAACTCACTAGATACCGATCCCAGGATAGTCTAGTATTTTTTCCTGAAAGGGAAGTATCAAAATGATAGACCCGTATTTTTTGTTTCTCAAATTGCATGCACCACTCGTATGTTATAATTTTTTAAAGATTTTGTGTTTAATATCGATTATCTCGAGAAGTATCGATAGTAATGGTCGATGGAGGAAATTTTTGTTTAAATGGGCATATGGGATGCCTGCTTTACCGACCCAAATTTTAGCGGCTGGTCAATAATGAGTCGACTCTTGACTCATAGATGGCATTTTCAGTCGCGCCATCTCGGAGAACTGAAGAGTCCTAGAGGGGATTTAGAAATACCATAGCCCCTTAATCCAGGCCTAGGCCAGCAAAAACCCACACTTTGAAATATCTCTGGAGATTCAATCATTCCGCTTACCAGTCTGTAGAAAAACAACAGCACATTTAGTAGACGTCGCCGAATCAGGCTATTCAGTTGAAGATCATGAAGTAATTCTCCCTTAGATCACTCTTATCCTCGTCGACGAATCCACAATAACACATAATGGCCGAATTTGTTCTGTGCTTTCTCCAGTCAAAACTCCAGAGCGGTCTTTTGAAGGCTCACCCATGTGTTACAAGTTTTGTCACTTTCAAAAAGCCCACCATCAGCTCAGATGATAATAACAATAGTGGTTGATTAATTAATTATGGTTGGCCAATCAACTTTTGCGTACTCCTACGTGGTGACAAAACTCCAGAGTGGCCTTTTAAAAGACCGTCCATTTTTTCCAATTTTAGTCACATTCAAAAAGCCACCGTCACCTCAAATGACAATTAAAATTGTTACATAATTAATCATAATTTGTTCATGAACGTTTGTGCACTTCTAGGTGGTGACAAAACTTCAGAGAGCCCTTCTGAAAGTCCACTTTTTTTCCAAGCTTTATCAGTTTGAGAAATGCCACCATCAGCTCAGATAACAATTAAAATAATTAATTAACTAATCATGATTTCCTCTCCCTGCTTCCGCGGGTATTTTCCATTCAATATGTAAGAATGGTCCAATGTTATCTCAGATGTGAACATCAATAGGGTATTCATTGCCTAGAGTATTAAACTCAAAACTTGGAGGTGATTTTGACAGCTAACGTCAGTCACTCAAGCGCATTTTCCGATTTCCGCCTCTCTCACTTGACCCCCAGTCCTCGTTCAGCATAGACTCGGGAACTGTAGAACCCACCATTAACAATTGCACTTGACCGTAACTGAAAAAATTTTTGATCGTTAATAATATTTTACTATTGTTTCCCATTGGATTTTCTATGCAATTAATTTTTTCGCATCAATTCCCCCCGCCAATTATAGGTCCTTTTTTCATAATTTGTTTCTGCAAAAACTACGCATACCAAAAGTTTATAAATAACGTTCCATTGTTCACCATTGAAAAAGGTAGCGATACCAATATGATTGTTTTAATTATCTGACAACCTCCCGCTAACTACAGTGAAGTCATCAAATGCCGAGCCCGTTGGACATGAGCACCCCTGTTCAACATATATTTTTCAGATATTTGAGTTACATCTGCCATCTTGCGCCTTCCTCAGTCCCCAGTATTTTTAATCGATGGTGGCTAACAGAATACTATTTTCTACCATACTGACATTTTTTTATCGGTAAACTGATGACGTCACGCAAGGAACCCAACTTTAGAACAAAAAACTGACAGAAAATAATCTCATTCGCGAAAATACAGAAAACGACTTGCTCTGATGATCATATATTTTTAAATATCAATTGGAGAAAAGAAATAAAAACGTAAATGGGAAGGGCATACAAGATTTATATGGTGAAAGTAATGTCAATTTCCCGGTAATTTTGGGCATTTCCATTTTACTGAATTATTCTTGTTGGGGACTAGTGGAGTGGGTAGTTGTGTCGTGTATATCTAAGCGGCAGCTATCGGCTAACTTTCTCAGATTTTGGAGATTATCCAAATTGACTTGGCCGATACACTGCCGCGTATTTGGATATTGATAAACGACGGTTGAAGTGCATTCCATGCTCCTGCGGCAACAATGGCATCGCCAAGAATAAAAATAACAATAATATTGTCGCGGGAAAATCTTTAAATCGAATCAGATGTATTATTAATGGCTTTAAACATCCCAAATATTTCCATGCATTGAACATCTTCGTATTTTTTTCAGTTATGCCATCGGATTACTCATTATATAAAGAAGTATAAAAGTGTATAAGATAAAATTGATAGAGCGTGACATTAATTTCTTTTATTGAAAAACACAAGGAATGACGTCTTTTTAGAGTCCTATTTTTAATTCAAATACAAAATTATTGTCCTTCAGAGCCATAATCCATATTATAATGCATATAATCAGATCATGTCAAATGACATTGTTTTCAATAATATTGAGCAATTAGGATAGCAATAATATCTGTCTTATCCATTTCTGAATCAAATCATTTATCAATTACATCTTTAAAGAAAAGTACTGAAAAGGAAATGAATCGATGATGCATTATTTGCATCATTTTGATTAGCCTTATTTGCATAATTTTAAGTTGCATTAGATTATTGTTTGTTTATTGACCGTTCATGTCACAAGTTTTAGGTTAATAGACTGGGGCTCGATTTAGAAAAAAATTATTCTGAATCGACCCTCAATCGACTCAGGCCTTGGTCAATTGGGTGTCGATTTTGGAAAAAATTATTCGGAATCGACCCTCAATCGACTCAGGCCTTGGTCGGTTGGGGATCGATTTTGGAAAAAATTATTCGGAATCGACCCTCAATCGATTCAGGCTTCGGTCGATTGGGGGCTCAATTTTGGAAAAAATTATTCTGAATCGACCCTCAATCGACTCAGGCCTTGGTCAATTGGGGGTCGATTTTGAAAAAATTATTCAGAATCGACCCTCAATCGACTCAGGCCTTGGTCAATTGGGTGTCGATTTTGGAAAAAAATATTCGGAATCGACCCTCAATCGACTCAGGTCTTGGTCGATTGGGGGTCGATTTTAGAAAAAATTAGTCGCAATCGACCCTCAATCGACTCAGGCCTTGGTCGATTGGGGGTCCATTTTGAAAAAAATTATTCTGAATCGACCCTCAATCGACCAAAGGCTTGGTCGATTGGAGGTCGATTCCATGAAAATAAATTAAAATCAGGATCGACCGCCACTCGAACCTCAATCAACATACTGAGTGACTCGATTCCACAATCGACCGGTCCGCCAGGGAAGGACTCATCTTACTGAAATTGATTCTAAATGTTAAATGAATCAATAACGTAGAATTGTTGTGTATTGATAAAATTTTTAGGTTGTCAACATGGTTTTTCATTTATATTTCGTACTTAGACATCGTATATAGTGTCATGCTGCTTTCACCCCATTTTTAACTTCCCGATTATTCGGGAAGTTATTGTAATGACCCCGAAATCGATATTTTTCCTTTCATCCTGTAACTGGGGTTTTAAGTATACCAAAATGATGCCCAACAAATTTTGAATAGATGCCTGTGTGTGTATGTCTGTATGTATGTGTGGTTCCGAAATTTTGAGTCTAGGTTTCTCACGAACCAATGAAGCTATCGAGACCGTCAATATTGGAATCGACGCGTTTTCATGTAACTTAGAGGGGATTAGATTTTGGGTGAAATTGGTGTAGTATGTAGATTGTTATTAACAATTTCAATTGTTTATCACGTTCTATTGCATAAACTATTAGAGGTACCGCAAAATTAATATAAGAAAAGTTGTTCCCCATATAAAAATGCGCATTTTATGTAGAATGACTTTTTTCGAAAATTTGCATAATTAAGGAAGTATGACCGTCTCAACAATTATGTCTGTAGTGAGTGAACGAATGAACACAGCGTTGTCATGAAGGTCTCAATGGAAGTATTTCTGTTCAGAATCGAGCGGATTGCATTTTGGATGACATTCGTGGAATATCTATGCAAGGTTATTAAGAATTGCAATTGTTTATACGGTTCCACTGGGTAAAATATTAAAGTTAGCGGGAAACTTAAATGAAGAAAACTATTCCCTCTACGAAAATACACATTTTATGTAAAATGGCTTTTTTTCCATAATTTGCATAATTAAGGGGGTATGGCCGTCTCAACAATTATGTACGTAATAAGTAAATGAATGAACCCAGCGCCGTCATGAAGGTCTCAATCGAAACCTTTCCGTTCAGAATGGAGCGGATTACATTTTGGATGGCATTCGTCCAGTACATTGCAATTGTTTATACGATTCCACTGGGTAAAATATTGAAGTTAGCGGGAAACTTAACTCAAGAAATCTCTTTCTTATATGAAAATACAGCTCTTACGTGCAATGACTGTTTTCCATAATTTGCATAATTAAGGAGGTATGGTCGTCCGAGCAATTTGAAATACAGGAATAATGGATATCACCACGGTCGTTCCTTATACAAAACTGTACATTCAGTATGACTTTTTTCAATATAGGTTAAACCATATCGCGAGTTGAACTAGAATATACTTGACGAATGAATATGCCGCCAATTGCGGGAAGGATGTCAAAGAGGGGGATAATTAGGAACGTAGAGAGGGTAACTAGGCGGACGAATTCCCGTTGAAGATTTTTATGCGGCTTAAAAATCAAACTAAATCGATCGCGTGCAGTAATTATTAGTCACCAGGGTCAATTATTGATATCACTGTTGAGTTTGCTCATCACCATGGTTGCATGCTTATGCTGTGCTGAAATACCAAATCGGGAACTTTTGTTTGTGCCCCGTATGGGGCACACACATTTGCACACCACTAGTTGGAAAAAAACCAACAAACCTTGTTACTACGAAATGGCATGTATAGTATGCTATTTTCCCAAATTTGTCTATATTGGATTAACCAGTGCGTTTGTATATTGTGATTTTGGCGATTACAATTTGGGTGTTTTGCCTGTGGGTGTGGCTGTGCCTAGGTTGGTACAATTGGCAAATTAGTATGATGTTTGAAATTTTTGTATACAAGTTATCTAATAAATGTTTTGGCTTCCGAATGGAACCCTTACCAGCGTTCCATTTGCAATTTTTGGTGGTTTTGTGCGTAAACGATATACAATAGTCTGACACGTAAAAATACGCAGTTTAGGCAGAGTGTCTGTATATACCAATTTTTTTGGAAAGTCTTCACTTACAAAAATTTAACAAAACAAGCAAGCAGTCCTCCGGCCTCCCCAATTGAATGTGTCAACTACGTAACGGTTTTTTTTTATTTCCACCAATTTTATTCCAGGTGGTCCGACTGAACACAAAATGAAAAGGTCCAGTATTGAACAACCTTTTTCAACTTCCCGATCTAGCGAAGTTAGTGTAATGATCCCGAAAACGAAAAGTGCCAGATCCATGAAATTTTCACATTTCTCGACGTTTTGCATCAGCCTGAAATGATTTCAGAGAGGTGTCTGTATGTGTGTCAACAAAAAACTTTGTTTAACGTTTCCAGCGGAACGACCGGAGGGATTTCCTTTTTTTTTGATTGACCCATTTCAGTGGTGTCCAGGTCTGAAAGGAGTGTTTTTTTCAACCACTAATTCGTTCACTTGTTACTAACAAATTGAATTGTTTACATAGCTCTATCGCAAGAACGGTTGGAGATACGAAAAAAGGTGTTGAATGAAAGTAGTTCCCCGCAAAAAACTACACATTTAATATTCAATGACTCTTTTTCTTAACGCGCATGATTAATTAATTGATGAATGATCTTAGACAGAAAATTGAACTCGAACTTTTCATTTTTTTTATCGATGCCTCTCTATGGGGACCAGGTCGGAAAAAAGTGTCAAAGTGAAATAACAATTAGTTCTATTGCTATTAACAATTTTAATTGTTTATAACACTGTATGTCATGAAATATTGTAGATGCGTAAAAACATCTCCAACAAATTCTATTCCATATTGAAAAATACATATTTCGTGTCTTGTGACTTTTTAACTTCTGGATATAGGGAAGCTATTGTAATGACCCCGAAAATCGAAAGTGAAATTTTCATGATTTTTTCACTTTTCTCGACGTTTCACATCATCCTGAGTAGTTTTCCGAAAACTGTTTGTATGTGTGTGTGTGTGTGTGTGACTAAAAACTTTGTTTAACGTTTCCGAAGAAACCAACGTAGCCATTTACGGTTAAAACGGTTTGAGAAACGCAAAAAAGTGTTCAATGAAAGTTTGTCCCCGCCATGAAATACAGATTTAACGTTTTATCACTTTTCTTGATAACACCTGTAGTTAATTGTTAGTAACAAAAAAGATTTTTATCGCAGCGGCGTGAGAACGGTTGAAGATACGAAACAAATTAGTTAATGAAAATTGTTCCTCACATAAAAATACATATTTGTTCCTTCATAACTTCTTTTGCTAACACCGATAGTTAATAGTTATTACCAAATTTAATTGTTTAGTTCGCTGTTTCGTAACAACGGTTTGAGATACGAAAAAAAGTGTTCAATGAAGGTTGTTTCCCGCTACCAAATACACATTTAACGTTTTATGACTTTGTTTCATAACCCCCGTGGTTCATTGTTAGTAACAAACAAGCAAGCGGTCCTCGGGTCCCCCCATTCGAATGTGTTAATATATCACCGTTTTTGTTATTTCCCCCAATTTCATTGGTGGCAACCTTCCGAATTGTCCGATTGCACACAAAATGAAAATGTTCCAGTATTGAAAAAGCTTTTTCAGGCGAACGGAAGCAAAAACAGGAATATCTCATATTACCCAAAGTAATTATCTCGATGTTGTTCAACCAGTTTATAAATCTCGTTAAGGCTCATATTTTGGAAAAAAAGTCGGATGAATACGTTTCGAGAAATGAAGTAATGAAACACCGTAAAAATGCAAAAATTAGAATCTACAAAATTAATGATGCGATTGAATCGCCATTCAATAGGGTTCTTCGCTGTAACAATAGAACCTCTGTTACAAATTTCAAGTTGTTATCACAATTTTTTGCGGACGCTAGAGTGCGAACAAGCACAAAAAGTAACACCAAAGTCAAAACTTAAAAAATAGGAATATCTCACATTATCCAAACTAATAGAGTCAATGTTTTTCAACCATATCATAGATCTCGTCAAGGTACACTTTTTGAAAAAAAAAGACAAAATCGGTCGAATAATTATCCAGAAATAAAATAAAAACCGCGAAAACGGAAAAATTGAAATCTGGAAAACTATAACGATCCGATCAAATCGCAATTCCATAGGGTTCTTAACCACTACAAGAGGAACCTTCATTCCAAGTTTCAAGTTTCTATCACCATTTTTGCGGATGCTAAAGTCCGAACAAACGCAAAACCAAAGTCAAAAGGTAAAAAATATGAATATCTCATATTACCTGAACTAATTGACTCAATATTCTTCAACCATGGCATAGATCTCGTCAACGCAGACATTCTGAAAAAAAACCACGAAATCGGTTAAATATATATCGAGAAATGGAATAAAAGCCGTCAAAACAAAAAAATTGAAATGTAGAAAACTAATGATACGATCAAATTGCCATTCAATAGAGTTCTTCACCATAACAAGAGGATCCTTTGTTCCAAATTTTAAGTTTTTATCTCAATTTTTGCGGACGCTAGCGTGCGTACAAAGGCAAAAAGTATAGAAAACTCTAAACACCGAAAGATTAAAATATCTCCAATTTCTTGTGAGCAACCTACTAGATGTTCTTCAACCATTCCCTGCATCTCATCGAGACGCACATTTTTATGAAAAAGAAATTAAAAAATATCCATTAGTTTCTGGGATATGAGCGATCGAACAAAAAACAACAAAAGTCGATTTCTAAGAAACTCACGAACAGATTTCACTGAAATTGCGCCCACAGCTATATGTACTCAATACCAATAATTGATGTTTTTTCAGATTTTATTCTTAAAATTTAGTCCGTTTTATGTTGAATTTTGTAAGTGAAGATGTTCGAAAAAATTGATACATGCAGACACTATGCTCAAACTTCGTATTTTTACGTTTCAAATCATTATATATCGTTTACAAGCATAATTAGCGGAAGTGAAAATTGACCGATTGCAATGCTTCCATTCGGAACCAAAAACATTTTTCATATCGGACGGTTGAAGATACGAAATAAATTAGTCAATGAAAGTTGTTCCACACACGAAAATACATATTTCATGTTGTATCACTTTTTTCTAACATCGATAGTTAGTAGTTATTAACAAATTCAATTGTTCAGATCGCTCTATCGCAAGAACGCTTCGACATACGCAAGCAAGGGTGTAATGCAAGTCGATCCACACGTAAAAATACACATTTGACGTTCCATGACTTTTTTGCCAACACCCATAGTTAATTGTTCTTAACAAATTGTATTGTTCATCTAACTACTTCATATTAAGAATTATATTTTTTTTTAATATTTAGAAATTTCGAAAACTTTCTAAAGTCTATAATTTGAGACATGGACGGAAATTGTGGATATAATATATACGGCGGAATGATCGGGAAGTTATTGGTTCGACCCATAGAGAGTCATACCCACATCCCGTTTATTCCAATTTTGCCCTCACAAACCACCATTTTCTCTTTTGTTCACATACACGAACGGGCGGACAGATACATGTATACATATACAAGTACACACTCACACAGTTGAATTTAAGCATTAATTGTATTTTTTTGTGAACTGTTTTTCAGTAATTATTATTCGATTTAGGAACATCAGTATACATTATATTGATCTTATGTTATTTGATTACTTTATTTTACAATTTGCCTTACTGTTCGGTTGTGAACCGAACTATTCTAAAAACATCCGAACGCATCCAGATGTAAAGGTCAAGTGGCTTACCTTCGACACCTGAGGCGCCACTTGACGGGTGGATTTGGATTAACCAAATCCCTCGATTCCCTGCCATGATCGAGGATAATTCATTGGCTTGATAGGACCCGCGTAAGTGACAAGTTCAGCTCCTAGAATTCCAGACATCTAAGTTCGATCTACTCTATAGAACCTGACCGAAAAAGCAACTTAAATTTAATTGACCTACTCTATAAACAATCACTATTAAACCCAAACAACAATTGATCCACTCTAACAACCTCGGTAGTATTTAATAACTACGAATTAACCGCGAATCAATAATTGCCCCGGCCATAGTCACGACACGTGTCGGAATTAAACTTATGAGTTTAACAAATTAAAGTTAAGCCTACCAGATCAACAATACTGAAAACAACTAGTGATAGATTAATGAGACTCATGAATAGACCTAATCAGAACCAAGTAAAACTACGAGTCTTGGCAGACAAAAAAATCGTCCACCCCTGTTCATTTCAAATCCAGCCACATCTACAGAATCATGAAAGTGTAATCAACAAATCAGGTTATACACTTACAATTAGTCCCCCCTTTGTTAAATTTTGTAAGCGAAGATTTTCGAAAAAAAGGATACGTACAGACACTATGGTCAATCTTCGTATTTTTACGTTCCAGACCATTATATATCGTTTGGAAGCAAAAGTGAAAATGGAACGATTGTAGGGCTTCCAGTCGGAAGCAAAAAGGAGTAACTTTTGGGAAGAAAATCTGAAAGAATTGGTAATGATTGGTAACAGGTACATATAGCTGTGAATGGAATTTCAATAGAATCTGTCGATAAATTTCATAGAGGTCGATTTCTTTTTTTTTCTCTGACCTTTCATATCTCAGAAACTAATCGATAGTCATTTCTTTGTCCTTTAAGATGTGCGTCTCAACGAGATCTAGGGAATGGTCGAAGAACGTTTTGTACATTACGCACAAAACACTGAAGATATTTCAATTTTTTTAAATTATTGCTTCCGAATGGAAGCATTGCAATCGGACAATTTTCACTTTCGCTAATTATGCTTGTAAACGATATATGATGGTTTGAGACGTAAAAATACGAAGTTTGAGCATAGTGTTCGTATGTGTCAATTTTGTTCGAAAATCTTCACTTACAAAATGTAATATAACAAGCAGGCGGTCGTCGGGTCCCCCATTCGAATGTGTTAAATATGTCATCGTTTTTTTATTCCCCCCAATTTCATTGGTCGTAGGCTTCCGAATGTTCCGATTGCACCCAAAATGAAAATGTTCCAGTATTGAAAAAGCCCTTTCCAGGCGAACGGAAGCAAAAACAGGAATATCTCATATTACCTAAAGTAATTGACTCAATGTTGTTGAACCAGTTCATAGATCTCGTTAAGGTTCGTTAATTTAACATAAAACGGACTAAATTTCGAGAATAAAATGTGGAAAAATGATCATCTATTGGTATTGAGTCCATATAGCTGTGGGCGCAATTTCAGTGAAATCTGTCCATAAGTTTCTTAGAAATCGACTTTTTTTGTTGTTTCTTCGATCGCTCATATCTCAGAAACTAATCGATATTTTTTAATTTCTTTTTTATCAACATATGCGTCTCAGTGAGATCCAGGGAATGGTTGAAGAACATCTAGTAGTTTTCCTTGCTTTTTGCTTTTGTACGCACGCTAGCGTTCGCAAAGATTGAGATAAAAACTCTAAATTTGGAACAATTTCCGTTTGTTGTGATGAAGAACTCTATTGAATGGCGATTTGATCGTATAATTAGTTTTGTAGGTTTTAATTTTTGTATTTTCACGGTTTTTATTTGATTTCTCCATAATTATTCAACCGATTTCGTTGCTTTTTTTTTAATGTGTGCATTGACGAGATCTATGATATGGTTGAAAAACATTGACTCAATTAGTTCGGGTAATGTAAGACATTCATATTTGTTAACTTTCGACTTTGGTTTTATTTTTTGTGTTGGTTCGCACTCTAGCGTCCGCAAAAACGGTGATAAAAACTTGAAATTTGGAACAAGGGTTCCTCTTGTTGTGATGAAGAACCCTATTGAATCTCGATTTGATCGTATGGTTAGTTTTCCAGATTTCAACGTTTTCCTTTTCACGGTTTGTATTCAATTACTCAATAATTATTCAACTGAATTTGTTGTTTTTTTTCAAAAGGTGTGCTTTAACGAGATCTATGATATGGTTGAAAAACATTGGGTGTATTAGTTTGGGTAATATGAGATATTCCTATTTTTCAACTTTTAGTTTACTGTTTGTGTTTGTTCGCACTCTAGCGTCCGCAAAAATTGTCATAAAAACTTGCACTTGGAACAGAGCTTCGTTTTGTTACGGCGAAGAACCCTATTGAATGGCGGTTCAATCGCATCATTAATTTTCTAGATTTCAATTTTTTTCATTTTTACGGTTTTTTAATTACTTCATGTATTCATCCGATTTTTTTCCAACATATGAGCCTTAATGAGATCTATGAACTGGGTCAACAGCATTGAGAGAATTACTTTGGGTAATATGAGATATTCCTGGTTTTGCTTGCGTTCGCCTGGAAAAAGATTTTTCAATACTGGAACGTTTTCATTTTGTGTGCAATCGGACCATTCGGAAGCTTACCACCAATGTAATTGGGGGAAATAAAAAAAACGGCCACATATTTGACACATTCGAATGGGGGGGCCCGAGGACGACCTGCTTCTTCACTGCTTTCTATTGTTCGCGCTCTACCGTCCGTATAAATTAAGATGAAAAGGTGGAATTTGGAACAGAGGTTCCTTTTGTTATCGTGAACATAATTAGTTCCCTAGATTTTAAGTTCTTCGTTGTTACGGTTTTTATTTTATTTGTCGATAATTATTAAATCGATTTTTTTTTCAAAATGTATGTCTTAACGAGGTCTATGAAGTGGTTGAAAAACATTCAGTCAATTACTTTGGGGAATATAAGATCTTCCTTTTTTGTAACGTCCCGATTTTTCGGAAAGTTATTGTAATGCCCTCGAAATCCAAATTTGATGTTTCATTATCCAATTAGTGTTTTAAGTGTACCAAGAATCCCGTCAAATTTTGAGTTGGCGTCTGTGTGTGTGTGTATGGATGTGTGTGTATGTATGTGTATGTGTGTGTATGTATGTGTATGTTTTTTTTTCCTCCCTTTTTTTATTAAAACTTTATTGAACACAAACCAAAAAAAAAACTTACAAATTAAAAGTACAAAATACAAAACAAAACAAAAACAAGGGACAATACTCCTTGGCCTAAACTAGCAGAAGGACAACCTTCTATTCCCCAGTATCCCCAAATCACGACGGAACATCTGCGGAGCAATACTTCGTTGCGTAGGGGACGACAGCCGCGGCTTCCTCAGTAGCGAATCCTTTCCGGTCGTTCACGGTAAGAAGATCCTGCGTTTACTCCGGATTTCTGTTAAGCTGCTCCTCGCGGCGCAACTCCTGCAGGACCTCCATTGCGAAATCGCTTGTCGCGTTCCATGCTGCCTCTGATGACAGCATAACTTCCACAAGATTTCCAGCGTTAATGGGTTTGCCTGTGCTATTTTCCCATATAGATCGTTGGACGTCGAAGCGCGGACATGCAAAGAGAACCTGTTCCGCGTTTTCCTGAATTCTCTGACACTTTGGGCAATCCGGGGAATCCTCATGCTTGCATTTATGAAGATATTTCCGAAGACACGCGTGTCCTGAAAGCATCTGGGTTAGAGAGTAATTGACTCGATAGGTAGCATGCCAGCAATGACACACACAGCATCGTTAGACACTGTCCGGTATGCGCTAGCCACTCTAAGGACACTCAACCTGTACACTGGAACAATTTGCCGTCGTGCTGCTTGACTTCGTAATGCGTCGGTCCGGATAGGGATACCATATGTTAATACCAACGTAACAACTGACGATAACAACAGCCTTCTCTTTTGTTTTGGCCCTCCAATGTTTGGCACAAGTTTTGCACGGGCACTCTTCACCGCAACTGCCTTACTGCTTGCATGTTGGGCTTGCTGTCTAAAACTAAGTCGGGCATCAATCATGGGATTCATAAGTCCCAGGTACCGTATGTAGGGCTGGGAAGTTATTTGGTGCTCACCGACTTGCAGCGTAATTGTCTCCAGTTTCTTTCGGCTCGTGATGAGTAGTGCCTCAGTCTTATGCTCCGTAAGTTGTAAACCAATCGAGTCCATCCATTGTCGTATCTTGTTAAAAACAATCTCCAAAAAGGGCTGGAGCGTGGAAAGGTGTTTTTTCACGATGATAATGGCCTACAAGCTTTGCCCCCGCCGGCAATGCCAGTTTGAGCAGTTCGTCATATACAATATTCCACAAAAGAGGCCCCAACACCGATCCTTGGGATACCCCGCAGTCACCTCATATGTTTTAGGACTTACCTCTGTGTCATATCTGAGTACTCTGTCGGTAAAGTAATTGGCTACCATCTTTTGCAAATATGCCAGTACATGCAGCTTCGGCAATGCCGCCAGGATGGAATCTCACCGTACCGAGTTGAAGACATTCTTCATGTCCAGGGTAACAACCAAACAATAATGTTTCGTACCTCCTTTCCATCACCTGCCATCGATTGCTTTTTTGGCTGTTTTGACCACCAGGTCTATAGCATCCATCGTAGATCGTCGTCATCTGAAGCCGTATTGAGCTTTGGCCAATTAGGGTTCCACCACTACCTCAATGCTCTGATGTATAATCCGCTCCACGATCTTGCTCGCCGTATCCAGCATACAGAGTGGACGATATTATATTATATGGCACAAACCACCAATTATCGGTCAATCACCAGAGTGAAATTTTTTGATTGTTCTGAAATTTTGATATGTTGTTATAGGTATCAAAAGGAAGTATGTCCTCCAATGACAACCGTCTAGTTACCTTTATAGCTAAGATATGATTTTTTAAAATTTAAAATTTTAATTTTTTTTCAAATGTCTCACACAAGCCCTAAATGTGCTCAAAGAAAAAATGTTCTGGGCATTTTTTGTAACAAAAATTCTGAACTATCCATAGAAAATATCGTTTTTTTGATTTTATAATTTTTTATCAAGGACTGTTCTTAATGAAAAAACGCGTTTTTTCAAGAAAAACGGCTGTTTCGGAAAAATGGCATGCACAAAAATTTTTTTTTCCCCCCTTGAAAAGTACATCCTTTTTTACATATTCTCGGAAAATTTCAATGCGGGTTTCGCACTAGAACATATGGAAATAAATGAAAATTACTCAGACTTCATCAAATCGAATGAAATAAATTAAATTTACTATTATATTACTTGACGTACACAGAATAACGTATACAAATCAACCAATGAATTTATCGAGAAACTTTCGCTCTTTGGAAACTGTCACAACGACTGCACTTTTTGCATATGAGTACATTTTGCTCCATTGTTGGTATTGCACAATGATAAGATAATGTACCCTTGATCGCCAATGCTTTTTGGAATCGACTAGCTAGAGAATCTTGCAAGGTTTGATGCTCTTCATCAGAGCAATACACCGTCGGGACAGTCTTCATGTTCGTTGTTACCCATTGGTACAACTGTTGAGGATTCACAATTATTGACCCTTGCAGGCTTGCACTCCTCGCTCGTCGTTTGGCAATTGACAAAGTCCACCAACGCCATCACATGGTCCTTTGCCGTGAGCTGTAGGGTAGAAGTTCCATCTCGCTGCAATTCCGAAGTCCTCAAGATGATACGCCAAGTTTATAAATGACTTATTTTTGAAGTGTTGTGGTGGACCATGGGAGAAGTAATGGATAACATCGATTCTTTCGAATTTCTCCTTCAAAAATGAAGTTAGTTGCTGCTGGAACATGTAGATACTCACGGCGTCGTGTTTTAGACAATCTGATATTCCAACAAACGACAAGTACTGCAATTGATCATTCTCCTTGTAACGAATCACGACTGGACAAACAGTTGCTTGTAGATTGTTATAATGATATGCTGGAGCAGCCTCTTGAACTGTGAAAGCGTAGTTCTCAGCAAAATCCGTCACTACAATTAATTCATGAGGCTTCAAAATTTCCTTCAACTCTCTGTAATAAGCCGCCTGCTGCTTTGCGACAAAATCGTGTGGCACAAGCTCTTCTAGATTTTGTACCAATGTCGCTGTAAACTTCTCAGATGGAGAAATAACAGTCATGATGGTGCAGCGATCTGTATTTGTCCATGTGTTATATCTGATTTCGTCAATTTCTCGCTCTAGAAAAGTGTTATCGAATAACTCAGTAATGTGCTCTGTTGATTTGCATGATTCACACTCTCGGTACTAATACGCGTCTGTAGCATTTTCACACACAAGTGCGTTCAGCAAGGTTCGGTAAGTCGGGGTAATAGCCGGCTCCTGAAGAGGACGTTCAGCAAAGAGCTTGGTGAACTCGCAGCCTGAAAACAATACCGTACATGGGTTTTAAAGGAATATTATAATCATAACTTGACGTACTCCCACAGTAACTCACCAACAAAAACCTTGCTAACTAATTTCAACGTATGCTTTTCATTGAAATACGTAAAATATAACAAATAAATGAAACGCTAATATATCATTAATAAAGGTGTGAAGTGCAAAACTTGCCACTTGTTTCAGTTCGAACATTCACACTCTACACGCTTTTATGAATTGTGAATTGCAGTTTCATTCATTTCTTATTTATTAGGGAGTTCGAATAGAATATCTTCAAATAGTGTACTCCAAATTTTGAGATACATTTTGTAGCGTATTCAGCTCCTTATGTTTCTCACGCACCTTCTAACATGGGTTTGGTGTTCTGGTGGATGGTGCTAACGCATATGACGTGGGTGCCTGGTGGTCCGGCTAGACAACAGTGAGATGGTCGCAAGCTTACAAATTTTGATATGCCCAACTTTACCGCTGGATTTGCTTTCTTAAATGCCTCGTACAACTCGTTCAAATTACATAATATCAGCCGTTTCTGCCCTTTGGTTTTCGATCCATCTGCATGTTTTACAGTCACATAGTCTTTCATACCCGGTAACATTCGAAAATATTCATCATCTTCGTAGAAACGTTGTACGAGTTCCACGACGTCATTCTTTAAAGGTTTGTTCCCCGGCCTGCAGGTAACTTCATCTTCTTCTCCAGTTTTCATAATTTGTTTCACTTTCAGCACCAAATATTTAGATGCACCTGTAAGTTCGTGTATTTTTTGCACACACCAATGCACGGGTAAACGTTTCAAAAGTTTCTTCTTAAAATCTCTGCAACAGAAATGAATTACGAACAAAATTACACAATAGTCCTGGTTGACGATAGAAAATAAGCGACTCACGTGGTGTACTTCTCAGTAAAATTGTCCTTGATTCTGGATAGGATATAATGATGATCTTTAACAATTTTCTCTGGGTCCTCATCGAATTTCAATCATAGGTAGATTCAAATGTCTCTTTCACTGTACGTTGAATTTGATCAAATTTTTGTTTCAGGTAACTTTTCGCATCCAGCCTAGACAATGCAAACGATAATATTATCACCCAAAATACTACGCAATAGTATCACAGTGAAAAAAATTACCGCAGAACACGGACAAATAATGTCGGTAACTAATAAGACCGACTATCGAAGTGCATATCTTAATTATAATTCCATAACATCAACTAATGTTCTCATACCTGTAACGTTTTACTGGACTGAGGCCTAGCATCTCATCCAAAGTTCTATTCATTTTCCTTTTTTGTGAAAGCGTTGGGACATAGTCGGAATGCGTAAAATTTTAAAATTTTAAAATTTTAAAAAATCATATCTTAGCTATAAAGGTAACTAGACGGTTGTCGTTGGAGGACATAGTTCCTTGTGATACCTATAAGAACATATCAAAATTTCAGAACAATCAAAAAAATTCACGCTGGTGATTGACCGATAATTGGTGGTTTGTGCCATATACATAAAATGCGGATTTAAAGAATGTTGAATGGTGATACTAGTGTACAGCAAATAGCGAATGATTTCAACAAATTTTTTATTAGCAGTATAAATGAAATTGTTAAAAAAGATGATGATGGTAATGAAGGCGTCGATTTGGATTATGTCAGTGTTGAAACATGGGAGGAATTTATACCTGTTGACGTGAAAATTTTAGATAAATAGATGAAAGTTATACAAAATAGCAAAAATAGCAGAGGATATTTTTTTTCAGGAATTGCATTCAAGAGACTTTGGGAGGTGAATCCCTCTATTATAAAGTTAGTTGTAAATTTAAGTTTAAGTAATGGTATAGTGCCTGATTGTTGGAAGAATACGATAATTCATCCTACTCCAAAAGTGGCGAATACTTCTAAGGTCGATGAATTCAGACCAGTTAATACCTTGCCTGTTATCGAAAAGTTAGTCGAACAAGTGGTCAACGAACAATTGATTGCTTTTCTTGGTAGAAATGGTATCCTGAACTAAGAGCAATCTGGTTTTAGATTGAAGTACTTATGTGAAACTCTTCTACATGACGTGCTGAGTATATGGAGGGATGACTTAGATTCAGGAAATGTGATTGGAATAGTCTTCATTGATTTTAAACGTGCTTTTGAAACCATTAACAGAAAGGTTCTTATAAATAAGTTGTTCCAATATGGGATAGCAGGTAAGGTGTTAAACTGGTTTGAGTCATGTTTAGAAAATCGTACACAACAAACAAAGATGAATGAGTTCTTGTCGGATAAAATTATTGTTGAGTGTGACATCCGTCGAATTAATGAATAATTAATTCAATTTAATATTATTTTAAAATGTTTAAATAAAATAATTCCCGGAAATACAGATAAACTGTTAAATGGGGATTTTCAATAACTTCAAATAAGAGCCATCTGCTCATCATAAATCATTTTGAAACACTTTCAGCTTAGAAATTTCGGGGAAAATAAAGCCATAAACTAATAGACATGGGTCAGCTCTCAGATAGCGGCCCTGCACTCCTCAAGTGCACGGCCCAAACTATCTCTCTCTATTTTACGACTTGCAGGCCCCGCACGCCTTGCATTCTTAACTATTTTTCCCAAATACTCTGGGAACCTCAAATAAGCTGATTGTTATCAAGGGGACTAAATTTTCAAGTACACCGGAAATAGAGTTTAACCTTGGGTCTTTCTCTTACTGAGAAATCCCATAAAATTTAATGATTTATAACTTTAATTTAAAATCATTTATTAAATGTTAATTAATAACATTTAAACTATGACAGTTGCAAAGAGAAAATTCTAACGATCATTTTGATGTAAAAATCATTTAGAAACTTAAATTTTAAAATCCTTAACATGACTATTCAATGTCAATTAAATTCCCATCACTAATCAATTACAAAAATATAATTAGAAACATTCTAAAAATCAAAATGATAAAGTTGGAATATCTTATTTTATCTTTCCAACCCCAAATTATTTTAGAATTTATAATTAGATTATACTCAAATGAGTTAATTAAACAAAAAGAGACGACACCCAACATAATTAATGTTAACATAATTATTTTAAATACCCCATTCTTAATTCATGAATTAAGAATTATTTTAAATACTTAAAATATTTTATATTAAGTTACATAGGATGGATTTGTGGAGGGCGAAAACTCCCGAAGCAATTCCGTCAGTAGTCGGGGGTGGAAAAGTCCGCCCATGCCCTGACGTCATCACACAGTGTCGCAATGTGGAAGGGATGGAGATAGCCCTGAAACATTGGGACTAACCAACTGGAAAGGGAAACTCTAGGTCAAGGTTACACGCCATTGGACCCAAAGTTTCCCTCCACAATTCCTGAGGTCACACCCTCAGGAAAATTAATAAAACTAATTGACACTCTCTCTTCACGCACAGTACCCTCTGAGGTTTTTTTTTTCGAGTTACGATTTCAAAGTATCTCTTCCGTCTTTTTCATAAGACTTTATATATCGACCTTCCAAGGCAATTTTTATTTTAATTCCTTAAAGATTTTTATATCTTTAATTTTTATTTCATTAAAGATAATTATATCTTTATTTTTATTCACTAAATTCAGTTTAATTTTTGTTAAAAGTAATAATAATCAACATTAACTTCTGTTTTTATTTTGTATCGAATGAACCGATTTATTCAATAGATCCAGTTTAATTCAAATTAAAATTCATTAGTGCGGCAATAATTGTTTAAGTGAAATAAGAACCTTTCAACAAGTAAGCTGTATTCGAGGTTAAAAGGGAAAATCTCAATTATAAATTCCAATTAAGGAATTCTTCATGTAAGTTTTTATTTGTATTTTCTTTAAATATTTTTGTGTTAAAATATAGGCTTGAAAAAGCCAGTTTAAACTAAATTCAGTGTTTTACCAAATTTTATTTATCCAGTGCCTTTGGGAGTTTATTTAATTATTTTTCTTACTCGAGTAGAGTGACTTCAACTCATTCAAAAGAGGGAACCAATAGATTTTTGAGACAATTGATCAATTAAATTAAAATGAGTAAAATTTCATTTAAAGGGTTTAAAATCATTTGGGATTTGATATTTTAATTATTGTCAAGAGTTTATTCACTTTTGACGTAACATGAGCATGGAGTGCCGCAGGGTTCAAAATTGGGACCACTGTTATTTATATTGTATATAAATGATCTGATTGAATTGTTCCGAAAAGCATGAGTTCAGTGTAGATTCTTTGCTGATAATCTCATGTTATTTTAAGGAACAAAAATACTAAAGAGATAGAATCTATATTAAATAAGGCTTTAGAAATTTCAAAGAAATGGATGGACATGAAGTCATTAGTAATCAATTTGAAGAAAACGGTATTTATGATGATGCATGATAGTAGAAAAATAATTAATGAGGTTCCTCAATTTAATGAGCGTATTAAGTATAATATTTGTATTTTTATACTCAAAATGATGAACAATATGGTACCTGAATATATGTGTGAATTGATATCATTCAGAAGTCACGGGCATAGTTTGAGAAAACATGATCATTTGGTAGTTAGTAAAAGTAAGACAAAACGTGCCGAAAAACGTATAAAATACAGTGGATTCTTATTATGGAACAAATTGAATAATAATTTGAGAAATTTTGTATTAGACTTTTGTTAAAAAGGTTTACATTGGAATGATACATATGAGAATACAAAAGTATAAAACATGTACAAGAAATGTATATATCTATATAGCTATTTATGCTAATAAAATATTATGAAATGAAATTAAATGAAATGAAATGTATGTATGTATGTATGTTTTTTTTTTTTTCCTACTCTTTCTCTATTCGTATTCACCCACGTAACCGCTGTTAGGCATTACTTCATGGGCAATACTACGGATCAGAGTACCCACCCATTGCGGCTGGGGCCGACTTCGCCATTTCAGCTCATCGTATTTCTAATCACAGGGTAAACCTCCAGAAACCCCTGTGATGCGATGGCGGGCGTCTACGATGGAACCCTCCCCCCCCCCCCCGTGCGACGGGTCGCGTTCGGTCCCGGCTCACGGTCTCACTTCATGGATACCGCCGATAGCACACACGGAATGTTCCTGCCATCGGTCGTGAGAGTCCGTGAGAAAATATTTTTCAGAAAAAATATTTGCAGTGAGCGGGAATCGAACGCGGGACCTTTAGAATAGTAGGCAGACACTCTACCCACTACACCAAAGCCCCGTCTTGTATGTATGTATGTATGTATGTAGGTGTACAAAAATTTGCGCAACGATTTCTCATGAACGAATGAAGTTATGGAAGTTAGCAAGGTCGGGTTGGAAACATTTCCATATAACTGATTAGATTTTGAATGAAATTGGTGCAGTATATATATTGTTATTAACAATTTGAATTGTTTATAAAGTTCTACTGCACAAACTATTACAGTTAGCACAAAATTTATATGAGAAAAGTTATTCCGGGTATAAAAATCCGGGTATAAAAATTTTATGTAGAATTACTTTTTTTTCGTCCCAAAAATGTACGTCTCTTTTAACAAGATCTTTGTGGATGGATGTATTCAATTGAACATTGGAGCATTCATTAAAGATAATCATTCAACAAATCATCAGATAATTTTCATCAATAAATAAAAAGTTTTATTGTGTAAATGGTTGTAAATAGAATTCATGAATTTATACATGAAGGAAATTGTAAAATGAATTAATGAAATAATATCAAATCAATATAATGTATGATGAGTTTACTAAGGTGCATAATTACCCAAAAAGTCTTTACAAAAAAATGAAATTAATGATAATAAATTCACCTATGTGTGTTTGTTTGCGTATGTGTCCGCTCGTTCGTGTATGTGAACGAAAGAGAAAATGGTGCTTTGTGAGGGCGGAATTGGAAAATGCTTTTTCAACACTGGAGCATTTTCATTTTGTGTTTAGACAGAGTATTCGGAAACTTACCACCAATGAGTTTGGTGGAGAAACAAAAACCGTTACATAGTTGAGAGATTCGAATGGAGTATGGGGGGCGGGGGGAGTCCGAGGACAGCCTGCTTATTTATTAATACCTAAAGTCAATTGTTATTAATACGTTGAATATTAACTCTATCCCAAGGAAGGTTATATTTATGAAAAATCTTTTTACATTTTAACAAGTTCATCATTTGAGCCATGAACCCATTCTATTTTGATTGATTTCATTTCTGAAAATATCGACTTGAATTTGTATGGCGGAATTAGTCTCAATTAAAATATTCAATATTATGCGAATACAATAATATTTATTTCATAATGATAAATTATGGGACTTGCCTCGTGGGCCGTGAAACAATATACCATATATAAGTTATACAAACCCCAGTTCCACGGGCATATATTCAATTACCCGCGTCCGTATTAATTTGTATCAATTTAAGATAAAACGAGTCGGTAAGCGACAATCAAAAGTCTACGGGGTCGAATGTACAAATGCAAAAATGTGCCCAAGCCGTCGAGCCACAGGTCTTCCTCGTGACGCTGCCGGAAATCAAGAGAACGATAATCGTTAATTTGTCTCTAAATTCCTGAATTTCGTTGATTCCTCACTCCCAGATCAATCGAAATTAATGAGCCCAGCGCGTGCTGACACCTGTCTCACTACAAACCGAAATTTTGGATACAACATATACGGGAAAACGATCGGGAAATTATTGGTTCGACTCGTAGAGGATCAGACCCACATCCCGTTTTTTATTAACAAATATAATTTTTGTGTCCAATAGTAATGCAATTCATTCCTTTTCAGATCGAATAAATTAAAGCCTTTCTGGCAGAGTGTGAATGAACCACTTCCAGTCTTGGAGTATTTGTCGACGGCCCTTCTGTCATCTGAATATGAACGTGCAGTGGACCGTGCTCTAGCGATGCCCGAATGCCCAGTTGTGCCCTTCTTCGGGGGCTTCCTCCGCGAGTTACGTGAGATCATAGCTGCCGTTGGCAAGGTAAAGATTTTCGTAATTTCTTCTCTTCCCTTGAAATACTCATTAAAAGTGGTGCACCTGCCCATCAAACCATGGTGCACCTTCAATCAAACCATGATGATACGAGAACATTTAGTATGGGGTGATAACTGGTATTTGCACATTCTTGCGCTGATTTTGAAAACTTTCATGCATAGTTCCCATAGCCAATCAATTTGCGTGCATTCTCCTCGCCAAGAAAGGCCGGAAACTCAACGAGAGGGAGACTAACTCAAGAGCATAGTTGGCCGGAAAATGAAAGAGCAGAGAGGTGTCGTATGATACCCGGTTAAAGCGAAGCTCTTTAGTGTAAAATGGAATGAACAATAATCGAGATGCGCGTGTGACCCTTGGAGGGCTTGTCGATGAACTTCCCGATATGGATATTTTAATGGACGTGTCTGCGTTTGTCTTTTTCTATCCCTCTCTCTTGTACTCCCTAAAGGAATGCTCGACACGTATACCCATGCTGCCGAGATCGACTATCGCCATTTAGGCTATCGTGTGTCCGAACACAGGTCAACTCCCAGAATCCCGTGTGCTATAATGGCGTGTGTCTGCAATGAAACTTCCCTCCTCCCCCTACAATTTGTTAGGTTCTGGTTTGGGCTTTTGAGGGCAAAAGACGCTCGGGCGGTCGCACCGATAACGGAGAAGAACGCGCGACACTCGCGCGAATCCCACTAACTACTTGTTCTACATGAGGAGAATCATAAAGAAAAGTCATGCAACGTTATATATGGAACATTTTGCAATGAATATACTTTTTAACTTCCCGATCACGAGGGAAGTTATTATAATGGGTCCAAAAATCGAAATCGGAACTTTCACGTGATCTCCACGTTTCATAACTCTTAGAAACGTTTCCGACAATTTTGAGCGAGATGTTTGTCTGCGTATGTGTGTGTGTGTGTGTGTTCGTATATGAGCAAAATTTCGTCGAACGGGTTCTCTTGACTAAATTATCCAATTTGGATGTTTTTATACTCATTCGTTAGGTTTCCGCCTAATTTAGACCTGATGAGATGTTCAGTAATAATCGACCCAGCGGTCCGGTTCCCTTTTACGATCTGCCCCCAGGATCCGTACCCACTTCTGCCGAAAGCTCGTTCCAACAATCTCGTTTGCGGAGCTCTATCGCCGTGGTGAGTTTCCGCATAGCGACTTAATACTCCTCTTCGAGCCTGTCGGAATTGGAGTTCTTCCTTACACATTGCCAACATATTCTCGCTGCGAAACATTCCTTGCAGACGGTCGCAATTTCAGCACTCCACTACATACAGCGGTGGCCGTCGGTTTCCCCGAAGTTTTCTGGGCTTAGTCGCATTGCAGGCATCGGTGACTCTCCGCATGTACTTTTCGTGTGGTATTTCTACCGGCTGTTGGGTCAGTCTTCAGGGCGATAAGAAATATGGCAATGTCGACTTTTGTTACGTTCCAGCCGACTTCGTTCGTTCTTTCCGTTGTGGGCGCGGACCTCCAGTCAACAGATCCCTCCCAGAGTACCGCTCGGTGATCACTGGTAGTATATCTCGGATACCACCCATACTGAATTTCGTTTGAGCAGGTTACTGTAGGTTACTAGAACATGGGTTCCAGTAAAGCCTGTTCTCGCTGATTTTTCTCCTTGCTGCCCTAGACGACTCTCCAGGAATTGAAATCTCCGGCAAGTGCCACTGCGAAAAGCTGTTTCGCATCCACCACGAGTCAATTTAGGAATGTGGGGAAGTCTTCATAACAAAGGCTTGGTGGTGCATAGCCGCTATAACAATAGATCCCGTTCACCTCGGACACCACACATCTCGACTGTTCGTCACCATTGTATCCTTCAAATGGTAAAGGACCAAATGACTGCTTTATTGCTAGCATCAGTAACCCAATTTCGGATATATAGGTTCCTGGACGGTTCCGAAATGCTGGCAACATCAATCTTCAGCACTCGAAGCGTCTGCGTCAGCAGATCGTGTGCTGTGGCGCGGTGAACCGGGTTCACCTGTAACACCTGCACTACACAGGGTGTCTCATTTGAAAAGTTGTACCTCAATATCTTTCAATAGGGCCATGTAACAAAAAAATGAAATTATGATTTTTTTCGCAAATTTACATAATTAAAGGGGTATGACCGTCTCAACAATTATGTATGTAATGAGTAAATGAATGAATCCCGAGCTGTCATGGAGGTCTCAATTGAAGCATTTCTGTTCAGAAACGAGCGGATTGCATTTTGGATGACATTCGTGGAATATATATACAATGTTATTAACAATTGCAATTGTTTATACGGTTGCACTGGGTAAAATATTAAAGTTAGCGGGAAACTTATCTGAAGAAAACTTATCCCTATATGAAAATACACATTTTATGTGAAATGACTTTTTTCCATAATTTGCATAATTAAGGGGGTATGGTCGTCCGAGCAATTTGAAATACGGGAATAATGCATATCACTAGGATTGTTCCTTATACAAAACTGCACATTCAGTATGACTTTTTTCAATATAGGTTAAAACATATCGCGAGTTGAACTAGAATATACTTGGCGAATGAATATGTCGACAATTGCGGGAAGGATGTCAAAGAGCGGGATAAGTAGGAACGTACAAAGGTAGAGAGCGTAACTAGGCGGACGAATTCCAGTTGAATATTTTCATGCGGTTTAAAAATCAAACTAAATCGATCGCGTGCCGTAATTATTAGTCACAAGGGTCAATTATTGATATCACTGTTGAGTTTGCTCATCACTATGGTTGCATGCTTATGCTGTGCTGAAATACCAAATCGGGAAGTTTTGTTTGTGCCCCGTATGGGGGACACACATTTGCACACCACTAGTTTTTTTTAATATTTAGAAATTTCGAGAACTTTATAAAGTGCATAATTTGAGACATGGACGGAAATTGTGGATATAATATATACGGCGGAACCATCGGGAAGTTATTGGTTCGACCCGTATCGGGTCATACCCACATCCCGTTTATCTAACTAGGGTTTTACGTATGCCAAAAGTATCCCCATCAAATTCTGAGTTGGCGTCTGTGTGTGTGTGTATGTAGGTATGTGTGCAAAATTTTGCGCAGCAATTTCTCATGAACAAATGAAGTTATGGAAGATTTTAAGGCCGCGTTCAAAACGTTTCCGTATAACTTAGAACTGATTACACTTTGTATGAAATTGGTGCAGTATAGATATTGTTATTAACAATTTCAATTGTTCATAATCTTCTATTGTATAAGCTATTGGACATACCCTACAATTTATGGGAAAAGTTGTTCCTCATACGAAAATACGTATTTTATGTAGAGTAACTTTTTTCGATATTTTGCATCATTGAGAAGGTATGACCGTCTCAATAATTATGCATGTAATGATTGAACGAATGAAATCAGCGCAGTCATGATGGTCCCCATCGAAGCGTTTCCATGCAAAATCGAGCAAATTACACTTTGGATGGGATTCGTGCAGTACATGCCATGTTATTAACAATTGTAATTGGTTATACTGTTCCACCGGGGAAAATAGTAAAGTTATCGGGAAACTTCTTAGAAGAGAATTATTCCTTATATGCAAATACACCTTTTATATTTGATTACTTTTTTCCATAATTTGCATAATTGAGGAGGTATGGTCGTCAGATCAATTTGAAAGATGGGCACAATGCATATCACTCGGTTTGTTCCTTATACAAAAATGCACATTCAATATGGCTTTTTTCAATATAGGTTAGAACATATCGCGAGTTAAACTAGAATATATTTGGCGAGTGAATATGTCGACAATTGCTGGAAAACTGTCGAAGAGCGGGATAACTGAGTGAGTACCAAGGTAGATAGGGTAATCGGGCGGACGAATTCCAGTTGAATAGTTTGATGGGCTTAAAAATCACAGTAAAGTGATCCTGTGCAGTAATTATTGATCGCGATTCCAATTATTGATATCACTGTTAAGTTTGGTCAGTAGGGGAACTAAGCCGGTTCTGGACCAAAGCTTCTGAGCGCCACCAGGTGGCGCCACAATCGTGGATGGTTCCGGAAGCGTGGGATGACATCAGCGATGAGTCATCCTGTGAGTTATTGATGTGTTGATGACATTATGCGGGGGTCAGATATGCATTCGAGGAATTTTTTGAGTGGCGGCCCCTTTTCAGCACATGTTCTCGGAACATGTGATGATGCAATATGCAGAGTGAAAAGTCGCAGATGGTTTTTGGGAAGTGCGGATGACATCGCCGATGAGATATCGGGTTAGTTATCGATGTTTATTTGATGACGTCGTCCGGGTGAGTCATCGATTCGTGGAATATTGGGGGGTGACACGTTTGCTATGTGTTTTCAGAACATCTGATAATGCAACATTCAGGGGACAAAAATGTGACGTCATCTATATTCTGCAGTGTTCTAGAGATGTTCTTGAATTGTTCCAAAATGTATGTTGGTGGTAGTGGTGTGGAACTGGGTGTAAAACGGATATGCTTGATAAGTGCGAGTAGTTGTCAATCGTCTAATCCCTGAGTGGGAAAAAGTTTCTGTAGTACTATATATACATCTATGGTGAATGTAACGATGGTTGCAGGTGAAGTCTCTGGTTTCGAAAGCATGCTCACTAATGATTACCCTGACCCTGCTCATCAATTATTCGTTAAAAAGCTTGTGTGTGATTTACATTGTTTATGGAATAATCATGAGATCGTGAAACCAGATCGGCAGTCGGAAAACAGCAATTGCGTACAATGTAGTACTCGATATCAAGACTTATCAGACATAATTGAAAGTATTGATAGTCTGGGTAAATTGAAAAAGTTCAGCGAGGATTCTCGGAGCCAAATACCAGAAGGGAAGCATACATCAGACCAATTAACTGTCAGCGAAATTCGATGGCAATATTCTGTTCCTCCATACTGTATCGATGAATATGAGCTTATGAACACATCATTCGTTCCTGCACCATCGACTCTTCCAGCACTGATGGACTTATTGAGAAAATACGTGCAAATTATGTGGATCTGAGCTCTGGATGTCAAATAAATACATCACAACCGTGTTATTCATGCGAGACGTTATGCAGTTACCTTGATGGTATTAAGGAAAGCTTAAGACATTTATTTGAAGTCATAAAAACGATGGGTTTTATATGTGATATACTCATGTGTTCACAGGGTTTGGAACCTATAGATTTGGACTTAGATTAAGATGGAAATGGAAAAAAACAGGGGAGAAGAACTCCCCGTACGAGAGCATAAGCTGAAAAAAGTCCGTTTTGAGTCGGAAACACATGTGTACTTGATGCTGCATTGGGACTATGCATACAGAGCTGCTCGTGCAGGGCGTTGAGATCAAATAGCTCGTGATCGGGGACGTTTTGATAGACGAATAAGTATCTGTGAAGGAATCTTCAAACCTATCTTATCGAAACACCATAGGCAAATCATATTCAAGACTCGATTCGCAGAATTATTATAAATTAAGTTTGAATATTCATAATGAAGATAGTGGTTTATGCAATAAAACATGTTTCTTTATTCATTCAGAACATTATGATTTTATTATTTTTTTCTTAACCAATAACACCATTACATACTACATATAATGATCTGCGATATGTTGTACTTCTTTGGGGGAGGTATTGATGACATAGTCAAAGATGTAGACTACCGTTGTTTATTCATTTTCCGAGTGCGGTTGCTCCCCTAATTGCTGACATTATTTTTTTAACACCACCACAAAATACGATGGTATTCAACAATTCGATCATCAAGGATGAGGCAGTAAGCTGCTGTATTTGGTGAGAAGGGTGTTGCTGACTTGAATTCCAAGCGAATGTCAACTGGGCCGCTTTTCAGATTCATTTTGCTGTGAACAATCAATAACAATCAGTGGAGCGATGTCCAAAAATTGCAATTTGTTCATGATGGGCTCCATCTCCTTGCCGTAATAGGAATCTTGAAAATTTATAAACATATTATACAAAGTAGAATATTGGTTATGATCTACATCAAGATTCAAATTTCCATCGGAATAACTTTGTGAATTAAGAAAGAGTTTCACATCATGGATTTTACAATGATCGAAGCGGATGGCATTAGCTGTGGGGGCATTTTTTCGTCCTATTTGAAAATCTAGGATAACATATCGTGGTTTCTCCAACGGATTGGATGTTTTAACTGCCCAAACTTGTTTCGTAGATGCGGGAAGTAAAGGATATTCATATAACTCCCAGGTGCGGAAAGCCATCATAATAGGAGCGTCTTTTGCAATCAAATTGAGCAATTGAATCTTCCGTTCATCCGACACTTTGATATATGGAATTTGCCATTCAATTTTCTGCTGAGTAAGCTTGTGCAGGATTTCGCTCAGTGATTGGTTCCTGGAGGATTGCGTTGATATCAGTCTTCGATCTAGTAATTATAAGTTCATGTTTCGCATTAACAATGACTTTTGTATAATCCTCGGCAAAACGGAGAATCAAACTTAATGGTATGGAAATATCAAAACATCCATCAGCACTTGTTAATGTATCAGCACTATCGATATCATTGTTTTTAAGCCACCCAGCGTTTTCCAACTTACACCATTGATTGGGGCTTTAAGATATATAGTTTTTCGTGACACCAGTCAATCCTACGTTTTTCGTACGATCAATTTCAATACCATTCAGTTCATATCTTATTTCCTCAAAAAAATCACAAATGGCGTTGTTTACGAGTCTCGTCCTCTCTGCTGGGGTAATACCATCTTCTTTGGTCAATCTCCCATAAATGTGTATATAACTCTTACTAGGTAGCAAGCATAAATCCTGATGTTGTACTGTGATGGAAATTTCATCATTATTACCGAATCCTGATGATGAGAATGGTTGATGTACATGCATCTCATGATGAGATACAGACTCATCGAATACCACGGAAGATTTCTGAATTTTCAAGATGTTCTCCATATTACATATTCGGCTTCAAGTTCAAACTTTTCAGAAATTGAATGCTCTGCTGTGTTAACTGATTCCTAGACCTTTGATGACTGAGAGCACGCTGGTGAGGTAATGTGCTTTTATACGCCTTTCCAATCTTGGCTCTGAATACAATACCCATTATATTCGCTTAACGTGAAGTCTTATCCTGATTATTTCACCTTGGAAATTGATTAATTCACCGTCCTGATCCACCAGTCTGAGCTCTAGATGATGTATTGCTTGCACAGTGATCGGGAGATAAATGAGATTTGTTGGAACTTCAACGATCTTATATCCAGGTACCGTAGGGAAAAATTCATGAATCAGATGCACTTTCTTTCCATTAACATAAGCGCCACCAGTAATATTACATTCCACACAGGATTCGCACAGGTAAATCAAATGTATGGGTGTTATTTGGTACAAGAATTCTATTATTGAATCCTAACAATCTGCCAATCGAATCGTTAGGTTCGAAATTAATTGTACAGTCACATTTGATTTCACTACATAAAGTATTATTATTTGGTTTTAAGTTAAATGAAACACCTTTCTGTTGCAGACTCTTCTGCAAATAATTATGAATGTCATCAATTTCATAACTGCCGGGGGGTATTGCGATTGTATTTTCTATTTCATTATGAGAATAATAAAAGTTATTTTTCCCCTCATCAATATTGGGAATTGAGTTGAATGTTAATAGTTCAACCAGCGCTAAACTATACTGGTGATTCGGTGATAATTCAGATGACTGTCTCATACTCTTGATATTTTATATGATTATACTTAACAATGCTACCAACACCGAAATAATCTATTTTAAGTTCTTTTGGCGGTTGTAAATTGCCAAACCTATCAAAATAGATGACTCCTTTATTCCGTTTTCTGTATGCAACCCAGTGTGTATCCGGACCATCTCTATCATCTAAATTAACAATAGCTAATTCATTCTTTTGAGGCCCCTTACTGGGTAGTGCATTTCTCATATATACTCTGGGGAAAAATGGGATTTTCATTTGGAAAATCTCATAATATCAAGATCACTGAGCGGTCGGTGTGGTAGCCTTATATGTTTTTTTGGATTCACATGAATTCCTCATCCTGTTTTATAAGGATTCAAATATAAACCTTTCCCCATCGCAATGGCCTGCATTGTTTCATTATGTCGTTTACTCTCAGCAAGCGCACGTTTGGCGGCACTTGCATCATTCACTGCTTTTGCAATTCCTGCAGCGCCTCCGGCTAAAGCTTCCGTTGCACTTGAACCAGCAAATAAGGAAATCAAAAATGGTAAGATTCCACCAATTTTTACTGAAACAATGTTCTTGGGGATTTTATGAAAAGTTTTCCTCCAGCTTTTCGAACAGGATCTCGTGCCCCCTCAAGGGCGGATTTGATCGCGTCTCCAGGACGTATTTCATGTTTCGCTGCGCGTATAATCTGCTTCAAAGCTTTCTTTTTCCTGCTGGCGACACCACATTGTTTTTTCTTTTCACAGAACGTTGTCTAGCTTGTTTCTTCGTTTTGAAGCTTCGTTTTACTTTTGATGGCATTAGCCACAATCGAGGCAGCAACTCTTCCCCAACGTTTGAGTCGTTAGATAAGACAGACCTCCACGCTTGCTGTTCTCAAATTTTATCGGCGGTGTGCCTGGCGGCTAAATTTTCGCAATTTTTTGAGTATGTGATATCATGAACCGTACATGCCCTATCTAAAGCATTAATACCAGGATCACCGCAAGCTAACCTCTCAGATAGTTTCGTTCCTGGTCTTCAGTACTGATAACCAGGAATATGTAGTTCGATTGGTAACTTCTTAATGATCTTATTGAGCAATCCTTTACCCCTTTTCTTACTTATGTTCCCTTCCATTGGTAGTGAAAGACTGATTATATCGGTATAAATACTCACTATTTATACTATTCCAGCTCACTTTAATAGTAGAAGGGGCAATATTCATCGAAAATGAAATTTACGGAGCAGGGAGTGAAATTGCCTATTTCCAATTTTGATGAGATAGTGCAGAGTAATGATGAGATGAAACCGAAACATCTAATTGCGGGAAGACGAATGCATTATTATCTCTCATTACACACCCCAATGGTTTAAGGTTTGAAAATGTGTATGTCTATTTAAAATCCGTGAGCCAACCGAAATATGAGTTTCTGAAGAATCTTCTTAAATTAACGAAGACAGTTGGATATTTTCGATTCAATCAACATGAAGAAGTCATAAAACCAGCCGATGCAAATCGCGACGCAATCTTCATTTTTGATGATGGTGCATGCGAGAAACAAGACAACATTCGAGCATTCGTTTGTATGGGGAGCAATCAGGATGTTGATAGTTTCTACCTTTGTCAGACATATTCTCGGATTCCAAAATATCTAGTGCGGGATAATGCAAATTTGCTTCTATTGTTTAAACAGGATGACATGAATTTGAAGCATATGTATGAGGACCATGTCAATACCGATATGACATATAATGAGTTCAAAACATTGTGCTCATCGTGTTAGACTATTAACAAATATAGTTTTCTTGTTATTGATAAAGATAGAGAACTGAATGATGGAACGTATCGAAGAAGATTTGATTGTTTGATAAATACATAGAACACATGAAGATTGATTTAGTCATAATTAAAACCTCAACATGGTCAGGGGCAATTTTAACAAAGAACAACATATGCTAGAGCAAATTGCTCACGCAAGTGCAGCAATTCGAGAAAAGCACAAACTTTTGAAATCAGGAAATGATGCTACACAAAAAGGGTTTTCAAGCCAGTGATTAGGCCACTACAGGAGCTTGTTGACCAATCTGTTCCAGAGCTAAAAAAATTCATAAAGTCAAATCAGAAATTCAACCATCAAATGTCGCAGAAATAGCTAAATATTAAGGTTCTCCGAGAATCGTTGAACAAACATCAAGACCGTTAACAAAAATAGAATTCCAAGATGCTTCCTTGAATGATGATGATGATGATAACGAGGATTCTGATGATCTCTATCATTCCATCCATGAAAATGAGCACAACCTTACGGACGAATACCTAGATTTACTCAAAACTCCCAATGAAATGAAAAACGTAGACACAACTGTTGGTGTTCGTATGAAAAACGAGGAAATGGTACTTGGGGTAACTCCGATCGATTTCCAAGAAGGTCAAATACAAGTCGGAGGTCAGGAGTTTGAACAAACATCAGGGTTTCTTGAATTACTTTTCAAGATGGAACCTGATATTGATATGATCACAGATAAAGATCGACACATGTTTACAACAATCGTAAAAATCACTAACGTCGATAAGAAGTGGTAGAAGGCAGATAAATCTCGGAGGAAAACAGGTATAGAACGGTTGAATAAGATCCAATCTCCAGAGGGTAGAGCGTTGGTCAATCATATGATTGTCAAGAGAACACGTAACATAGATTATGTATATTGGGATGACCCAAATGAACTAATAGATCGGCTCCGTTGACTGTACGCATCTCAAGCTGCAGGTAATAATAATCATAATAATGAAATATTTTCAATTATCGGAGAATTAAGAGAGGCTGGATTGATATATTAAGTTTAGTATCATTGTCAGTATCAAAATGAGCGTTGATGTGTTTGGACGTCATGTGAATAGGGAAGCCCCTCGAAACATACAAGGCCGACCAGGCAGAGGCTTCAAACTCACACACGATGGTGAGTTTGATATGAACAATAAACAAATATGCAATATTGCCGATGCTGCAGAAGATAATGATGCAGTTTCCATGAAGATTCTTCGATTACGTATCGATTCACTACAAAAACTCGTGAGTGACAAATTAGGCATCAGTCTAGTAGAAGACGACATGCAGAAGATCACAGGCAATCCGAGCATAGAGTATCATTCTGCTGGAACGAGTGACAATATTGATGTACAAGGTAAACCGCCAATAGTGAAACGTGCCAAGAGGGATTCCAAAACTCATCAAAAGCAAATCATTTTTCTGTCTAGAAAGAAAGAATCATTCGAAACTGAGAAGGAAGCGATTGTTGAAGAACTTCATAAACCAGCACGCAGAAATTACCCTAGGCGACATGTTGATATACGAGATCTTGATGAAACATGGCAGGCTGATCTTGTTCATATGTCAGCATATGCCAATGAAAACAATAGTCGTAAATTTTTGTTGACAGTCATTGATATTTTCCTGAATATACATAGTGTGTACCGATTGAAACGAAAAGTGGATTGCATGTAACAGAAGCCATGCAATCTGTACTCTTACAAGGTCCTGTACCTCAAAATTTACATGTGGATCATGGGAAAGAGTTTTATAAAAACTATTCAAGAATCTTATGGAAAAATTCAATATGAAGATGTATGACAATGACACAAAACATCGAACTACTGGTATGAAACCTAAAGATGTGAATGATGAAACTAAAAAATTTCTTCGCCACCGCATTTATAGCAAATTTGAAGCTAATAAACGTCACATGAAAAAATTCAAGATTGGTGAAAAAGTAAGAATCACCAAATATAAGCATTTTTTGAAAAGGGTTATACTCCGAACTGGACCACGGATTTTTTTAACATCAGTAAAATACGAAATACTCATCCAATTACATATAAATTGAGCGATTAGCAGGATAATCCCATTCCGGGTGGGTTTTATGAAGAGGAACTCATGAAAGTGAAACATGCAGATATCTACCTGCTTGAAAAAGTTATAAGAACGCGAGGTAACAAACCATCTGTGAAATGGTTGGGATTTGATAATTCTCATAATAGTTGGATAAATCATTCAGATGTGTAAATTCTTTTTAATTAATCAATAAACAACTTCAAACTTGTGAATACGTTTTATGTTATCTTTAATACCAAACGTGTACATGAGTTACTATAAGTAAAGAATTCAATTGTCATACCCTCACGGGAGAGTATCAGTTGTATGAGATGATATCGTACGTTTGGCATCTTCCCAACTCAGTACAAGTTTGTTCTGACAAATTGTATGTACTTCATGTTGTTGACTTCGTATGAAATAATGTGCTCTTTTAAGGCGTTTTTTATTGGAAAGACATTCTTTAAAATCCTCAAATGTAATTTTCCTTAGTGTAGCAGCTGTAGCACCCTTCCCCTTCTTCTGAATGGCTTTTTTCTTAGTTTTCTCATTCTCACCATCCCGCTCCAGCAACCTAAACGCATATGTCTTTGCGCGCAAGCCCACGAATTCAGTCATAATTCTCCCATTGTTGTCATCCTTCATTAGGCCTAGGACTTTTTTGTTTGCTGATGGTATCCCATACTCATTATCAGGTTCATAATCAGATATATCAAACATTTGTATGTCTCGTTTCATAGACTCACAAATATTTGGTACCTGAAATAAATATAGTAAACTATCTGTATCAGTATACATCAATTTGGTAGAATCTCCGAAATTACGCTTAACATAGTTGTAATGGAAATCATATACAATTGTTTTCGATACATCCAAGATTGTAAATCCAATGTAGATCGGTTTTTTGAAATTTACGAATGTCCTGCTCATTTCAATAATCACCATATCATCATCGAACACAGTACAGCCATGGAAGTTTGGCTTCGCAATGAGACCTTTCGCTCCATATCGTCCTTGGCACTGTGTGACAAGTTCGATATCTTTCTGCTTTCTCACATTCACCATCGTTTTTTCCGAAAACAGCATTGTTCATCAACTTGTAAAGGTTTTTTTCGAATTCATTCTTCGATTGTTGTCTTTTGATGGTATTTAGATCAATGTATGGTTTCAATCAAGGTTTCTGATTGAATTTCAGAATCCGATGTACACATTTTAATTTCATTTTAAGAACTATATATTGCTTCAAATTCCTGTAATGTATCACATATTTCTCTATTGGAAGAAGTGTGGTGGCTAGCTTAATATGTTTACCCTGGTGGTGTGAAATGTTCAGGACATAGCGGAAAATCTTTATGCTACTCATTTATGGGTATTCTAGATCAACTTCAAGAATATAACCTACTGGGGAATCCTCTGAAACTGTTACAACATTGACAGAATTGGATGGTAGGGTCATACTCATGGCAGCCCCATATAAATTGTTAACATCGTAATACATTAAATATGATGTTTCTGAAGTTGGATCATAGAATGTACCCATAAAGGCATTATTTGCTTCAGCGTATCAATTGGCACATTGTGCTGTACCGCCCCTGATATCTTTCTGAATGAATAGTATCATTTCAATTCACTCCTGTATACTTAAGCATGGCGTCAAATGCCAATCCTGGTGCTGTATAGTAGTGTGGTGGATCTAATTCATAAGTATAGAAGCATCAGAATAGTTCTAAGTATAGAAAACATCAGCCAGCAGTAAAACATCGGTCTGAAGGTAAAGATCTGAATACTCTCCCAATGTCTGAATATTGAAACCATTCCATACGTTGATGGCATGCTGATAATCTTCATCAGTGATATGCTCATCAGATAGTTTCGAATAAAATGCTTCTTTGGCAGGCAATTTGCTATTATCTAATCTATGCCAATCATCAATGTATTCATAGGGGTACAACCTTCCCATACATAATGGAACATGATAAACCGAACTTTTCGGAATCAGGCTGATATTTTTTGGTGATTTCTTTATGTTCATCGTGAAGATCTTTTGCCAAACTTTGGAGACTACTGGCCACGAAACGAAACGAATCCATGAAACGCAAAGTTATAGAAGTCCCAGCAATATACTTAGTGAAGGGTATATATCGATCTTTGTTCACCGGAAGAATTCTCAAGTTACCATCAAAAGATGTTGCACAACTCTGAATGATGAGATGACGGTCTAACCAGAGAGATTATGAAATACAAACGGAATAGTATGAGAATCTTGGAATTGCAAATTATATCTGGAATGCGCAGCTCTGAGATATTTTCCTGTTAAGTGACTATGATCACGCACTTTACCGTCCATACTCAATGGTTTTTTGCACAGATAACAAATGACTGCTGACTGAAACGCTTCAATTTGCTGATCTGTTAATATTTCCATTTCCATCTTTTTTGCCAAATGCGTTTCAACTGCAAATGCTAACGATTTCATTTGTGTTGTGAACAAAATAATACAACTAGGTCCTCACAAATATTCGTATTTTGAGAGTGAATCCTCATAAGCGCATTCCAAATAAAATGCAATACTATGAGGAATATGAAGATCTTCATTAGTTGGGTGAATCATACACTCCACGTCCGCATAAACAACGAATGGATCGAGGTTAGAATGTTGAACATTTTTAAAATGTAGGATTTTGTCCTCCTCTTGGGGTAATACCATTCTTACTCTGTTTAAATTCATACATCTTCTTTATGACGCTCGAATGATTCAAATTTATTACCGCATCCGTCCTGATTCGAATCTTGAATGCAGACTTCAGCTTCTTCCATTGCACCCGTTTCGGAGCTCTTTCTTTTTTCAACGCACCTGATTCTTTCACACGGGTACCATATTTCAAATGGAGCTTGAAGGTTTCCTCAAACCATAGCAATTCTGCGATTGTAGCTTGTACCCCACTTTTTTCACCCTATATTTAACGTTTCTCAAATACTTATTCAGTAATTTGATACTTTTTTACGTTAACTTGCACATAACCTCCACTTGATTATGCGATATATGCGGGAGCTCTCGGTGTGCATTTCTCAATACTCGTAATATTTTTTTCCTCACGTTATCCATTTGTCAGTAGCACAATCGCGACTGATTGGTGGCTGCTCATTCAGACTTCCTATATATACTGTGAGAAATGAGTCATTTTTTTTCGTGAACGAACCATTACTGACAAATTTATATCATTAAACTATCAGATGATGGTTTCAAATTTCCGCTCTTGACGATTCCAGATGACTCATCTCGAACATTCTGGAGCATGATGATGTCATATTACAGGTATATAAGACTACCACCCTCTTGGAGGTTTCAGTCCAATTACCGCTTTCATACTAAGCATCCCAAAAATCTACGAGCGGTTAACGCAATTACGAGATGGACTTCTCAGCCATTAACAAAGCTGCTGCTGCTGCTTCCTATTTACCTACCAGGGAAATAAAGGAAATGGAGTTGAAGAAACACTAGTCTGTAACCAAATGTAGAACAGTTTCTACGAAGTTTGACCCAGTATCGTCATAACCTTAGATAAAGAATTCACCGTATTCTTACCTAAACGAGTGGTGGAGATCCTATTGGATGATGAGAAGCAGTACAAAAAATTGGAACAAGGTGCGAAGGAGGATCGAATCAAATTTGAGTATCTTGGAGAGGGTACCAAAAACCAATTTATTGAGAGTGAAGCCAGCATTTAACTGTATCCACTGTTACATGATCCTAGACTATATGATGTCATATTATATCAATATTATGTTATATCTTATTCTATTATCTTATATCGTATGATGTGGAAACGATCCGAAAAATAATATGTAAGAAGTATTGTTCACCAATCCATTGTAATACATTCACATGTCATTGTGCGTTTATTACTATGGCTATAAGCCTCAAAAGCCGCCTCGCATGAATCTGGGGGGGGGGGGGGGTGCTGGATTCAAATCATACATACTATATCTGTTAGAGAGTAGAAAAGATAAAAAAAAAGTCCTAAGCAGGATTTGGACCCGGCGTCCCCCCAGTTCAGTTTCACGCGAGGCAGTTTTTCCTCCAAGTAAGCAGCTGAGACTTTGGGCTTCAAAATGCATAAACATAGGAAGAAGTGTAAGCGGCAATGAAATTAGTATATATATATATATATATATATATATGTATACGTATGCATATACATATACACATACATATACATATATATACATATACATATATAAATATCCCGATAGTCCCAGTCGGGATTCGAACCCGAGACTCCCAGTTACGCGCCGGGCACTTTTCCAACTAAGCTACCGGGCATATAGAGACTTTCCATTCTCAAATTCGATCAGTAACCACCACCTCCCCGTCTGAAGGCATTTATTAAATTAAATTAACGATAGATCGAAAATTTAAGAGAAAAAAATCCCGATAGTCCCAGTCGGGATTCGAACCCGAGACTCCCAGTCACGCGCCGGGCACTTTTCCAACTAAGCTACCGGGGATATAGAGACTTTCCATTCTCAAATTCGATCAGTAACCACCACCTCCCCGTCTGAAGGCATTTATTAAATTAAATTAAAGATAGATCGAAAATTTAACAGAAAAAAAAAACATATATATATATACATATGTATATGCATACGTATACATATATGCATGTGTATATGGGGCATTCCACGTGAATTCGACGGATTTTGGATTTGGCTGAAACTGCGCATGACTATTCATAAGGTGAAAAAAATAGATACGTATTTTGTTGTTTTTTTTTAGTAAACAATTAAGCAATAATTATAAACAAAAGCAAATATCTCCAAAACCTCATTCTTTATTTTGATGAAATTTGGATCACATGTTCTACTATATTTTCCGATCATTTTGAAAAACAAGTTATCATTGGATCTATTCAGGGGATTTTTTTAAGATTATTCAAAGTTCAGTTGATAAAACGCTTTGAATGTGATGTACGTTTTACTGTTAATTTTTGGGTTTCTGTTATTCCTTCTGAAAATTCAAATGAGAAAATATCGAATTTCCCTGAAAATCGAATCAGCGTGAATATTTTTTAATCAAATGAACCTCATATTTGAGTAATTTTTATAAACAAATGAGCATAACTTTGAAATCGCCGATTTTATGAGAAAACATAAAAGACAAAAATGGTTCTTACGAAATTTCGCACTCCACTCTACTATACGGAACGGGGACTCGATCCCAGGACCTCGTGTGCCAAAGACGAGCACACTAACCACACGGCCATCGCCGTCGGTGTAAACTTTTACTTGTATCCTGATTGGATACTTTAGGAGGTGTATGAAAGTCATTATCAAATTCACAACATCACTTGCTTACCTAGTATAAAACTGAATATCTACGCATCCTTGGGATCTTATTTAATATTACTCTAGTAGCTTTCTAATATGGAATGTACACATGGTCACGGCGTAGTTGCGAACACAGGTTGTTGGGTTCCGAAGTCGCCTCCCTACTGACTACGCCAATTCTACATCCATGATACCCGATCACATCATGATTGATACACATAAACTTGAACCCACATCTTCAAATTGCCAACTTTCGTTCTTTGCTAACAACAAACTCCGCTCCTTCATCGGCACGCCAAATAATCGTAATAATAATTTTTTGAATATTAATTTTTTATATAAACTATTAACCGACATAATGGTTCTTACGACGATTGTATATAGTTGTAAATAGATGTAGCTGATGAATATGTGTTAAATAAGATCTAAAGGAGACGTAGATATTCACTTTTATATTAAGCATGCCAGCGATGTGGTAACTGTGATGATGACTTGCATATACCTCCTATAGTATTGCATTGAGATACAAGTAAAAGTCTACAGTGACAAACTAGCTTGCGTGATGAAAATAGGGTCTAACTGGTCTACTGCTGCTAAATACATTCTCGTGTTCTATTTTTTCCATAAATATCAATAGTTTTGAGCGCACGACCATTTGTTTATAAATCTGCGCGATGAAGATTAAGTAATTTTCGTTCATATTGGGATATCTCTGAAACTCTTCTTCGGACAAAAAAATTTGTATATATTTTTTATGCGAAATTTCGTAAGAACCATTTTTGTCTGTTATGTGTTCTCATAATATCAGCCATTTCAAAGTTATGCTGATTTCTTTATGAAAATTACTGAAATATGAGGTTTATTTGATTAAAAAATATTCACGCTGATTCGATTTTCACGGAAATTCGCAATTTTCTTATTTAAATTTTCAGAAGGAACAACAGAAACTCAAAAATTAGCAATGAAACGTACATCACATTCAAAGCGTTTTATCAACTCAACTTTGAAAAATCATCAAAAAATCCCCTTAATAGATCCAATGATGACTTCTTTTCAAAATGATTGGAAAATATAGTAGAATATGTGATCCAAATTTCATCAAAATCAAAAATGGGGTTTTTGAGATATTTGCTTTTCTTGATAATTATTGCTTAATTGTTTATTTAAAAAAAAAACAACAAAATACGTATCTTTTTTTTCCACCTTATAAATAGTTATGCGCAGTTTCAGCCAAATCCAAAACCAGTCGGTTCCAGGTCCGTCGAATTCACGTGGAATGCCCCATGTGTATATGCATATGTATATGCATGTGTATACGTATATATGTATATACATATGTATGTGTATATGTATATGTATATGCATGCTTGTATGTATATGTATATGTATGTGTATGAGTATATGTATGAGTATATGTATGAGTATATGTATGAGTATATGCATATGTATATGTCTAACGGTTACTTTGAGGACACAAGCTGAAAACCCCTTAAAACGGTATATAAACCCATGTTATGATAGCCTAGCCTGAAATCCTCATCAATTCTGGATTATTAGATTGGTTTTTGCATTAAATTTCATGAATTGTTTTGTATGGGGACCATTGTATTATGTATTGTTTAAGGACATCTACATTATTTTAAAGAACGACTACTATGGGGACATCTATATACAAAATTTATATGCAAAGTATGGTTCGAGGACAATCATATAGTGGCTATTATGGGGACATATAAATGTTTGTTAACCCACATACAATTGCAATTTGCATTTGCATGTTATTATTACAAATCATCACTTATTAACTTCATTCGGTATATTTTCGCAATCCTCACTGTACACCCTACATCATTAGCCTCGGGGCCTCGTAGTCCAGGGTAGTGTCCCCATAGAATACATACAGTAGCATATAAGTGTCCCCGTAGAATACCTACAGTAGACTATGAGTGTCCCTGTACAATACGTACAGTAGAATAAAAGTGTTCCCCTAGAATATGATAATCTTCGTAGAATACGTACAGTAGAAAATGAGTGTCCCTGTATAATATGTACAATAGAATAAAAGTGCTCTCATAGGATATGTACAGTAGAATACAATTGTCCTCCCCGCGCCGGTATCTGATGTTTCGACATTCCTTCAGGGGGACTACTGGACACCCATCCGGTTGGGGCCGACTTTCGGTCTTTTAGAGGATCGTATTGCTGATCACAGGTTAAACCTCTAGAAAACCTAGTGGTACAATGGCAGGTGGCTATGATGGAAGCTACACCCCCCTCCCCGCCGCCCAGCATCGGGTTAAGTTCCCGATGACTTTCCTTTAAGGTGACCTTAAAGTTGACTCCGGAGCAGTCCCCAAACTATACAAACAGTGGAAAATATGACAAAGGGTGTCCCCATAAGGGCCATATGTCCTCATAGAATACTATCTATACTCCAAAATGTCCCTGAAATAACCGTTGGATATATAATGGGATTCCCAGAAGTAGAGATCGAGCCTATCAGGTCAACCATTTGTTTATCGACTCACAGTTGGCAAAATCATTAACTATGTTAAATATAGTATGATTTCTTTCGCCGGCGTCAATTGCGTTTCCCCCCCCCCCCATAGCTGCTGTTTCAGTATTCCTTCAGGGGGACTACTGGACACCCATCTGGTTGAGGCCGACTTTCGGTCTTTTAGGGGATCGTATTGCTGATCACAGGTTAAACCTCTAGAAAACCTAGTACTACGATGGCAGGTCGCTATGGTGGAAGCTACACACCCTCCCCCCCCCCCCCGAGCCTACCTGCAACGGGTTAAATTATCGATCACTTTCCTTTAAGGTGACCTTAAAGTTGACTTCGGAGCAGTCCCCAAACTATACAAACCGTGGAAAGTATGACGAAGGGTGTCCCCATAAGTGCCATATGTCCTCATAGAATACTATCTATACTCCAAAATGTCCCTGAAATAACCGTTGGATCCATAATGGGTTCCCAGAATTACACATCGAGCCTATCAAGTCGACCATTTGTTGATCGACTCATAGTTGACAAAATCATTAACCACCTTAGATATAGTATGTTTTCTTTGGCCTCCGTCAATTTCATTTGCCCCCCCCCCCCCCCCGCCACACTGTAGTTGCTTTTTCAGCATTCCTTCAGGGGGGCTACTGGGCACCCATCCGGTTGAGGCCGACTTTCGCCATTGTAGGGAATAGTATTGCTGATCACAGGTTAAACCTCTAGAAAACCCAGTGCTACGATGGCAGGTGGCTATGATGGAAGCTACTCCCCCCGCCCCCCCCCTCTCTACATCGGGTTGGGTTCCCGATGACTTTCCTTTAAAGTGACCTTAAAGTTGACTTCGGAGCAGTCCCCAAACTATACAAACCGTGGAAAATATGACGAAGGGTGTCCCCATAAGTGCCATATGTCCTCATACAATACTATCTATACTCCAAAATGTACCTGAAATAACCGTTGGATATATAATGGGATTTCCAGAAGTACAGATCGAGCCTATCAGGTCAGCCATTTGTTTATCGACTCACAGTTGGCAAAATCATTAACTATGTTAAATATAGTATGATTTCTTCCCACGCCGTCAATTGCGTTTGCCCCCCCCCCCCATAGCTGCTGTTTCAGCATTCCTTCAGGGGGACTACTGGACACCCATCGGGTTGGGTTCCCGATGACTTTCCTTTAAAGTGACCTTAAAGTTGACTTCGGAGCAGTCCCCAAACTATACAAACCGTGGAAAATATGACGAACGGTATCCCCATAAGTGCCATATGTCCTCATAGAATACCATCTATACCCCGAAATGTCCGTTGGATATATCTGGATATATATCGATCGCGAATTCCATTGCGGTAATGGGATTCCCAGAAGTACACATCGAGCCTATCAGGTCTACCATTTGTTTATCAACTCACAGTTGGGAAACTTAATAACTATCTTAGATATAGTATGATTTCTTCCGCCTCCGTCAATTTGGTTCCCCCCCCCCGTAGCTGCTGTTTCAGCGTTCCTTCAGGGCGACTACTGGACACCTATCCGGTTGTGGCCGACTTTCGGTCGTTTAGGGGATCGAATTGCTGATGGCAGGTTAAACCTGTAGAAAACCTAGTGGTACAATGGCAGGTCGCTATCATGGAAGCTACACCCCCCCCCCCCCCCTACAACGCGTTAAATTCCCGATGACTTTCCTTTAAGGTGACCTTACAGTTGACTTCGGAGCAGTCCCCAAACTATACAAACCGTGGAAAATATGACGAACGGTGTCGCCATAACTGCCATATGTCCCCGTAGAATACTATCTATACTCCGAAATGTCCCTGAAATAACCGTTGCATATATATGGATATATATGGATCGCGAATTCCATTGAGGTAATGGGATTCCCAGAAGTACACATAGAGCCTATCAGGTCGACCATTTGTTTATCGACTCACAGTTGGCAAAATCATTAACTAGCTTAGATAGAGTATGATTGCTTCTGCCGCCGTCAATTTCGTTCCCCCCCCCCCCACAGCTGCTGTTTCAGCATTCCTTCAGGGGGACTACTGGACACCCATCCGGTTGGGGCCGACCTTCGGTCTTTTGGGGTATCGTATTGCTGATCGCAGGTTAAACCTCTAGAAAACCTTGTGGTACAATGGCAGGTGGCTATGATGGAAGCTATACCCCCTCCCCGCCCCCGGCATCGGGTTAAGTTCCCGATGACGTTCCTTTAAGGTGTCCTTAAAGTTGACTTCGGAGCAGTCCCCAAATTATACAAACCGTGGAAAATATGACGAAGGGTGTCCTCATAAGTGCCATATGTCCTCATAGAATACTATCTATACTCCGAAATGTCCCCGAAATAACCGTTGGATATATAATGGGATTCCCAGAAGTACAGATCGAGCCTATCAGGTCGACCATTTGTTTATCGACTCACAGTTGGCAAACTTAATAACTATCTTAGATATAGTATGATTTCTTCCGCCGCCGTCAATTGCGTTTGCCCCCCCCCCCCCCATAGCTGCTGTTTCAGTATTCCTTCAGGGGGACTACTGGGTACCCATCCGGTTGGGGCCGACTTTCGGTCTTTTAGGGGATCGTATTGCTGATCACAAGTGAAACCTCTAGAAAACCCAGTGCTACGATGACAGGTGGCCATGATGGAAGCTACTGCCGCCCCCCCCCCCCCTGCATCGGGTTGGGTTCCCGACGACGTTCCTTTAAAGTTGACCTGAACGTTAACTTCGGAGCAGGCCCCAAAGTATACAAACCGTAAAAAATATCGTGAAGTCTGTCCCCATAAGTGCCATATGTCCTCATAGAATACTATCTATACTCCAAAATGTCCCTGAAATAACCGTTGGATATATTAGGGATCGCTGATTCCATGGAGGCAATGGGATTCCCAGAATTACATATCGAGCCTATCAAGGCGACCATTTGTTCATCGACTCACAGTTGACAAAATCACAGGCGGCATAGAGATTGTGTTATCCTCTGATATAGTATGAAGATATGCCCACTACTTAAGAAGTGTTTATATTATAATCAATCGATAACTTGCCTGTAAGATCGGGAAGTTAAAGAGTGAGCACATAAAGGGATTTGAGTAATCTTTCCTATGTCCTTTATGGATATAAGGTACACCTCAGGAATTCCCCCCGTAAGATAGAAATGGCCTCAAACAAGGCAATATAGATCTAAAAATGATATCAAAGTAACCGTCCGATTAACAATGAATAAATCTAACGTTAGAGTTATCTTAAAAAGAGGTCCTCAAAACAGACATTGAGCTGTCTTAGTTTGCTTTTCTTAGCTTTTTCGTGTCTAAAAAACTAAACTTTAGCTGTTTAGTGTCCCTGTATAATACGTACAATAGAATAAAAGTGCTCCCATAGGATATGTAACGTAGAATACAAGTGTCCCCGTAGTGGTCAGTAATGGATATATTTTGTGTATTTAGTGAATTACTTTATGAAAGTATAGAAACAAATCAAACATAGGTATCACATAGATATGTTATTGAGATGGAAATGGTTTTTAAATTCCAAAAATCATAAGGGTAGATTAGTAATCGTAGTAATAGAATTTGGAATTAGACAATAAACGCAAGAATTAATAGAGCAAAAGTGAGGGCCAGATCTCTGATGAAAATAATTTTTAAATTCCAAAAATCATAAGGGTAGATTAGTAAACGTAGTAATAGAATTTGACATTAGACAATAAACGCAAGAATTAATAGAGCAAAACTGAGGGCCAGATCTCTGAAGAAAATGATTTTTAAATTGCAAAAATCATAAGGGTAGATTAGTAATCGTAGTAATAGAATTTGGAATTAGACAATAAACGCAAGAATTAATAGAGCAAAACTGAGGGCCAGATCTCTGATGAAAATCATTTTTAAATTCCAAAAATCATAAGGGTAGATTAGTAAACGTAGTAATAGAATTTGACATTAGACAATAAACGCAAGAATTAATAGAGCAAAACTGAGGGCCAGATCTCTGAAGAAAATGATTTTTAAATTGCAAAAATCATAAGGGTAGATTAGTAAACGTAGTAATAGAATTTGACATTAGACAATAAACGCAAGAATTAATAGAGATAAACTGAGGGCCAGATCTCAGATTGAATTAACTACTTGTTTTCTTTCGATATGTATGCAGCCACGACCTCATCTGGGCAACGGTACGTCCTCTCAAACAATCACTACTATTGATGAGACGTTGCATTTCTTTTCCAAAAGGAATGCTGCCATTTTCCAATCGGCTTCTAAATGCAGTTAGCACTGTAGAACGTTGGTTATCGCTCCAACCTCGTCTAGGCGTTGAGCAGCCAGATTGACCAGACATTTCACTGTGGTGACCACGGAATCTCGATGATGTGTTTGGCTCAAAAATAGAGTCTTCCTGCGAAGCACTCGGTTCATCAACAGTACCTCGCTGTGGAACGCCCTCCGTTTCCTCATCAGTAGAATCGTCTTCGCCCTGTACGAGATTGAGAATTTCTGAGATTTTCACAATGTCAGTTGTTGCCACACGTTGGCGATAAATTTGCTTGTGAATATTTTCATGATGCCCCATAAAATTAGCAAGATCTGTTACTTGACTATTCTGGAGATTCAGGTTGATACATCTAGTGGCAATGTGTTTTCTTAATTCTGATCCACGCAGACGATGCGGAATTTCTGCTCCACATTTCACAGAGTATACTCTCATTAAATTGCACGCTCTCAGGTATCTCTTACGATTCTTGTCTTTAGAAGGAAGTCCAAATAGGTGTTCGTTCGTCTGGGGAACGGTTGCAGTATGACGGTAATCGACGATCATTTCCATGCACTCGGCTGTCTCATTGTCGACTAAAACAGGCACCGGACGATTCTTTTTGCCACGAATCAGGAATCGTACGTACTTGTTTGCGAAAATTTTCGCTTCTCCACTTAGGGTTTCATAGGCCTCCTTATCAGCCATTTCGTGGATGCCATGAGCGCTGCGATATTCCTCAACCCTGAGCCTCTCCAGCTCGCCTGGTCGACGTCGATTGAAAACTTGAAGAGACAACAACGTAGTTTCAGCAAGTTTCTTCCATGCCTCAAATGTGAATCGAGTTTTTAAGTGAGACAACCACTTGGTCCTTTCACTGAGGAGGTAGCCATATAGCTTCTGGATATCCTTTGTGCTGGGCAGAAGTACCTCTTTTTCTCTATGGCGCTGCGTTTGGTTTCAGTTACGACTCGATTGATACTAGTACCATAGTCTTCTGCTAATAATTTGAGGAAATCTTCCACCTGCTTCTGCTTCTCCGTCAACTCGCGTTTGATATACTCTGACCTCAGTACTTCTCCGACCTGCTTAAGAAGTGTGCCTAGGGTTGAGCCAACTGCAGGATGCTGGAATGTCTTTGTGTCCGGTAGAAACACTGCGACCTTTCGCACCGCACTAATGACAGCATCGTAACTTCGAGGCTGGAAGACATCCATAAGTTTCGAAATGCTTCCGTTGATCGACTTAATTGCTAGTAACAATCGTCCCATCAGTCGCAGTCTCGCACGGATCATTTGAAACATATGCTGATGAGTCCCATATTTCTCACATTGCTTGTTGGCGAATAGGATAACTAATTCATCATACCTAATGGCTCGAACCACCTCATCTTCTCGAAGGTAAGGGAAAATATACTTGCGTACATCAGCACTAGCTCTTTCATGAACCCTCCCGGAGATTTTCTTGCCTCTCACCTGGATTATCCTCTCATATTTCCCACTTGTTTTTGTACATAGTCGCCAATGATGACGAATTACAGCTCGAGAGTATTGTCCCTTACAGTTACCACATGCTATGAAGTCCTCAGCGGATTTCTGTCTTCCTTCAGATGGACGTCTGCAAACGATCAGTGATCCATTATTAAAACGGCGATCAGTGTTGAACAAATGATTACCATTTTTTCTAATAGTGGCGATAATGTCGTTTCGTTCTTTATTTTTGGGTGGAAGGGCCATGAATTTCTTTACTTCCTCCTCCTTTGCATGCTTCAGTTGCAAGTGTCTAGCCAGTTTCACCTGGAACGTTTTACAAAAGAAACAGAAATGTTTTTTTGCTGTAGAACCTGTTGTGTGTACCATTAACTCTCTGTCATCTGGAGCAGACACTGAGGCATTATCAGCGAGGGTGGTATTGAGTGATGCTGAAAACGTTCTCTCGGTTTCGAGATCCTTCTCAAGGGTATCGTCGTCTGTTGACCAATTTTCTTCATCGTCCAGCTCAGATTCTTCATCATCTCGTGAGCTGTATTCTTTGTCATTATCGTCATCGCCTGACTCATCGAAGCTATCCAGCAGTCGCCGTACCTTCTCAGTTTCTGACTCATCTGTTACCTGCTCCTGACTGTTATTCGTATCGTTATATACATCATTTGATACAGTTTCAACCAATTGATTTTTTGACTTTTCGTCATTTCGACATTGCGCTCTAGTGCTGTACCTACACTTCTGCATCTTATCGTGCCGTGCATCGCTCATTGCTTGGCCATCGCTGCTACAAGATTCTTCGTGTGAGTCAGGTTCCTTTAAAGCTGATTTCCCAGACCCGTGAATTACGGGCTTCACAGATGCGTATTTGTTTCTAATAATGGGTCTATTCTTCTTCATACGCTTTCCGGTATCAGATACTCCATGTTCGACAGAAGGACTTAGTTTTAGTCGCTTGGGCACTGGTATAGAAACAACTTCATCCCTGATAATCTTCGGTTTCACTTTCTCTTTGATTTCCTTCTTCCTCTTCATTCGTGGGGCCTTGCATTCGATGTCATCAACCTTATATGTTCTCTTATGATAAATATCATTATTTAAGGGATCAAGGTCAGGGCCCGCTAACTCGATTCCTGGACTTACTGGAGCAGAGAGGTTCACATAATATACAGAAGGGGACGGATATGCGGTCACTGGAATGCCACTAGATAAAAGTAAGTTGTCAAAATGTTCATCTTTTGATTTCGGTCCAGTTGTGGGATTTCGATCACAACTACCAGTGTTGGGCCTGTCTCCACTTCCTATTGGGCTTCTTTTACCAGTTTCCTGGCGTGCGTCGAAAGTGGGGAGAATATATGTGTCATTCGGCTGGTAATCTGATCCTGATTCAATGTTATTGTGAACCGACACTTGAGGATCGTTCCGACGATCAGCTGACCAATCATGGTCGTTTTTATTGCCTTCATCTGTAGAATAGAAAATTGAGAAAAAAAATTAATTTGTCGGAAAATTAGTAATCACATTATAGTATAATTATAACAATTACCTTGTTTCCGCGGTACTGAAATAATTGAGTTTTGATTCCCACAGGTTTTACTTGGAGTTACCCCTCGAACAGGTGAAGTATATTTGAGTATTTCTCGTAATTCAGGTGAGTCCACACCGACCCTGCAACAGCTCACACTGAGAGAAATTGTCTCATTGACTTCGTGTTTTTTTATGTCCAATTGTTCCTGATTAAATGACTCTGAATCCCCGTATATTGGAAGTCCAAGGTCGCGTTCATCAGGGGGCGTTGGAGCAATTTCCTTCGTTTGTGTATTACAAGCGTCATACGGTTTACTAACTGGCGCCATGCGGGGATACACTCTGGTTCTTCATTTTCTCCTGCAGGTGTCAGGCATGTATCCGTGAAGATGCTGCTGGATTCGATTATTGTGGAACTTTCAGCCGGTTGTCTGCTAGGAGACAGAGAATTACCTTCATTATGATGGTCATTAACGTCAATGAAAACCGTGGGCGACTCAGTAATCACTGGCATCTCTTCAATGAAAAAGCTCATTCTGCGTTCTGCTGTAAATAAAAACAACTATATAAATGATCTGGAAAAATTGCATTTCTGATCATGAGTACGTTGTAAGTTACCTATCTTCTGCACTGCGTCATTGATAACGCCGGGAAAGTCCCCATTAGGAGTTCTCTTCTGAGGATTCTTCTTTGCACTTATCGCCAGAAGCTCACTTGAGGACAGTACACACTTGTGGGCGATTGTGTTTATCTGGGCATTGCAGTCATCAGCTACCAAATCCTCCCCTTCCAGTTTTTCTAGAGTTACCCCGGTTTTATGCCTTCCATCCCTGATTTGCTCTTTCTGGTTCATACCACTGAGTGCCAGTTGATGATGGGTCTGTTGCAAGTTTACACTAGCGGTATAATTCAAGTTGTCGTCATCTTGGTTTAGCTCATCGACATGCCTACTCCCTTTCTTCACTATAGGAGGAGTTTGAGGGACTGCCTCCAGGCTACTGCTTGAGTCAATTATATGAGACTCCTCAGTGTGTCTCTCATGCACAAGTTCTTGACTCTTTTCACCTCTAATTTCTTCGCTTTCAACTAAGGAGTCAACTGCAAGAATGGGCGAGTATGCGAGTGTACTGGGGCTTGTTAACGAATTGGGAAACAGATAGATCACAAAATTCATCTGGCATCAATTCATCGGAAGGTGTGTGGTCCGTGAGGATTGTTAAATTGGTGGGAAGTTTAGTTGTCAATGATTCCTCCACGTTCTGATATGAGTTGCCCTTCAATAATTGCGTTGTTGTACTATCATCGACAATATTGCTCCGGTTGGGCATGGTTGATCCGGTGTTGTCCATTCTCTTCAACGTCAACTCATTGTGGACGATGGATGAAGTTTTTGAGATGGAGTCAGGACCATCATCAGTGTTGATCAATGTAGATGAATCTGTGGTCATTTTTTAAAATCAAGTTTCATCCTTAAGACATACTAAAATGAATAGATGTGGCCAACCCAATGAAACCGGCCTTGATGACCGGTTTTAGCACTAGAGATATTTGACTTTTACTGAAGAATTATGTGTAAACATAATACCGGCCATAAGGACTAGTTTCACGTGGCCGGCTATATAAGGGGTGTCCCACAACTGCGCACTCTAAATTTGGGGGTGGAAAGAGGATAGAATTTAGAGTGCGCAGTTGTAGGAAAGCCTGTATACTGAAATGAATTAGTAGGAAGCAGGTTAACCCCTCAAGTACGGGGCCAGCCCATAGCGCGCGATGTGTCCGCATCGGCCGGGGACCTCCCGTCGACTCGAACGCGCTCTTCAATACACGATAACTTCTATACAAAACATCAGGAAATTATGACGTAAAATATAATGATGATCTTGACCCTTCACCAAAAAGTTGTTTAAAGTACGGTTTTTTTTACTCATATTTTTGCTAGAACTTTTAGTACCTATTTTAATTAAATAGTCTAACTAGTTATCGAGACCAGAGATTATTAGAATTTTTTAAATAATAAATCAGTAATGGATTAAATCCAAATTTGATTCACGTCATCTGATAAAGGGACTTACAAAGTATGTTTGGTAAAAATTTCAGAATTTTTTATGAAAACTTTTCCGATAAACGAGAGGTTTGAATGCATCCGACATGAGATTTATTATTTCTGTAATGTTGATGTATTAGAAAAAAATATAACAAAATGATTGGAGAAAAAAAATCAAAGTGCATTGAATCAACAAACTCATGTACTTCATGGGACAATTTTCAAAATTCCGATATATATCATAGTAAGGGAGAAAATTAATTTTTATATAGACAAGCTCTGAGGCCTATATGTGGTATAGACCCCGTACTTGAGGGGCTAAACGACTAAGATCAACTTTGCTCCAAGTTTATTCATCGTCCCATTTGTTGCTAGGGACTGTACAATAATTTCAGGCCAATAATAATTACTAATTCTAATTGCTTCATTTCTCTCAATGTTTATAGACTCCAATATGCAATAATATGAAAGAATATGACAGTTCGACTCAAGTCTAGTTCTTTACATTTGAGTCTCAATTTTTACAATAAGTACGTATTGAGAAACAACTTGAATGGACAAGCCTTCTTGCCACGTTAGTGGACGTTCTCGTATTTCTTGTTTCAGAATATTATAGAATTTTCTCTGTTTATTTTTTGAAGTGAAAAACGAGAGATTTTTAATTAGATATTGAATGAAAAAGATTTTAAATAAATTAGATAATTTAGGTCATTTGAAAATTTACAGTCCATGTCCTCTAAAACCAATTATGAGTGTCAAAATATACATAAAAAAACTGCCTTCAATTGATGAAATGACTTAACGAAGGAACACGGGTCAGATTATTACTTATTAAAAAATTGTAGATATTTCTTCCTAACACAATTCAATGAATTAAGCATTAAAGAACAATACAGGCAATTTCAATAAAAAGTTTCTTTAGAAATACTGCCACTATTCATAAAGACGGTCGCCATGAAAAATAGTGATACCTCTGGTGGGTCCCGAACAACTTCTTCAAGATTAGTTACAAATCATGAAGAGATTTATACATAGACCACTTCAATCGCAAATTAATCGAAATGTACAAAATGGAACACCTGAATTTTCCTCATGTGCCAGATAATATTTCGGTGTTGAAAATACGAAGCAACTATCAAATAACTTAATAAAAAAAAACTGTCAAATAACATTTAATCGTCTATCATATAGGTAATGTCGGAATAGATTTTCATTCCGCAAATTTTCTGCTCCATTATTAGAGTCGCAATTACCTGTAATTAATCGTGTGAAGAGTAACTTATCCGTGAAAAAAAATTGCATGTCTGGATTTGCAGCCAATCTGAAAGTTTGAGCGGATGTGTCCCTGTTTGTGTCAACTGAGAGATATTTATCGATGAATAACTCGTATTTTGTATCCTTAGATAAAATCTGCTTTGATGCGTTGCTGTAATCAATTTCTAGGTTTGTTTCCAATGTCCATCTGTCATGCATGGGCTGATCATAACCCTCCATAGTCGACTTTATTCTCAATAAAAGATGTTCATCACCTACGAGTAAATGAAATTGTTATGAAACTACAGTACGAAAAAGAATAAGACAAAAAAATTATTTCAATGATAGGAAAGATTTACATTTATTGAACACTTGATGAAAACATTAATTTTACTTACGGCAAATGGCCATCACACGTGCCGCGTACTTTCTATTATCTTTGTATCGAACAGAACATTTTTTACGAACAACGAAGATGTTTTGGATTGAACAAACGTACCAAATTCGATCGCTGAAAAGTACGAGAGCAGACATTATGACACATTAACAATAGCAGAGATTAGACACATTAATAATAGGGGTGTTTATTCGCGCCGGGTTGATGTTGTGATTTGTACCACGGAACGCAAAAGCGGCAACTGCATGGGTGACGCTAAACGACAATGCAATGTCCCGCGATGCCGCGTGGCCCAGCAATAAACAAATATGGCTGCCAACGCTGTACTATTTACGTCTGCGGACCCTTGTAGCCTATATTGGTGTTTACTGATTTTTATTTGTCTTTTTTTTTAGTATTACCTTTTTTAAAATCCCGACAAGGGGGATTCCCAGAAATACACATCGGGCCGATAAAGTCCACAACCAGGTTATCGACGCACAGTTCACAAAATCATTACCGACCTTAGATATGTCAGATCTCAGATAGAGTATGAACGTAGGCGAGTAATTAGAAAAAATACGTGTTTAATAATCATCACATAAGAACTTACCTCTAAGATTGCCAAGTGATCACACCGAGGGATTAGTAATCTTATTTATGTCATATATGTATAAACGGTATACAGTACGAACTGCCCCCCAAAAGAACGAAATGATTCAGTGAATCAGGTTGGCCTCAAAGTTAATTTTATAGGAAACTCATCGAACGAAAATCCGCTGATAATCACGGTTGCGATAATGTCCGCGTATACAAAATCATATTTCCACGTCGCCGAACTCAACGTTTCATAGATGCTGTATAGTTTGAAGTCAGTACACAAAGTACACACACCGTAAAAAACATAATCAGGACTGTCCTCATAAGTGCCACATGTCCTCATAGGATACTATCTATAATCCAAATGTCCCTGAAATAACCGTTGGATACATAATGGAATTCCCAGAATTACACATCGAGCCTATCAAGTCGACCATTTGTTGATCGACTCATAGTTGACAAAATCATTAACCACCTTAGATATAGTGTGTTTTCTTTGGCCTCCGTCAATTTTATTTGCCCGCCCCCCCTCCCCCCCCGCCGCTGTAGCTGTTTTTTAAGTATTCCTTCAGGGGGACTACTGGACACCCATCCGGTTGGGGCTGACTTTCGGCATTTTAGGGAATCGTATTGCTGATCACAAGTTAAACCTCTAGAAAACTCAGTGCTACGATGGCAGGTAGCTATGATGGAAGCTACTCCCCCCCCCCTGCATCGCGTTAAGTTCCCGATGACGTTGCCTTAGAGTTGACCTGAACGTTAACTTTGGAGCAATCCCCAAAGTATACAAACCGTAAAAATATCATGAAGTCTGTCCCCATAAGTGCCATATGTCCTCATAGAATACTATCTATACTCCAAAATGTCCCTGAAATAACCGTTGGATACATAATGGGATTCCCAGAATTACACATCGAGCCTATCAAGTCGACCATTTGTTGATCGACTCATAGTTGACAAAATCATTAACCACCTTAGATATAGTATGTTTTCTTTGGCCTCCGTCAATTTCATTTGCCCCCCCCCCCCTGTAGTTGCTTTTTCAGCATTCCTTCAGGGGGGCTACTGGGCACCCATCCGGTTGGGGCCGACTTTCACCGTTGTAGGGAATAGTATTGCTGATCACAGGTTAAACCTCTAGAAAACCCAGTGCTACGATGGCAGGTGGCTATGATGGAAGCTACTCCCCCCCCCCCCTCTCTACATCGGGTTGGGTTCCCGATGACTTTCCTTTAAAGTGACCTTAAAGTTGACTTCGGAGCAGTCCCCAAACTATACAAACCGTGGAAAATATGACGAACGGTGTCCCCATAAGTGCCATATGTCCTCATAGAATACTATCTATACTCCGAAATGTCCCCGAAATAACCGTTGGATATATAATGGAATTCCCAGAAGTACACATCGAGCCTATCAGGTCGACCATTTGTTTATCGACTCACAGTTGGCAAACTTAATAACTATCTCAGATATAGTATGATTTCTTCCGCCTCCGTCAATTTTGTTCGTCCCCCACCCCCCTCCCGTAGCTGCTGTTTCAGCATTCCATCAGGGGGACTACTCGGCACCCATCCGGTTGGGGCCGACTTTCGGTCTGTTAGGGGCTCGTTTTGCTGATCACAGGTTAAACCTCTAGAAAACCTAGTGCTACGATGGCAGGTTGTTATGATGGAAGCTACACCCCCCCTCCCCGCTCCCTGCATCGGGTTAAGTTCCCGATGACTTCTCTTTAAGTTGACTTCGGAGCAGTCCCCAAACTATACAAACAGTGGAAAATATGACAAAGGGTGTCCCCATAAGTGCCATATGTCCTCATAGAATACCTTCTATACTCCAAATTGTCCCTGAAATAACCGTTGGATATATAACCGATTGCATTGAGGGAATGGCATCCCCAGAATTACACATAGAGCCTATCAAGTCGACCATTTGTTTATCGACTCCCAGTTGACAAAAGCATTACCGACTTAAGATACACCAGACCTCATAGAGATTGTGTTATGCTCTGATATAGTATGAAGATATGCCGAGTAATTAAAAAAAAAAGGTTCCCAATTATAATCCCTGGATAACTTGCCTCTAAGATTGGAAAGTTGAACAGGGAGCACATGAAAGGATTTGAGCAATCTTTCCTATGCCTTTTATGGATATAAGATACACCTCAGGAATTCCCCCCGTAAGCACGAAATGGCCTCAAACAATGCAATATAGATCGAAAAACGGTATCCAAGTAACCGTTCGATTAGCAATAAATAAATCTAACCTTAGAGTTAACTTTAAAAAGATGTCCTCAAAACAAACATTTAGCTAATGATCACTATGGGGACAATGTCCTCGTATACGACATCATATTTCTTTGTCCCCAAACTCAACATTGCATATATGGTGTACACTTTGAGGACAGTCCCCGAACTATACAAATCGTAAACAACATTATGAGGACAGTCCCCATAAGTGCCATGTGTCCTCATAGAATACTCTCTACAGTCGAAAATGTCCCTGAAATAACCGTTAGACATATATATATGCATATGTATATGAATATGTATATGCATATGTATATGCATATGTATATGCATATGTATATGCATATGTATATGCATATGTATATGCATATGTATATGCATATGTATATGCATATGTATATGCATATGTATATGCATATTAGACCGACTCAGTTTTTTTTTTTCGTCAAACCAGGCTTAAACTGATGTACTAGGTCTACAAAGAAACCGTGCAAGAAAGCGTTGCATTGAAAAAAAACACGAAAATTTTGGGTTTTTTCAGTGTGCCGTGTGCCCATCCTTCGGTATGCGATGGAAATCAGTTTGATTGGTTCAGAAACTTTGTTTATAGGTCAGAGTTGAATATATGACATTAATTAATTTTTTCCCGAGCACATAAATAAACTTTCCTACGATGCGATTGGTTTTTGTTTTATAAAAATTTCGCGAAAATTAGCAGTTTATGACGTATATCTCAAAAACTATAAATGTTACTGGTTAATATTATACGACAATATTTGTAGCTTTTGTAATTCTCTACAAAATCGATTTCTACAATAATTACTGCTAATGTCCTCATTCTTATGATATTTACGAAAGAAACCGTACATTTATATTTTTGTCGATTCAGGGGAGCTAGTCTCGCCGCGTTTGGCGATTTACTCACCGTGTTTTTGTCAGCAGAGCGTCGAAGTCACTCACCACTCTGAGCGAGGTACTCTGACTCACCGGTGACATGAAAACGGTGAGTCGATCGCCATGCGCTGCAAGAATGATTTTGAATTCGAGGATTTCGTGGGGTAACCCATAATCAAATATGGTCTTGCCCACATCGAAAGAAATATCCTAAGAATAATAAGAGCAGTTTCACAAACGTCAATTTTATTCAATAAACACTGTGAGAAATTACAAGATTTTTGATTATGGATTACCTCACTAAATCCTCGAATTCAAAATCATTCTCGCCGCGCATAGCGATCGACTGCCCGTTTTTATGTCACCGAACGGGCGCTTTAGCGAAACGAATGTTCTTAGCTAAAATTACTCATGGCCATAACACGAATAAGTCGATATCATTGTTGATATAATTCTATTTAAACCCAATCCTTCATATTGGGATTTCATGCATTCAGTCATCACAACAGCTAAAAAGACATTACGATAAGTCTTTCGTGAAACTAATCAAGGCTTGAAAATCGTATTCATTGGTTGAAAACAAGTAGGATTTTATGGTGCACATTTGACACCCATCTAAAATTCAATGATAGAAAAATCGGAGTTTCAAACCTGTTGCCACTTAATATGATGACTCCACAGAAACCCAAATCTGCATTGGAAAACGGCAATTTTCATACTTCAAAAAAGTTCGCGATAATTTCATGATATTTCTGTACAAATACAATAGTTTCCATAAATTAAATACATCGTTGGCTACATTAGTCACTATAAGTTTTTCTGTGCATATAACATTCAATCATGAACAAAATAATTCAAAACATTGGAATGAAATAATTAGCATATGGGCTGTAAAATGTGAAAAATAAAACTCGGCTGTTAATTTGCATGAACTTTTGTCAGTAAAATAGTCCGTGTCGTGAAGTGTCAACGAAATCAATACGTTCGGCTATTGTAGCGAATTTAAGTAAAACTGAACAATCATAATGCGTATCGTTGATCGTAACGAAATTAAAGCGTAAATATTTTCAATGAAATAATACGCACCGTAAAGTGTAAAACAATTCAGTCGAACGGCTATTATTTATTATGAATTTCGGGAAACATGGTTCGTCAAAAATAGCTTTGATGGCTAGGTCGGGACGCGTATATGCACCTCGATATGGGGGAACTTTCATTATTGTATGCATAAACTAATATTTCTGATTTAATAACAATGATAATAAATTTGAGAACAACAACGCAATAAACGACTGGTTTTGATAACCGCAGAGAATAAACGGCTATGTAAATTATGCTTGATATAATTCTGTGTATACGTATTTTTTATCATGGGTGTCATTCGTTGATCTTCCAAAAAATTTTTTAATGATTCCCACGAACGTACTCGTGAAAATGCAACGTATAACTGTCCATGATTGCATACCCTTGCGCAAATCAAGTCCAATTTTCTCAGCGGTTTGTCCCTGGCTTTTATTTATAGTCATTGCAAACGCCAGTTTTACAGGAAACTGACGACGTTTGAAAGTAAAGGGATAAACATCTTCACAGTACAACCAAATACGATGTATGAAGACAGTATCTCCCGCTTTATCGCCACTGATAATTCGACACCGCAGAAGATTATTGGCCAGTTCGAGCATTTGTAATCGTGTTCCGTTACATAGACCTTCATTAATGCTGAGATTCCGAATCAGCATAACAATACCATTATTTCTTAACGGTAGCCCATGAGGGTGCAGATTAGGTCGATTTAATGTATTTAAATACTTTGGTAATATTGCGTCATTGATATCACCATTATCGCAATTATCTACGCTGTTGATACTAACATAAATTCGCTGAAATTTTTTATCGAAGAGTTGTACCACTCTGTGATTGATTTCATCAACATCCACATTACGTGCAGATAATACAGCTACTTTGGCTAACTCGTCATATCGACGATCACTAATCAGTTCCTTAAAAATTATATTTACCACGTCATCACTTTCACGGGCGAGGCATTCTTCAGGAGCGAATATATTATTGTCATTGTTAGTGGAAGTTCCATGCCCACTAGATAGAAGGTATTTCGAAGATTCCACTTCTCTTGGTAAAGCTCGCGTGTTTTGCGTTAATGAAAATAATGAGAAATGTTTCCATAGTGGACTGAATTTGATCAATAAGTTAATCAATTCGCTGCGTGTTGCATGTCTCTTCACAGGCAATAATTGTCGGAAGTCTGCTCCTAGAATCATGAATTTCTCTCCAAATGGCAAATTATTCTTCATGAAGTCTCGGAGTTTTCCATCAACTAATTCCAAGGCATATCTCGGTGCCATTGGAGCCTCATCCCAAATGAAAACATCAACTTTTTTCAAATAGTTGGCCTCTGTGGATTGGCACTTGATGTTTGATACAGAATCAGAAAAGAGAGGAACGGGCATACTAAAGCATTTGTGAACAGTTCTTCCATGTGGAAGTAATATCGCTGCGATGCCGGTGAACGCCATTGTACACACTCTTCTTTTTTAACTTTCAATAAATGATACATAGTGGTGTAAGTAAACATTTTGCCAGATCCCCCTGGGCCATCAATGTAAAAACATGAAGCAGGGGAATTTGTTTCATCGGAAGTGACAGTATTCATAATTTTATCAACAGTATCTTTTTGTTTGCCGTTTAACCGTGAATATTGATTGTGAGCAATTTCTGCATTGCCTTCTTGTGATACTTGATTATCATCATCAATATCATCGTCAGCATACTCTGATGCAGGTACTTCTGTCATCGATGTAAAGTTCGATAGATTTGATCTTTGGCGACGGAGGCAGGCTTCTATTTCAATGTAAGCCTTCTTTTGTGCTTCTAATAAATCACAAAATCTTGTGACAAAGCATCTTTGAATTTTTCCCAAAGTTCTTCTGGATGATTTGGATTACAGTATAACGAAATTCGGGCAAATAGATTTCGCAATTGTCTAGGCATCATCCAAATTTCTCCTTCGATCATTGCACGATGCCATTCTGCGTCATGTTCGATCAGACCTAAAGCTAAGCTCGTACTGTGGAAGATTTGATGGGTTATACCCTGTACGGTTCTCAAGTTCTCGAAACAGTTATTAGCAACAAACGAAGATGAAAGAGTTTAATTTGGGTAGGACTGATAGAGTACATTCTTCCAATGACTTTGAATTGCTTCTGACGTTTTTCCCATTTAAATATATTAGAACCTCTCTGTTTCTTGAATACATAATTAATAGGATTTTCGGAATATGTGTATTGTCTAGCGTTCATTCAATGCAAAATATTCAGGCAGCATCGTCTGTGTTTCCAAAGCAGCTCTTCTAGCATCATCCTTTCCTTCATCACTAATAGTTACGCTTTGCTGTTTGGGTAAATGCACTGTTAAACGAATGATAGAATGGCTTTTACATGGCAATGGTCTCCCTAATATGCGATCGGATGCTTCGACAGGTCCTACATATCTAGTCTCCAAGAAGTCCATTGCAGAAGCCCAATCCATTAATCATGATTAACCACATTTTGATTAGTATCTGAATCGACCGCCATGACTGCAGCAGCATCGTGTCCTTTACATATATATTTGTATAAGTATTTAACAGATTTGATACTGGACCCGACCTCCACGTTGACATGACAATTGAATAATTTTAATAATGTTGCATTATAAGGGACCACATAGTGATTGTCGGCTATGCTTCCATTTGAGCGATTGTATACACCTGTATTTTTACATCGATAAGTTGGATATCCATTTTCATCCATTGTTGTGGCATCTTGAAACTGCTTAGGAAATTTCTTACAGCATTTGCCATGTATCATATTCTTCAAGACAATATTATGAAGTTCAGTATCTTCTTCTGGTATAGGGATTTTAGCAGAAATATATTTATCAACTATTTCTGGCAAAGTGATCTTGCTGTTCTGCTTCAATGTTACTAACAGATGAACGTGGGGTAATCCACGCTTCTGATATTCAACGATATATACATATACAATTACTTCACCAAACAACTTTTTCTTAACTATCACATTAATCAATTCATCTTTTTTGAAAACACGTGATATTAAATGTGGCCGGTCAGAGGCTGTCTGGCCAGGAAATAGATTTTCTTGAATTTCTCGCCAATTTGGATTACATGTCATAGTTATGAATAAATCCGGCTTCCCAAATTTCCGCACAATGTCCATCGCATCTTGATAGTGCTGCAGCATATCACGGGGCGTTCCAGTATACGATGATGGAAGAATGACAACTTTTCCTACATTGCTATTGGATTCACCTATCCGTTGTTGCAAATGATCCATGAGGCCTTGATATGTATCAGCACGAAGTGTCTTTCGATTTAATCGGCAATACGTCATTCTGTCTTTTTCTATCTTTACGTAACTATCAACAATCCACGGTTGGAACAATCTACCGCCTTTTAAGAAGACATCATTATCCCGAAGAGCCATTCGATATTTAGTGTATGCAGCTCGGGCTACTCGTTTTTCTTTATTGACGCACGGAATATTTTGATGCCATCCTCTGGTACCATGCGGATAAAACAATAGGCAAATCCAAGGTTCGACATTAGGATCCATAGAACTGACATACTGAAGACCTCTTGTTCGCTTATTATGTATAGTTACATAAACTTCTGGCATGCCACCATCTGCAGTTGTCGTGAAGATTGCGGCGACTTCATTGACTCTCTGTAAATTGTACGTCGTCTGTCTAACGCAGGTTTCAATGAGAAGAGTAACTGCATTTCCGGTTCCGTTGGTGTCCGGTTGTGAACTCTCGATTGTTCCAACTCTTCATGCATCATTTGAAAAGAATGGGCGAATGCATTTCGCTGACGGAGAGCATCGTCAATAGCTTGAGTAACTTCTTGATCTAATGTTGAAGTTTGTCTGCATCGGACATCCATAGCTTCATTTTGATCCACAATGAATAGTTGGCCAAAAGAAGGCATTTCAGCTGAATCTGGATACAGTGATGTATTAATTTGATAATAGATTTGACCATGAATTTTAAAACAGAACGGTCCCGGCCTTCTGTTATGAAAATTGACTGAATTTGCATGGAATGAAGCTAAGGCGAAAGGAATATTATAACTTCGTATTCGCTGGAAAAAGTGGCTTGCTTTTTCATGGTTCCCATTGAATAAATTTTCCAAAAGAACTGGGGGATCTGGCAAAGGGTCAAGTGATACTTCTCCATGATTACATGAGAAGTACAATGGAGAAGTCATTGAACGAACTTCTTTTATACGCAACTCTTTCCGCGGCAAAATGTTTGTCATTACAGTTTTGACATATGTGATCCATTTCACCAATATACTGATCACGCACGTTATTCATCTGATTATTGCCACCATTGCTAGTACTTAGTTGATTTTGATCGTCGGCTGGTAATCCATCAATATCATTGGTAATACCAGTTGGAGGAATTCCATGGATTCGCTGTGAAATCTGAAATTCTGGGAGTTCAATGATACGTCGACTTCTAATAATTTGACGTGAGCTACTCTTTTCATTCATTCTGATGCGTTCTCGATAAACTCGTTGGCGAGCCGCATTGTTTTGTAGTTTGACCCGTTGAAACTCCTCTTCTTCAGATGGAGTAGATACAATTTTGCATTTTGGCATTATGTTAATAGCGATGTGAAATTCCTTAAATTGTAGATCAGTCACTGCCGGTCTATCAGTGTTCTGATTTTCTATTATATACTCTTTGTTGTAAATAATATTGATATGGATTAGGCTTTCATTATACTTCTGTGTCCGTCGTAATTATGAATTTCTTCAGTAATGTATTTGTAATAACTATAGCATGGATGAACTCTGTGAAAGCTCTATATAGGTCTTTCTTTATTATTGAATCTGTGATCTTGCAATGTACTGAATCTTCAGGACGATTTGGTATGTTGATCTGTTCTGCATCTGATGTTCAGGGTAATCTTTAATCTTGATCTATATTAAGTTATGGGATAATCAGTGATCTGAGTTGGTAGGTAATTTTGTCAGGACAGATTAGGAGTTTTAGTATAGGAGTGATTCCATGGAAATGATAACTACCAGATAAATATAAAACAAATCAATTTTAGTTTGACAACATAAGAATCAATGATGTTATATAATCATATTAAAAGCGCATAATATATCCTACGGTGTAATGAGCTCCAATGCTTGATCTCTCTACTATCTGTGACCTGAAATGAAACCAAAATGATTACGTATATTGCAGGAAAATTCAAACCAAATATGGATAACAAAAAATGATTATCATCAATTTTAGTCGTGATATTCTGAATGGCATTGTAATAAATCAAATCGAAGGAAAAAGACACCAACAGAATATTATCGAGCTGCTTTCCGTATAATAAAGTAGTCGTGAATTTTTCAAGGTACTCAGTTGAAATAGTTGGTCTATAGAAAATTTATGCGAAAACGATCAATGATAGCTATTCAGTTTCATTGCACCGTCACTTTGATTGATCAAGATGAGAAATGTCATTATAGCGATCAAAGTGTTAGGCGAGATAAATGATAATCATACATAATGTTAATTATCATATTTAATTGATGAGCAAAAACAACTATAAAAATAAGTCGAAGGGCTTGCTCATATTTGATGCTGCAGTAATCTCAGGACCTGAATGTGCGTTGACGGTGCTGGGGATTCTTAACACCAATGACACTTCAATGTTGTTTTGCTGCAAAATAAAATGAGAAAAACTGTCTAGACTTTTTTTTCTAAATTAAAAAAAATGTTGCAACGCACGTGCACTCCAAATGATAATCAACATGTTTCCATAGTGGAGACATATCTTGATGCATGAGTCCTCACGATTTGTTTATAAAAAGATTCGTAGTTGGTAGATAAATGTAGGAAGTGTTGCCAATTGGTATTAAATACATACGGTATAATTTCAAAAGACCAAAAGTGAAGGTACGTTGAAAATTTATTCGAATACTTCAAAAGTGCCAAAAAAAGCAGTTAGTGGGTGCTCGATTGTCATCCCATCATACATTATTGCCATTTGCACAATTGTCAATAAACATCTATGGTGGGGCATAGTAATTTGGGTGATTCGGGCATACATATTGACTGTCACGCATAATGAAGTAAGATACGCCGAGGGTTTAAGAAATACATTGTCAAAAGATTATTTTTCACGGCAGAAATTCTTTTGCGCCAAGACTCTGCAGTTTCGGTGTACGGATGATATTCCGGTAAAATTGAAAGACTTGATCCTTTCTCATTTACGATATATATTTTGAATTAATTTTACCCGTTTTCTTAAGACCTAATGAACGACCTGAAGGTTTCTGGAGAAAGAGTCCAAAAAATCTCCGCTTCCCCAAGAATCGAATAATATACGCTCCGTGCGTTACCTGTAGGGGACAGGTTGAAAACGCTTCATCTACCTCTCTCGGTGATCGGCAGAAACGTGACAGTTATTTTTTCGTACTAAAATAGAAAATTGCAAACTAAATTTTTTTTTACATTTGAATAGTTTTTTAATTCCGGCATTGTACGGATCGAACTACATACACATGTGGTTTGATAGCTTCAATCCGTAGGTTATGTTTGTCCGTTCGCCATGCAGTATACACCCTTATTGTCGGGAATGTATAAAAATGTAATTGTTGATTAATCACAGTGGTATTTAAGCGTCCGTCTCCACAACAAATTACCTTAGACTTCGTTATTGTTGCTAAAATATTGTTTTTTTTCTCGAATTGGATATTGAGTACTTTACTCAATTTTCGCTGTCTCCACTCATTCTACGTTGTAGAGACGACGGGTGGTATGTAACGCACGGGGCGTATATGAAACCACTCCGTGAGTCTTTCCCCTTTCAATATGCCTTCATCATGGAGTTAATGCCCGTATGAATTTATATATATAAAAGAAACGGGATGTGGGTTTGACCCTCTACGGGTCGAACCAATAACTTCCCAATCGTTGCCCCGTATATGTTATATCGGAAATTTCGGTTAATGTCTCAGTCCCTAGTATTTTTTCATCGATAGTGGATAACAGACTACTATTTTCTACCATACCGACACTGTTTTATCAGTAAACTGATGACGTCACGCAAGGAGGCCAACTTTAGTACAGAAAGCTGACAGAAAATAATCTCATTCGCGAAAATACAGAAAACAACTTGCTGTTATGATCATATCTTTTTGAATCTCAATTGAGGAAAAGAAATCAAAACGTAAATGGGAAGGACATACACGATTTATATGGTAAATGTAAGGTCAATTTCCCGGTAATCTTGGGCATTTCCATTTTACTGAATTATCCTGGTTGGCGAGTAGTGGAGGGCGTCGTTGTGTCGTGTATATCTACGCGGTAGCTCTCGGCCAACTTTCTCAGATTTCGGAGATTTTTGGCAAATTGACTTGGCCAATACGCTGCTACGTATCTCGATATAGATTTCGGGGTTATTAAAATAACCTCCCGAAAGTAGGGAAGTTAATTAATATGCAGCAAATTTTCCAACTTTTACCACATTGAAATAAGACGAAAATATTGAAGTTAGTCGATTTAGTCCCGCTTATGCAACAGATCATTGCACTATTAGGTTAAAAATGCTGCAGGCTTTCTGAAATAATCACTAACAACTGAAGTAAAAACTAATCCACATAATGTAACAGAACTTTACCCAAAAATATACTGTCTTTGTGGACGATTTTTGCTAAATTTTAATTCCTGTTAACTGTCATCAACAACATTCCGTTGAATTAATTGGTTAATTGATTCGATTGATTATTATAGACACTAAATGCCCTAACCGAAAATGCTTCATGCAATGGGAATCGACGAATCCGATGGTTTGGATTCAATTCGTTTGCCAGCTCTGTTCATTTAGTCACCAAATTGGATCAGTTCCAGTTGAAGAAGAAGGTAGCTCGAGTATGAGAAAAATGTGGAAAATTTGCTGTCAATTATTTTGGGTGTTCGAAAAAATTCTCTGATCTCTCCGCAACTATCGAAATTTCTAAAGTTTTATAATTTTCAGTTGACGATAACTCAATTATGATTCTCAATCTTATTCTGTTTACCTTTCGATTAAAATGATGGGGATTCCGTACGGTAATTGAGCGGTTAAGTTTCACCTTCAGCAAAAAATATTCATTAATCATGTTCATTAATGATGCTTTGCACGGGCTTCATTCCGAAGACCGCTCGTCGTCCAGACAACGTTTATATGCACAAATTATAGACTTTAGGCTCACGATTAAACTGCGGAAGTATCACCTAATCGGTGAAAAAGATGAAATATTTCTCTTGGAGATGAAGGAAAGTCGACATTGAAGACAGGGGTTTCTATCGGCCTCCAGCAGATAAGACCGTTGTAGGCCGGCGGAAACTACTTGCCTTCCTTGTTATAAATCAACAGTTACCTCTTGAAGGATTGTATTTTCGGTGAGCTTGAGCAACGTGGACTGTACAATTAACGCTGATGTCAAAATTTGACTCGTCAGTACGAGCGATAGATCAAAGGGATATTTAACTTCCCAATCTAGGAAAGTTATTGTAATTACCCCGAAAATTGAAAATTGGGTTTCCACCATATCTCAACGTTTCAAAGTCTCCCCAATCGTTCTGGTCCACTTTTGGAAAAATGTCTGTATGTATGTATGTGTGTGTGTGCGTTCGGACGCATGTGCTCGCATTTTCCGTTAACGCTTTCTGGAAAACTAGGGGAACGATTCGATTATTTTTTTTTTCAGCGATGAGTCTTGATGTAACTTAGAGTTGATTAGATTCTGGAAAGAATCCATTCAGCAGTTTCCGATAAATTCCAGAAAGTCCAGAAGGGCCAAAAATCGCAAAATGGGTTCATTAACGGCCATCCATAAACTGTCAGAGTTAGCGCAAAATTTGAATAAGACAACTTGTTCCCCATATAAAAATACGTATTATATCTGGAATGCCTCTTTCGATCATTTGCGTAATTAAGGAGGTATCGAAGTCTCAATAATTATGTATGTAGTGAGTGAATGAATGAATCCAGCGATGTCATGAAGTTCTCAATCGAAGCATTTCCGTGCAGAATCGAGCGGATTACAATTTGCATGGCATTCGTGTAGTATATACAAAGTTATTAAGAATTGCAATTGGTTATACTGTTCCTCGGGGTAAAATATGAAAGTTATCGTCTTTATTGCGGCCGGACTTCTATTGGCGTCACACTACCAGTCATGTAACGCCCATAAGTCTCATCCTCATGCTTATCATGCATTGGCTCAAATATTCATCATTATCTACTTCATTAATGACTCCGTTTAGAATTCTCAAATCTGCAAGTTTTCAGTATGACACTACTAATTAACCGGGGTATATTGGAGAAGAATATGGTTAGTACGCTGTGCTGAAATACCAAATCGGCAATTTTGTTCGTACCCCCAGTGAGTACACACATGCACACACCACTAGTTTGTTCTCAAGTTGGCCTCCTTGCGTGACGTCATCATTTATGAAGCAGATAATAATGAATTTTTGAGTAGACGTATGGTAAGCATGAGGATGCGACTTATGCGTGTCACTTGAATGGGAGTGACTCGCTAATAGAGATGCGGCGCAATACAAACGATGACTTTAATATTTTACGCAGCGAAACAGTATAAACAATTGCAATTGTTGCCAACGTGGCATATACTGCACGAATGCCATCCAAAATATAATCCGCTCGATTCTGCACCACAGTGCTTCGATTGAGGCCTTCACGACCGCACTGGGTTCATTCCTTCACTTATTACATACCTAATTGTTGAGACGGCCATAGCTCCTTAATTATCCAAATTTTCGGCAAACATCATTCTACATAAAATACGTATTTTTACATGGCAAACAACTTTTCTCATATGCATTTTGTGCTAACTCTAATAGTTCATTCAGTTGAACATTATAAACAATTGAAATTGTTAATAACAATATAAGTACTGGACCATTTTCATCCAAAATCTAATCCGGTCTAAGTTACATGAAACTTTTCCGTTTGAGTCGTCAAAAACCTCGATCGAATGATTCCTTCGCAAGAAATCGTTGACCGAAAATTTTGACCACATACCTGCATTGTCACGCACACGCACACGCACACACGCACACGCACACGCACACACGCACACGCACACGCACACACGCACACGCACACACGCACACACACACATACAAAACCCACAATTCCGGCAATGATGACGTCACTGACTTCATTCGTGTAATTTATAAATAGATTATTTTTCAAATGGCGGTACCTCCTTAATTATGCAAAGTACACAAAAAAACGCATATAACATAAAATGTGTATTTTTGCATGGGGAATAACTTTTGTTGTATACATTTTCTGCTGACACCAATAATTCATGCACTATAGCGTTATAAACAATTGAAATTGTTAATAACAATATAAGGACTGGATCATTTCCACCCAAAATCTAATCCAGTCTAACTTACGTGAAACTCTTCCGTTCGAGTCGTCAAAAACCTCGATCGAATGATTCGTTCACAAGAAATCGTTGAACAAAAATTTTGACCGCATACCTACATCGTCACATACACACACACATACGGACCTTTTGTTTTAAATAGTCTACAATGGTCAGCAATACCATGAAACGCGGAGATCTGATGGAAAATCGATTTTTCATTTTCCGGGGCAAAACAATAACTTCCCCTATCGGGAAGTTAAAAAAGGACCTATAATTAGCGGGGTTAATTCATGGGAAAAATCTGAAAAAAATTAATTGCATAGAAAATTCAATGGTGAACAATAGTAAAATATTATTAACACTAAAAAAAATTGTTAGTTACGGTCAAGTGCAATTGTTGGTGATGGGTTCTACAGTTCTCGAGTCTATGCTGAACAAGGAGTGGGGTAAGGCCAAGAGGGGCAAGTGAGAGAGGCGGAAATCGGAAAATGCGCTCGAGTGACTGAGGGTAGCTGTCGAAATCAATTCCATATTTTGAGTTTCATACTCTAAGCAATGAATACCATAGTGACAGTGTTATTGAAATTGTTAATAACAACATATATACTGCACCAATTTCGTCTACAATCTAATCAGCTCTAAGTTACAGGGAAATGCTTCGAACGCGACCTTGATATCTTCCATAACTTCATTTGTTCATGAGAAATCGTTGCGCAAAGGTTTGTACACATACCCACATGCATACACACACACACAGACACCAAGTCAGAATTTGACGGGGATCATTTTCGTATACTTTCGTATGAAATAACAAATTTGGTTTTTGGGGGCGCTACAATAACTTCCCGAAAATTCGGGAAGTTGATTAACTTTTAAATCATGATTTCCTCTCCCCCCTTCCGCGAGTATACTCCATTGAATATGTGAAAATGGTCGAACATTATCTCGGATATAAACGTCAATATGGTATTCATTGCTTAGAGTATCAAACTCAAAACTTGCAGTTGATTTTCAGAGCTAACCTCAGTCACTCGAGCGCATTTTCTGATTTCCGCCTCTCTCACTTGCCCCTCTTGGCCTGACCCGCACTCTTGCACTTGCCCGTAGCTAACAAATTTTTTTAGCTTTAATAATATTTTACTATTGTTCACCATTGGATTTTCTATGCAATTAATTTTTTTCAGTTTTTTCGCATCAATTCCCCCCGCCAATTACAGACCCTTTTTTCATCATTTGTTTTTGCAAAAACTACGCATACCAAAAGTTTCTAAATAACGTACCATTGTTCACCATTGAAATAGGTAGCGATACCAATATGATTGTTTCTGTAATGTGGAAAGTACACTGTAATGTGGAAACTACTGATCGTTATACTGGTTTATTACGATAGAGCAAGACCAAATGGATCCATTTCGATGATTCACGTATCACAAAAATACGCTGGCCACGAAATTCTAACTAGTGGGTAGGATGTATTTGTGCCCTCAGTGACGACACAATGCAAACTTCCCGATTTGGTAACTCGAGTTTTCGACATCATGTCTGTTTAAAAAATTTACGAGACTTCTCACTTCAGTATTTACTGATTTTTTTTCATTTTTCTATATGTCGCTGCCTTTTGTGATTTTTTTCATGATCAAGAGATAACTCCCTGGTCCACGTGAGGGCCATTTACTTCTCATTGGAGCCTTTAAGTCCCATTGAAGCATTTTAAAACCACGAATATACAACAAGTCCGTTGAAAAGTTCAATAAGTATGTCAGGCTTCACTCGACTTCACGTTCCATGGCAGCATTGATACACAAAAATAATATAAAAGTATTATATTCTGAGTCGGCCCATGTTGACTGTAGAGACCAATTTTTGCGATCGCCGACGCCATCTTGTTTCCATTCATGCACTCATCACATGAATTATTTTTTTCTAACGGCTTTACCATCTCAATTATGCATATTATAGGGAAAAGTCAATGCACATTAAATGTGCATCTTTGCCTGCGGAACAAATGTTCACAATTTTTGTCCCTAACTCCAACCGTTTACGAGATATAGCGTTATGAACAATTGAAGTTGTTAATAACAGCATATATTCTGAACCAATATCTATCAAAAACTAATCAGGGCTAAGTTACATGAAGACATGTCGATTGAGACATCGATGGCTTCGATTAGTGTATCCATCGTAAGAAATCATTGACCAAAATTTAGGGCGCATACAGACAAACATATACCCACACACACACACACATTGACTCAGAATTTTTCGGGGATCATTTTGGTACCGTTAAGACACCAGTTACAGGTCGAAATTCAAAAGATCGATTTCGGGGTGATTACAATAACCTCCCTATTGGGAAGTTAAGAATGTGTATCTCTTATTGTTGGAGCAAACTGACACTCAATGATATATCTTAGTTTGATGAAGTGAATTGCTAGTCCTAGCAGAAGAAAGCTCCGTATTTACGAGTAACATCGAAATGGAAACTCTTCACACGAGTTTAAAAAATTCAGTGAAATCTCACAAAAAAAACAAAAAAACTTTTGTTTAAAAGAGAAAGGCCAAGTTAATTTATTTCTTGACTTCGTCCTACATAGTAGCAATAGTGGAAAATAAAACAGAGAAAAACTTTTATTTCCTAAGAATACCAAAGAACCATTTCGATGCGTCATTGATGATCACCTGGGTATGTGAAAAAAAAACGAAATGAAGAAAGAAAGGCCACGTGGGAAATGCTTACGAGAAAGAAATCAATGGGATGACCATTGATTAACCTGATTTGCGATCATTGGCGTTTCGATTTTCTAGAAAGTATTGAAAACTGCTGAATGGATTCCATTCAGAATCTAATCAGCACCAGGTTACATGAAGACTCATCGATCAAAACAAAATTAATCGAATCGGGCCATTAGTTTTCAGGAAATTGTTAACTGAAAATTCGGGCGCATATGTACGAATACACATACACACTCACATACATACAAACATTTTTCCTAAAGTGGTCCAGAACGATTGGCGAAACTTTGAGATGCTGGAAATTCAATTATCAATTCTCGGGGTGATTGCAATAACTTCCCTAGATCGGGAAGTTAATAATATGAATACTGATAGTTCAACGTGATGAAACTATATTCTTAACGAACCATGCATTGCTAATCTGATAACGAACTAGCTGCTACAATTTTTTTATGGAATTAGGGATGAAATAGACTGAAGGGTTGGGTGGATATATACAAGATATTGACGTTGATGGCCGTATCATGGTACTATTTCTCTAGCGGTAGCCCTGGACGTTCCGAGATGACCTCGTCGAGAGTCAGCTTTCTTGGTGATGTAGCCCTTCAATGCATTCTGAGTAGGGTCCTGCGGCCGACGTCGTACCGGGGCTGGCCTTTGGTGTTCGCATCGAGTAGTTTCGGGATTTGCAGTTGCTGTAAAACAGCATCAATCAAAGAGTCGGTTTTGAGGTTAGAGGTTTGACCGTTATCGATAGAACAGTCACAGCCCCAAGGGCGCTCCTCATAGACAATTTTCTTCTTGTTGATACCTTACGCCGGCATTCTGAATCTTGCCTTAATTAGTTCGTGAAGTTTTTGTCGTTGACACTATCTCGACTTTCCCTAGCCTGTTTGGCGGAACGGAGAGTTCTGAATCACGTTGAACAGTTACAAGCGTTCTGTTTGATCTCGATGGTACTTGTACTCTGGTGAGGATCGTTCAGGATTTCAGTTTGATTCATCTCCGACAGACTTGGTTTGTCACTGTTTAGCGTTTGTGGACTGGCTTATAGGACTTTTGGGCTTGAATTTTCCCTCTGATTGACTGCAAGTGGGCTTCCAACGCTAGCTCTAACTGGCGAAGAATTTCAAGTTCCCCACCACCGAGGTGGATATTCTGGCTTCCGGAGGATATTTTCTACTAGGTGGTGTCAACATTATGAAGTTATGGGTGCCGCACAAACTTCGGCGAGGAATTTTAAGATCCGTGACATAATATTTCTCTAGTAGCTCATTTGTTTTGTCTGCCAACTCGACCATCATTGGGTTAATGACTCATTTGAGGAATGCCGGACCCAGGCATCGGTGTGCGAACTTAGCGGAATGACCATCTGCCTCATTGCTCTTTTCTTATTCGGATAGAAGACCTATTTTCCTACCCTAATATGTTCTGACTTTTTTACATTATTATGCAATTTGTCTAATTGTTTTCTTCGAATATTTCGTCAACCGATCAAGATACGCGATAGCGTTTCGGGCCAAGTCCATGGTTCATTTTGAATTTCCCTCTCTCTCCCCTCCAGTGGGCCCGCATTCGCTAGAAGTATCTTTACGCCTCAGAACTTACCCCCTCCACTCCCACCAAATTATAAAAATTCATATAAAATTAAGCGAAACTCCGCGGCGAAAATGATGCTTAGTTACATTATTTAATGTATCCATTAGCTGTCTAATGTCACCTTCAATTTGTTTTTTTATCGTCAACTAGTGGAAAATCCGGTTCCATAGCAACGGACAATGCTGAACTTTCTGGATTTCGCGATACCATTATGATTATGTGTGACATGTGCCGCGTTGTGTTGGCAACCCTGTCAATCACTTCGCATTGCGAAGTTCCTACATTACCACGCAGCGGGTAATACTTCACCATCGTTAGGGGGGGGGTTGGAACATAATTAAAACAATTATATTGGTATCTCTTCCTTTTTCAATGGTGAACAACGGTACGTTATTTAGAAACTTTTGGTATGCGTAGTTTTTGCAAAACCAATTTATGCAAAAATAACCTATAGTTAGTGGGGGGGGGGGGCATTGATGCAAAAAATCTGAAAAAATTAGTTGTGTAGAGAATTCAATGGTACATAATGGTAAAATATTATTAACGCTAAAAAAATTTGTTAACTATGGTCAAGTGCAATATTTCCTGATGGGTTCTACAGTTCCGGAGTCTATGGTGAACGAGGAGTGGCGGTAGAGCCAAGTGCGAGTGGCGGAAATCCGGAAATGCGCTCGAGAGACCGAGGTTAGCTGTCAAAATCAACTCCAAATTTTGAGTTTGATGCGTTAAACAGTAAATACCATATTCACATTCAAATCCGAGATAACGCTGGACCATTTTTACAGATTCAATGGAATCTACGCGTGGAAGGGGGGGAGAGGAAATCAGGATTAGTTAATTAACAATTTGAATTGTTATCTGAGGTGATGGTAGCATTTCTGAATGTCACAAACTTGGAAAAAATAGGTGGGCCTTCAGAAAGGGCACTCTGGAGTTTTGTCACGACGTAGAAGAACGCAAAAGTTGATTAACAAACTATAATCAATTAGTCAACAATTATTATTCTCATCTGCGGTGATGGTGGCCTTTTTGAATGTAACAAAACTTGGACAAAATAGGTGGACCTTCAGAAAGGCCACTCTGGAGTTTTCCTCACGACATAGAAGTACACAAAAGTTGATTACCAAACCATAATTAATTAACCAACAATTATTATTGTCATCTGAGGTAATAATTCATCTCTCGAGTGTGACAAAACTTCTAAAAACTGGGTGGACCTTCATTAAAGATCATGATTAATTAATTAACAATTTCCATTGCCATCTAAGGTGCTGATTGGTTTCCTGAATGTGAGAAAACTTGGAAAAAATAGGGGGATCTTCAGAAAGGGCTCTCTGGAGTTTTGTCACCACCTAGAAGTGCACAAAAGTTAATTAGCAAATCATGAATAATTAATTACCAATTTGAATTGTTATCTGAAGTGATGGTAGCATTCCTGAATATGATCGAGCATGGAAAAAATAGGTGGACCTTCAGAAGACGACTCTGGAGTTTTGTCACAACCTACAAGTGCACAAACGTTAATCAACAAATTATTTATTTATTTATTTTAACGCCAATCGGCTTTCTACAATATTCCAAGATCGGTCTAATGAGGGTAGAGTAACGGTCAGCTAGTGTATGGGGATTAGTGTACTCTCCCTTCCACAGCGAAGAACTAGACCAAGTATACGATACGCTTTAGTGATAGTCTTATCAATATATCCAGCGAATTTAAGTTTCTTGTCTATAACAATCCCCAAATCATTAATAGTCTCAACAACTAGAAGAGGTTGGTCTCGTAAGAAATACTCAGCAAGCCTGGAAGATCGAGATCGAGATCGCGAGAAACACATACTGGCACATTTATTGATGTTCAGGTTAAGACTAGTCGCTAAGCACCAATTATGCAGCTGATTCGGGTCTGATTGCAATATACGGCCATCTTCTTCTCTTGCAATTTCCCGATAGATTTTTAAATCATCAGCATACATGAAAAGTATGGGTCCTAGGTTCGACCCTTGCGGCACGCCAAATGTCACCTCAAACTCTTCAGAGACATGAGCATTTACCCTAACTTGATGTCTTCTATCAGACAAATATGAATCTTCTGAAGGTCCACCTATTTTTTCCAAATTTCGTCACATTGAGAAAGGCCACCATCTGCTCAGATGGCCACAATAATTGTTGATTAATTATTTGTGGTTCGTTAATCAACCATCGAGCACCTAATTCAGTGGGACTCCTGGGCCCATGAAAATGCCTGATTCGGTCCCTGATAGCGAAATCCACTGACTCAGGGCACCTGGGTAGGTGATTCAGGGTATTATGGGAGGGCACCAAATTTTCAACAATCGCCATTGAAGAGCTCCTAATTCGGGTATTCGACCCACATGATTTAGTTGGACTTTCCCCAATTATTATAAAAAAATTAATTAATGACTTTTTTAGAAATTAAAAAAAAAATCATAACAAAATTTTTTTCTCTTCTGCATTTGAAAGCACCAAAATAGCACCTAATTATTCCGCAGGAGTTTTTTTTTGTTTGCTTTATAAAAGGGATGGGCTGCTAACTCGACGCTCCTATTTTGAAAAACACGATTTTTAATGGTTTTTTTGCGAGCACCAAAAAAATGGATTGAACACCAAAAAAGCACCTAATTGTGAGCCCGGTGAAGACCCGATTCGATACATCTTGTGCAGATACTGTCACTTCTACGATATTCATCGACTAACTAATTTATACTCTTAAGTATGACCGAGTTGCCCTCCATGTTCATATTTGTTATATACATTTTTTGCCTGTGAGTAAAACTCTACATATCTTTGATAGCACTGAATACTGCTCTAAGCAACGAGAGTACTGACTTAGTGCAATTTATGACGTTTTTTGACGTCGAAAGAACATTCACTTATTATTACAAAAACATTGAACATATCCAACACAAAGTTGGAATGATATTCTTTTCACGTGTTCTCCTGCCATGAACAATTATTTGTTACGGCGAAAATATTCAGACAACAATTTTTTTTAACAATTATGGTGAAGTTCAGTCACCATGCACGAAAAATTCTGAGGCAAATTCCAATTTCAAAGGTAAATCCAAAGATCCAATAGTGAAATCTTAACTCCACCATCGACTAATCCAACCCAAAATCTCGAATCTCAAAATCCGAATTCTGAATCCCCCAATCCCAAATTTGAGATCCTAAACCATCAATTTGAAATTTGATATTCCAATTGCAATTTGCAGCGTCTAATCTCAATCACACATCTCCAATTCTAGCTATACTTTCAAAATGTAAAAAACAAGTAGGGAGGGGTATATTCAGAGTTCGGCATTGGAAATTCTCAATTGTCGATTTTTAATTTTCAATTTTTATTTCAATTTTGCACACCACTAGTTAATTATTAACTTTCTATTCTCATACTATTTGATTGTCAATTTATCATGATTAATTGATAATTGCAAATCGACAACTTCAAATTGAAGATGGTTAATTTCAAATTCAATTTGTTAGTAAGAAGTTACATCATGTATAAAACGGCCATTCAATTATACATAAATACTGTGAAATTGTAACGTTGAAGCCGAACACTTCTGATCACTCAAAGGCGAAAAAATTAGTCAAATCAGAAAGAAATCAAAACTTTTTGAAAAAAATGGCCAACTCCATGTTTTGAGCTCGTGTACAGCCCACTAGATAAGACCACTGAAATGGCAATATTCATTGCGATCTGGCATTGACATTATATATTGAAAAAATCAAACAAATATGAAAATACGCCAAGCTCATGAATTGCTCTGCAGTTAATCTTAACGTCACTAATGCACATAATATGCATGTCAAAAACCGGAAAAATTGATCCACAAGAAAAAAATTGGTGGAAAACCACCGTCAGGACCAACAGACTTGGCGCGGTTTTTAAAAGACATATCAAAGAAACAGGTAGTCCGTTGTATTACTCGGTTAGTAGCGTTCGTAGTGAGCTGTAATTGATCGACCCGAATACGTCTAACAGCAGCATACTCAATACAGCCGTAAAATAATACATTATAGACTAAATCGATTAGTCAAAAATGAAATACGCAACCTCGGTTTCAAATACTAACGCACCGATTACGATAGACCAATTATTCGTACTAACGACTCTGTACAGGCTACATTATGGGCCATGAAAGATCTTACTTCAGTGGAACTCTCATGATGGGGAGACAAAGGAAAAAAATGAAAACTCCCGAGTGCATTACACCACTATGACCGCTAGGGATGTTTTGAGAACTCCAATGAATTTGAATATTTTTTATTTCTAATTACCTATGGTCATGAAATATTTACAACAACCATGGCTATATTCGAACAAGCATAATCAGTCAAATTGACGACATAAATCATGTGGTAGTCGGAGGGGCTCATACAGGTGTATGTCGTTTGGTAGTCGGAGGGACTAATACATAATACCATTCACATGTGTACAATCGTACATGATAATCTGGTTTCGGCGAAAGTACATAATGAAATATATTCAAATTACCATGGTACGCAAACTCTAGTGTGTCGGATAAACCGCGCCAAGTCCGTTGGTCCTGACGCTGTTTTTCCACCAGTTTCCAGTGGTTTTATCTAGTGGGCTGTACACCACCTCAAAACATGGACTTGGCTCATTTTTTTCAAAAAGTTTTTGATTTTTTTCTGATTCTCTATTTTGTGAAGTAATTCGTCAATTTCACTAATCCTGTCGATCCAGAAGTTGACTGAGCACTCTTCAATCTCATACCTTGACGGTCCCCAGGTTTCACCGTATGTTTCGCTCTCGCCTCGCGGCCGTGATTCAAGAAAAAAGGATAAACTCTACTACCGGCGTGACATACTGTATTATAGGTAAATTTTCAACAAATATTCATCCCATTTATTATGTTTATTGATAAAAGCCGCGATCATAGGTTTGATGTTTCGATTGATCCTCTCAACTGGATTAGCTTGAGGGTCTGCTAATGGGGTGGTGAGGTGTTCCATGCTCCTCGCTGTTAGGAGGCTCTTTAGTTCTTTATTGATGTATTTAGTCCTGTTATCGGTGGTGATTGACTTATGGAGTACCCCAGCGGTCGAAAATACCATCTAATACCCTAACAACGACTTCCCCAGTCCTTTTGCGGACGGGAAATCACTCGCTGTATTCCGTATACAGATCTGAAACTACAATGTCGGTATTTTCCCTTTTTGAGCGAGTCCTTTGAGACTCGCCCTTTGTGAAAGAATTGTGTGGATGGATAATTGCGGTCACGGTGGTTGTAATCGCCACGTCATTAAGGGTCCTTTTAGCGGATTCTGATCGTATTTTACCTCCATACATATGTCGCAATCTTCGACGTACGACTTAATGTCTTGAGACATCTCTGACCAATAAAAACTTCATCTAATCCTATCGTACGATTTGTCCCGCCCTAGATGTCCTGCACGTGGGCTATCGTGGTTTCCTTAATTATTGTCAACATATTCTCTGGTCTAACTACCGTCTCCCACGGATTTTTGTCCTCAATTTAAGCTTTATCAAAATCCGGTCGCTAATACCACATCTCGCCATTTTGTACTTTCCATTTAGCGAATCGTTTTGGATTTTTCATTACAACTTTGAGTTTTGTCTCATGCCAATCTTTACCGCAGATGATCAAACGAATGCGGCTTCGAATCACTGCTTCGACTGGTTCTTCAGACCCTAACGCATCTACGTCGATATAAAAGGTCCCCGAAATCGCCTCGAGTGCCACGTTTGTATTCGATTGTCATATCAAATGGATACAGATATATTGCCCATTTGGCAAGTCGTCCAACCGAATTTTCAGAGAATGCAACCGCAGCAGGGCTTGGTGATCGGTAACGACCTTGAAGGCCATGCCCTCGAGGTAACAACATTACTTGTCGACTGACCACACGAACGGCAAACATTCCTCTTCACTGGTTGTATAATAAAGCTCGGCACCCCGTAGAGGCCGAACCAGAATCGCGCCGAGGGCGAAATCGCTAGCATCGGTATACGAGATGAACGGCTGTCCGGGAATTGGAATGTACAATCGTGGTGCATTCGGGAGTCACTGTTTCGTTCCTTCGAAGGCTTTCTGTTCGACTTCAGTCCACCTCCATGGCACGTTAACACTCGTCAACTTATTCAAGGGATCTTGAACTCTTGCAACGTTTTTTACGTGTTTATGATATCAATTCACGAAACCGTTCAACTGCCTCAATTGTGTATGGTCTTGCGGGACCGGAATTTGACTTCCCTACAGACGAAACTGCTTTTCTCGCGGTTGATAACTAGCTTTGCTTCTCGGAGTACTTTAAAGATCAATGATAATAAACAGAAATGCTCATCTAAATCTTGCCTCATTATTATCCAATCGTCCAAACTCGTAAACACTTTATCGATCCATTGGGCAGGGAATTCGCGCGCGGTGATTAATTCTTCAATTCGTCTCTTGAAAATATCCATCAGTTTTTGAAATGTGGCTGGGGCGCTTGTTGGCCCGTAAGAGATACGACACCACTCGAATTGTCCCTTCCCTTCTACCACAAACGCGGTGTATTGATGGCTATCTGCACGCCGAACGATTGCGGCCCCTCCACGTCGCCTATATCGAACACCAAACCCGTGCCACCTGAAGTTTTTACTAACGATTTCTAACGAATGATCTTCTCTTAATTCCTGCATTTGAAAATGTTTCACGCGCTCGTAAGTGGATTCACTCAAGAACCACCGGGCACTCCTACTATCGATGATACCTATTATTTTTTGATCGAATATTGAAATTGCGACTTGTATTCGTACACCCGTCTTTGGTTCTCCGAGACCGCTAACGCGACAGTAAACTGGAGGCTGGCTATACGACATATCGGGTGAGGGGGCTCACCTGCTGGCCACCAATTCGCGTACATTTGACTACGAAGCAAAAATGATTCAATCGCGTGGGAGTCACTGATCGTTAATAAACTCATTGACACCTGACTTGTTTCGACTTCATTTGACTGTGTCACAAGTTCCGTTTCATCTTCACTCGTACCCGACTCGTCAGATGATTCGTACATCACGTTTAATTTTGTTATCGGTTCATTGTCCTGCTTTAGGATACCGTCCGACTACCTTGACTACTTTAAAGCTCCATGCCCACGCTGACAATAACTGGGGTTAGTGTTACTGTGGGTTTTTCTCGTTTCCCTGTTTTTGTGTACAGTCCTTCGTTTCATGTCCAGTTTTGCGGCAGACGAGACACACCAACTGCCTGCTGTTGGTACAGTTGCGTATGGCATGGCCCCATTCGCCGCAATTGTAACAGAACATTTTTGATTGATCGTAGGTCTTATTTTGACTGGGAGAGGATCTTCTTTGGTTTCCTGAAGAAACAACAGTCGTTCAGGTTGTCAGAATTCTCAAATTACTGAAGGCTCTTTTCTAATCTTTGTTTCGTTAATGTTTACGAATTCTGATAGCGAGGTTCGGATGTGGGTTGTTGTGTGACATTCAAGCAAACGACTTGTTCATCGTTCTCCTCGTCATTATCCCCAGTATCATCAGTCGTGTAATCGTAATTTGATGTTTCATGAGCGCATTGTACATATTTTAATTCAGACACGCTTAGATTGGGTCGTGACTTCGACTTGAATCGAGAGTTCTGAGGTAGCTCGTGAGGTGAGTTCTGATATATGTAATTTCTTTCGCTGACATCATGAAAGAAAGTGTCGTAATTCTTATAATTAAGATTCAACATTTCAGAGGCTAATCGAGGGTTAAATTTTGACATTATATATTTTAATTGTTGATTGAAATTGGGTTTATTTGGCATTCATTCGAATACGGTTCTCACGCGACATGTAAACTCGACGAGACTCTCTCCCTTGGTTGGTTTCAAAGTCAATGAACAAGTCTCCATCTGTTTTCTGAACTCCGAATTGATAGCAAAAGGCATACGCGAACTCTTTGCAAGTGCACCAATATTTTTTATTATGCAGATATCAAGTACGATAAATCCCTTCGAAGACACTCGACAAATATGGCATCACGTAGTCTTTATTTACGCTACTCGAACCAATGCTTTCTTTCAATAACAATAAGAACTGATCGGGGTCTCGTTCTGCCTTTGGATAATTCAGCTTCCAAGAACTTACCATCTTACGGATTTTCATAGGTGAATATTCAAGACTATTACAACTAGAAGAAAATGAAACTTCTCTTGTTTCATAATCACTCGACCAATCTTTGGCTCGAACGTGGCCCGCGTCGACTGGAAAATTCGTGACTGTCCCTGGAATCGTTTCGTGCGCGCTCGTCGGTGACCTGATGAGACCTCGAATTTGCCATACGTGAAACGGGGAGATTCTCTACGGAAATTCGTTACTCCGTTGACTGCCACTAAAATTTACGTTTGCATGTCGTTCTTGTGAATTTCGCCCTGATTGGTGGGTTGATCTTGAAGGGTTGAGTAATTCCCGCAAGATTGAACCCGCTTTATTATATACTGCATCAGACTGCTCTGTAGTGAAATACACGATTTCTTGCTCGAATTCACCGTTTCCGAAGGGAGTCTGGATCGCGACTTTAATCAATTGATTTACTATCGGTTAAATCGTATTAGGTCGATCTGCCACGAATCTTCGGTGGGTATCTCCATTGGTTCCAACGTTCGGCATAAATCTCCTTCCCCTAGGACGTATCGCGTGTCCCCCAAGATCATCGTCATTGGCATTGCCCCGATTCTGTTGGTGTGTTCCGCGCCCCTATCTCTATAGTTCGTTTTCGTGTTCGATTCATCGGATGTATTTTCCATGAGAATCCTGGCTGTTTCGCGGTAACCCGTTTCCTCTAACATGCCGGTTCTCTTGGTGTGGGGTAGCCTTTTGATGGTCGCATACAGTACTCGACAGTCTATTATGTTTTGGTTTTTATTTTAATTTGTTTATAGAAGCTTAAAATTATTTCAATTAAATAAATGTGGAAATACCGCATCTAATATCCTCGTGGCCAGTCCTCCATTTAACCAAGAATCTAATGAGCAAACCCACCAACAACTTATAACCGAATATTCCGTAGATCGATGCCAAGGATCTTAATTTATCAGGTACATACTGAGAAAAAGAAAATCTACAATCTCTACATCGGTTTTCTCCCTTTATTTCATCCAAAAAATAAAAACCAAACGCACAGTTTTCAATAATTAATAAGTAACAGAGATCGTGGTGAATTTCTACAGATCCAAATTTCATACGAGGTCTCGACCGTGACCTTGACACGTCTTGATACAATGCGCTGTCTACGGTCAAACGGCTGGGTTCTACAAATTCCTATTTCCCCAATTCTATTTTCCGTTACAATTTCGACCAGTTAATCTAATGTTTCGATTCCCACAACTTTACTTTGACGAACATTCACGCAATTTTTCTTTTGATTTTAAAATTCCCACGTTCTCCTCGTAACGAGTCTGCGATATAAACTATAACTTAAATTATTGAGCTTGGATCACGAATTGAATTAGCGTCCTTAAGTTTTTACGTGGTGAACCAATTCTCATACCTTGATAATAGATAATAGCTATAGATGAGAATTCAACTTGTTGCTTACCTTATTTCTGCTTTACGATAACTTAGTATACGTTTCTCTTTTTTGTTTGTTTTTTCCTTCGCCGAATCCTAACTTGAATAAATCTTGATAATATTTTTTACAAAGATGATAGTTAACACAATAAAATTCAATGACCAAGAAAACACGAAAATCGATGATTTAAATTTAGTGCAATTCCAAATGAAGGTGAATGGCACGGCTCTAAGCTCGACACCAAAATCGCTGCGTACGAGTCGGTGGCCAAGCAGAGAGAGAGAGAGAGCGATTCGCACAACCGAAAACCCCACGCGGTTTTGGTCCGCCCCTCAAATCCCTCAAACTTCTGACTACGCTGACCAGTAGGGCGCGCTGTAGGAAATTACAAAAAGGCGCCAAATTCACTACAAGTTGCTAGAGTCGTTCAAGAAGCGTTGGATGCCCACGAAAGTTAACAATAAACTGAGTTAGGCAGTCAACAGATCAACCTTATCTTTGATTGAATGAAGCTGTCTTAGCCGGGCCTTAACTTGCGCGATATCATCCTCGACCTGATTAAAGCGTGCGGCTTGAACATCAGTTTCACTGATGCGAGACACAACAGTTAGCCCGACCGAATTCTTGTCAGTTGGAAACAGTGTTGAAATTGGGTGTGTTGTTGTGAGCGTAGTAGTGGTATTGCTAATATTTGTTGCGTTTACTGCGAGAGCATTGTCAACGTCTGTAGTGGCTAGGAATGTTGGGAAATTGGTTCTGTGTACTCTGCGCGCGGGGCTGTATGTTATAGGAGGGGAACGAAGGGGTGGTACGTCCTCTACCTCTGCCGATCAGTGAGGGCGTTGATTCGCTTAGGGGCGCCTGGAGGTAGTTGCATCCCATTGCTGAGTCGCAGTTAACCCCCGAGCTACTTTTACATCATTTATAGGGGTTGACCTTCCCCTAACATTACTTGAGTCCATAGAAAAGGTTCTGTTTAGAACAGCGTTTTGTGTGTCCGTCACTTTTTCAGCGGTAGGATCGCGCGGTTGATTATCATTGGCTGGTCTGCGTGGCGGAGAGTAAAACATACTTGTTCTCTTACGCATGGCTCTCTGACCTGGTTCTATTGAACTTTCTTGTTCCTATAGTCTATATCCCTTTAACTTCTGATTATTTCAATACGGCCGAGGGTAATTTATGCAATGGAATTGATCGCTTAGCGATCAGTAGTAAAACTAAACTATAAACACGAACATAAACATTTGCTAATATAATCAATGAAGAATTCACCGATATAGAGGGCAAGACCTACGACGTTTCAGATGAATATTAAGCATTTAAATTTTGATAATATAGTTAATAAGCACTCGACAAACACACATGACAAGACCGTTGTGTATTTGCTTTAAAATAATCACTCGCTTACCAACGCACTTCAATTTGAGTTGTTCAATGAAAGTTGCTCCTCGCCGCGAAATACACATTTGACGTTTTATGACTTTTTTTGATAACACCCATAGTTAATTGTTCTTAACAAATTCTATTGTTTATCTAACTACTTCATGTTAAAAATTATAAATTTTTCTAATATTTAGGATTAATTAAATTTTTCTAATATCATCGACTTTATCAAGTTTTCAAAATTTCCAAATATTAAAACAATTTATAATTCATAATATGGAGTCGTTATCACATATATGTATATCACAATACAATTTGCTAATAACAATCAACTATGGGTATTCGGAAAAAAACGTCATGGAACGTCGAATGTGTATATTTACGTGTGGGTCGACTTGCATTTCACCCTTTGTCTCGTATCTTTAAAGGTTGTCATGATGCAGCGATACAGACAATCCTTTTTGTTAATAACAATTAACTATGACTGGTATCAAAAAAGTCATAAAAGGTCAAACGTGTATTTCGTGGCGGGGAACAACTTTCATTGAAGGCTGTTTTTCGTATCTCAATCCGTTCTTAGGATAGAGCCATATAAACAATTGAGTTTGTTAAAAAAAAACGTAAATCGCTACGTTGTTTTCTTCGGAAACGTTTAACAAAGTTTTTGGTGACATATATACACACACACACACACACATATTGTGACGGGGCTTTGGCGTATCAGTATTTGTTTTGAGTCGGTGTCGTGCGGACGCATGTCTACCGCTCTCTACAAAATATAAATTCCAAACGTACCGAGCTTACAGTACAGTGAATTTATAAATCTTGTCAAAGTTTTGGCACTAAAGTGTCAAACTTCAAAAATCTCAAACTTCCTCTGGCTCCCAAAACGAAAGCCAAAGTGACTCCTCCTGTGGAAGACCCAAAAATAACTAAAAAAACCGTTATTAAACCGTCAACTAGTGCGAGCTGTAATCCCGCTCGCCTCAACAAACCTTCAAACACTCCTGTCGGGCTACAACAGGCTCAAAAACAAACATCAGTGCCTCCAATAGTTATTGAAAATGTCAAATTGGAGACCAAAAAATTAATCAACTTCCTGCAAGTCAACGCCTCGGACAAAAACTTCAGGATGAAATTCAATGGTAGTACCACCATCGTCCATCTACAATCGACGGAGGATTATAATAAAATCGCAAGTATCCTGAAAAGGCAAAATTTACATTTTTACACCTTCGGTCTAAAAAGTGAGCGTCCGAAGAAATTTATCGTAAAAGGTCTGCCCGCCAGTTTTACTGAGCAGGAGATTGAAGCGGAAATATCCAAACACGGCATAAAGGTATTATCAGTCCGGCAGTTTGTGAAAACAAACAAGGACGGAGACAGCAAAGAGAGTAGGCCACTACCGGTGTTTGCAATTACGGTTGGGCCTGATGTAACCTTGAGCAGCCTCGCTGCTATTAAAACCATTTTCTATCATACATTTAAGACAGAAAAATACATCAAAACCCAACAACCAACACAGTGCTACCGGTGCCAAAAATTTGGACACGCAAGTCAGCACTGTAATTTAAATCCCAGATGTGTGAAATGCGCAGGCAATCACAACATCAAAACCTGCACCAGTAACTCCCTGAAGTGCGCAAATTGTGGTCTAGCTCACACAGCGAGCTATCGTGAGTGCGCCTCACGAACCAAATTTGTGGAGACTCATGAAAAAAGAGTCCAACCACCAGCACCAAAAAAAGCAGTGCGGGAACTGCCCGCTACCCCACACTCGGCTACGATGCAAAACCTGGAAAGCCACATCCATTTTCTCCAGTCTCCTCCAGTCCTCGAGCCTACGCCAATCTCTACTGCCACGAAGATGTCCAGGCCATCCTACGCTTCTTGTTTTCCAACGATGGAAACCTTAAGAACGAATGTTGACGCACCCACCGCTGAACCTAGGACCATTCCGATGGAGACTGACGATCCGCCATTACATTTAAGTACAAGTAAAAACTTTATTAATACAGTGACACAAGTCCTTGATGACCTAAAATCCCTTAGAATTCTCGAAAACCTCTCAGAGATTAAGAACATGATCTCTAAAATCCAAAGAGCTGACACCCCCCTTGATAAAATCACAATCATCGCATCCTATGCATACCTGTTCGAATCCACCGCTGAGCCACCCACGATCCTCCTACAAACATAATAAATATCTTAGCCATTAACATTTTTGTGCTCAAACTCAGTCTGATACCGGTACCCGCAAAACACTTTGAGCGAATAATTCTATTACGTCTCATAAAATCTATCGATGAGCTACACTTAATACCTACAAACCAATTCGGTTTCCGTTCAGAACACTCGAGCCGTCACGAATTGGTCAGAATCAGAAATTCAAATAGATATATTCAAGTTGGAGTCAAATCACTACTTTCCGTTAAAACTCAAATTGTCGCGGGAGTCCCGCAAGGGGATATCCTCTCCCGTGTACTATTCAACCTATACATCGCTTCTGTTTTTAACAGAATACCTAGAAATGTATTCATTGCAGGCTATGCTGATCACATTGCTCTGTACTTACCTAGCAAATCGATCAATAAAGCTGTTAGAAGAATAGAAAATTCTGCTTCTCTTAAAATCAGCGATTTAAATAAACGGAAAATTCAAGTGAATGCTACTAAATCAGTAGCAACCTTATTTACTAGCTCCAAGGCCAAACCGACTTTAACTTTGCGTAGCAATAAGATTACCTCAACCGTTTCTATGAAATATTTAGGTTTACACCTTGATTCCAACCTCCTGTGGAAAAAACTTATATCTGATATCAAGGTCAAGACTAAAATTATTCTAGTACGATTGTATAATTTGCTGAAATCTCCAACGCTCAGTCAATCTCTGGAACTTACTTTATACAAAGGGTTAATCAGACCTATCTCTTATGGTTGTCCTGCCTGGCACGATGCAGCACAAACCCAGTTAAATCATCCTCAATTTGTCCAAAATAAATTTGTATGGATAATAAAATGGTCGGCATGCACAATACGCTGGGCATGGCAACCATAGGTAAATTTATCGATAGAATAAATTTGACATTTAAATTTAAACTACAATCCGATCCTAATCCCCAGCTCCAAAACATCAACATTGATAAGCAAGCAAATTGGTCTCACTGACCACCTGTTTTTGTCCCACCTTTCCATATATCCCTTTCTCCCCCGCCCCTCATGCGCCCATTACTTATAAGGTTTTTTAGAAGTCATTTTTCCTTATATCGAGTCATCATGTAAAAATTCACAAACATTATAAAAATGAAAAATTAGGTTAAACTTTAATCATATTAGATATAAAGCCAATGGCTGGTGATCTAGAGCGTAGCACTTAAGATATTAATACTGTATATAGTATGTATATATGACAAATGTTAATAAACAATTTTCAAGTCAAGTCAAGCTTTGGCAGTATTTGTTTTGAGTCGGTGTCGTGCGGACGCATGTCTACCGCTCTCTGCGAAATATAAATTTCTAACGTACAGCGCTTATAGTACAGTGAAATTCTAAATCGAGTAAAAGTTTTGGCACGAAAGTGTCAAACTTAAAAAACCTCAAAATTCCCTTGGCTCCAAAAAGGAAAGCCAAAATGAGTCCTCTGATGGAAGACCCAAAAGAAACGAAAAAAGCCGTTTCGAAACCTTCGACTAGCGCGAGTTCAGTTCCCGCTCGCCTCGCCAAACCCTCCGACACTTCTGATGGACCTCAAGAGGTTCCAAAACAAACCTCTGTCCCTCCATTAATCATCAAGAATCAAAAAATGGAGACAAAAAAATTAATCAATTTTCTGCAGAGCAACGCCACAGATAAAAATTTCAAGATGAAATTTAATGGAAGTACCACGATCGTCCATCTACGAACGCTCGAGGACTACAACAAAATCGCAAGTATCCTGAAAAGGCAAGATATCAATTTCTTCACTTTCGGTCTTAAAAATGAGCGACCGAAAAAATATATTCTGAAAGGGCTTCCAAGCAGTTTTTCACAAGACGAAATTCAAGCCGAGTTATCAAAACACGGCATCAACGTACTTTCCGTTCGCCAGTTCGTGAAAGTAAACAAAGACGGAGACACCAAAGAAAACAGGCCATTACCGATCTTCGCTATCACGGTTGGCCCGGAAACAACCTTGAGCAGCTTCGCTGAAATCAAAACGATTTTCTACCACACGTATAAGGTAGGAAAATATGTAAAATCCCAGCAACCTACCCAATGCTTCAGGTGCCAGAGATTTGGCCACGCAAGCCAACATTGCAACCTGAACCTGAGATGCGTCAAGTGTGCGTCAAACCATGACGTAACAGTCTGCACTTCCAAAACCCTGAAGTGTGCAAACTGCGGACTCGCCCACACAGCCAGCTATCGAGAGTGTTCCATGCGCCTAAAATTCATGGAAACTCAGAAAAAACGAGCTCAATCGGCCAGGCCCAACATAGCGCCATTGGAACTGCCCACTACACCTCACTCGGCCACGATCCAGAATCTGGAAAGGAACATCCAGTCCCTCCAGTCTCCTGCAGCCCCAGTGCCAATTCCGAGTTCTACTGCCAATACGTCCAGGCCCACCTACGCTTCCGTCTTCCCGACGGTGGAAACCTCGAGAAGGAATCTTATCGCACCCACTGCTGAACCTAGGACCATCCCAATGGAAACACATGTTCCCGAATCTCATTTAAGTAGAACTATAAACTATGTAATTACAGCAAAGCAAGTCCTTGACGAGCTCACAACCCTTAGATTTCCCGAAATCCTTTCAGAGCTAAAAGAGATGAGCTCTAAACTCCAAACAGCCCTTACACCATTTGATAGGATCACAATCATCGCATCCTATGTCCACCTGTTCTTACCCTCCTCAAACACACCTACGATTCCCCAGCAAACATAATCAACATATTAGCAATTAATATTTTTGCGCTCAAACCTAATCTGGACGAGTTATTACACATCGTCCACAGAAATAACATCAAAATTTGTCTGATTTCAGAGACTAAGTTAAACAGCAAAACGAAGAAAATTAATTTCCCAGACTTCTCGCTGATCAGGGAAGACAGAACCGCCAAAGCAGGTGGTGGTGTTGCGGTGGCGATCCACAAAACCTTGTCACATAGAACTCTTCCGCATGATCTCCTGTCGCTCGACGAATACGTGGGAGTAGAGGTCCAAGTAAACAATAAAAAAACGAAGATCTACTCGATCTGCAATCCACCGGATGTCTCAATAGATACAAACCTATTGAGGCACCTACTTTCCGATAGTACTCCAACAATTATTGTTGGAGACCTAAATGCGAAGGACACTGCTTGGACTTCTGCTAGGCCAAACGAATCAGGTAAGATTCTCTCAAATTTTTTGACGGAACAAAAAATTAATCTGCTCTGTCCAGACGTTCCCACACACTACCCTCATAATTCAAACACTCCTAGTACTATTGACCTTTTATTAACTAACAACATCTCTATCATTAAAAATTTCACCACACTTTCCGAATCCCCATCCGATCACCTATCATTGTTTTTCTCCCTATTTGGCAGACCAACCTCACCAGAATCATCAAAAATTTTAAACTACGCAAAAACCGACTGGAATAAGTTCAAGGATATCTTAAATGATGAGATTTCTACACCAAACCCGACTTGTAACAACACTGAAGCAATAGATCAACACATAACACATTTCACCCAAGTCATTCAAACAGCCCTGGATTCCTCCACTCCCAAACGATCAACCAAATCCGCCCACACTCCTATCCCACCCGAAATAGCCTCATTAATAAAGCTAAAAAATTACATTAGGTCAAGATGGCAAAAAACCCGAAATCGCTACCTTAAATCCGAACTCAATCAGCTGATAAAAGAAATCAGACTTAAATTAACCGAATGGAAACAATCATCTTCGGACAACAAACTCAGAAATATAAACTAAAAAGATCACTCTATTTGGCGCGTAGCAAAATATTTTAATAACACCGCTAAAACAAAAATCCCCACACTAAAGTCAAACAACACACTCCACACAGAAGACCACGACAAGGCGAATACACTCTGCATACACTATGCAGCAATACACGAAATATCGGCCTCCCGAGGCAACAAATCTTTTGAACAACAAGTCACAGGTCATATGAGAAAAACTATCCTCAAAGCCCGCATCGAAACTCCCATTAAATCCCTGACGAATCCCCGTGAAATCACTTCCGCTATCAAAAAATTAAAAAATAAATCTGCCCCGGGTGTGGATAATATTCCCAATATAGCACTAAAAAACCTCCCAATTAAAGCCATAAGTTTACTAACAAAGATATACAATGCATGCCTCCTCAGACAATATTTCCCGGAACTCTGGAAAGGAGCGGTGGTCATTCCGATTCTAAAGCCCGGTAAGCCCCCTTCGCATCCGGTGAGCTATAGGCCTATTAGCCTCCTACCGGTATTGGCTCTTTGAGCGAATAATTTTAGCTCGTCTCAAAAAACCCATAGAAGAGTTACAACTAATGCCTATCAATCAATTTGGTTTTCGATCAGAACACTCGACCTGCCACCAGCTGCTTAGAATTACGAATGATATAAAATCCGCGAAAGACCGGAAAGAAGATACCGTTCTTCTTCTCCTGGACAGCGAGAAGGCCTTTGATTCTGTTTGGCCCACAGGCTATATACAAACTCGAAGGATTAAATGTCCCTAAATATATATGTAAAATGTTATTATCATATCTCTCAAATAGATATATCCGAGTTCGAGTCGAAACGTCGCTTTCGGATAAAATAGAAATTGTCGCGGGAGTCCCACAAGGGTCTATTCTCTCGCCTGTTTTATTCAACTTGTACATTGCTTCTGTGTTTTAGCAGAATTCCGAGAAATGTATCCATTGAAGGCTATGCTGATGACATTGCTTTGTACTCAGCTAGCAAATCGATCAACAAAGCTATTAGGAGAATAGAAAATGCTGCTTCTCTCACAATCAGTGAATTAACGAAATGGAAAATTCAAGTGAATGCTGCTAAAACAGAAGCAATCTTATTTACTAGCTCCAAGGCCAAGCCGACTTTAACTATTCGTAGCGATAAGATCACACCAACCGACTCTGTAAAGTATTTAGGCTTACACATCGATTCCAAACTCCTGTGGAAAAAGCATATATCTGAAATCAAGGTCAAGACTAAAGTTATCCTAGTAAGTTTGTATAATTTGCTAAAATCATCCGCGCTCAGTCAATCCCTCAAACTTACTCTCTACAAAGGGTTAATTAGGCCCATTATCACCTATGGTTGTCCTGCCTGGCACAATGCAGCGAAAATGCACTTGAATCATCTTCAAGTGATTCAAAATAAATTCCTACGAATAATAGGAAATTTTAAAAGAAGAACGACTATTGTGGAAATACACGAAACGCTCGGCATGACAACCATAGGCGAATTTATCGATAGAATAAATGAGACATTTAAATTTAAGCTACAATCCCATCCTAATCCCCAGCTCCAAAACATCAATATTGACATAAAATCCAATTGGTCCCGCTGACCACCTGTTTTGTCCCACCTTTCCATATATCCTTTTCTCTCCTGCCCCTCATGCACCCATTACTTGTAAGGTTTTTTAGAAATTATTTTTCCTTATATCGAGTCATCATGTAAATAATCACAAATATCTGTAATAATGAAAAATTCGTTTACACTTCTTTCAAATTAGATATAAAGCCAACGGCTGGTGATCTAGAACGTAGCACTTAAGATATTAATCCTGTATATAGTATGTATATATGACAAATGTTAATAAACTATTTTCAAGTCAAGTCAAGCTTTGGCGTAGTCGGTAGCGTGTCTGCCTACTATTCTAAAGGTCCCGCGTTCGATTCCCGCTCACTGCAAAATATTTTTTCTGAAAAATATTTTCTCACGGACTCCGACCGATGGCAGGAACATTCCGTGTGTGCTATCGGCGGTATCCATGAAGTGAGACCGTGAGCCGGGACCGAACGCGACCCGTCGCGCGGGGGGGGGGAGGGAGGGTTCCATCGTAGACGCCCGCCATCGTATCACAGGGGTTTCTGGAGGTTTACCCTGTGATTAGAAATACGATGAGCTGAAATGGCGAAGTCGGCCCCAGCCGCAATGGGTGGGTACTCTGATCCGTAGTATTGCCCATGAAGTAATGCCTACCAGCGGTTACGTGGGTGAATACGAATAGAGAAAGAGTGAAAAAAAAACACACACACACACATACAAACACTTTTCGGAAAACGACTCAGAATGATGTGAAACGTCCAGAAAAGTGAAAATATCTTAGAAATTTCACTTTTGAATTTTAGGGTGATTACAATAACTTCCTTAGATCGGGAAGTTAATAAATGTGAATATGTTGTGGAAAAATTATCGATTAGTAATTTAAATGCTTTCTCTCCCATCAAACCGAGAAGTCGAATTATTATTTCAGCTACTCCCTATGAAGTTTCACTTTTGTCGGGTGTCTTCATGATACAGCGTATTTTTTTATAAATTTTACATTTCAACACTGATAAAATTCTCCAATGTTTGGAAATATTGAAAAGCTTGAAAAGTTCATGATTTAAGACATTAACTGAAATTTTGGATATACAATATACGGGGCAACGATCGGGCAGTTATTGGTTCAACCCGTAGATGGTCAGACCCACATCTCGTTTATTACTATTGAATGAGGCTGTGGGCTCACTATGACTGAGGGGCGACATACAGGCGTAGGCCCTTCTTGTTTCCCACAGAATGAAAAACTCCTCGGCAGCAGGGCTATAGCAATATTCCAAGCCCGTTTATGTAGCTCAGAATCTCCCTACATCCCACCTGTCGGCATTCCTCCTCCAAGAACGTATCCCCCCATATCCGGTGTCTCTGTACACCGAGTGCTGCAGATTTGCACAATATGTGAAAGGGAGTTTCCTCTTCCTCCTCACAGAAGTGGCATATGGTGATTTCAGATAGGCCCAGTATGTTCATATGCCTACGCAGTTTGCAGTGGCCTGTTATGGCAGCTACTACCGTCGTTACCAGATTCTTATCCATTTTCATTATCTCCCTGGTCCTCTTGGGGTTCCAGTTATGGATGGGAATTTTACATTGTCTGGCACCTGCCGTTGTCATCCAGCTTTGTTTTATCTCATCGACAGGCCATTTCTGGATATTTCGCTTCACAGCTTGCCTCGGTAGTCCGACGGCAAGCCGAGGGAAAAGTTCGTTCCCCTCCTGGCTAACTCGTCAGCTTTTTCGTTACCCGGCATATCCGCATGGTCCGATACCCAAGTTACTCTGACCTTGTTTTTGCAGGTCAGCATGTTTAGTGCATCTCTGCCTAGTGTTAGAATTGCCGATTTGATGAGCGAATTCGTAAGCGATTTTAGAGCTGCCGAACTGTCCGAGCATATAGCGATTCTTTTCTTAGTATAACACTGCTATGTGTTATCTCTCACACAGCCTAGGACCGTAACCACCATCATATGTAATCGAGCACCCACCGCCCCATCCTTCTCCGAGCCGCCCGTGTACAAGTTACAAACAATGGGGAAGTTCAGATTCCTCTCCCACCTGGTCCTATTCGGGTATATAACGTCATAGTTCTTCGTTGTGGCGATGGTTGACCCATTAAACTCCTGGGCATTATTGACGCCCGAACTATGTGTTCTAGAAATTTCATCACCTGGGTGTGTCCCTTCTCATACCTGTTAGCTCTCCAATCTCCCATCGCCGCCGAGCTAACCTCCACCTCAATGGAAGGTAGTCCCAGCAGCGTCCCCAGCGCTCCCCTCAATACAGCGTTGTGGAAATCGGTCACAGAATCAGCTATTGCACATTCTCCATCTGGATATCTGTAAATGTCAAATCGGTAGGCAATGGTTTCTTTTCAATGTGCAATAACCTTTCGCTCAAAATAAGCGCAGCTCTCTGCAATATATCTCGTTTTTCTCTACCATTCCGACAATACGATCATTCATAATAAATCCTTTTACGGGAGCTAGAATTTTTTTATCATGTCTTGTTAAAATTTTGAACTCATTGCAGACAAGTCTTTTTTGACATAGTCTTTTGGAAAGTTTCCTACCGTATTATGAAACACATATAAAAACATGATATTAGTACTACTCCCACCGCAAAATACATAAGAAGATCTCGGAGGATCCATTGTTAGTGTAGCAGTTATCACAGTCTCAAAGTTGTATGGTAAATGTCACTTTGATAAAGTAATTTTAAAAGTTTGCATAATATTTATCACATGCATTACTTACATTTCTTTAAAATTACATAATTTTAAACTTATCCAATATATGAAATCATATATAAAATCACCAAACAACATGTAGAAATACTAATATCGGCACTCAAAATATTGTTTAAATTCAATTTTCTTCGGAAAATTTCAAAACAGAACATATACAATTCGTACGGAATGCGAAACAAATGATACGGACATATATTGCTGAATGTAAATCCGGACAGGGCGGTCTTGTCAGATGCCCCTACCGTTTTCGCCCCGGTCCTCACGTGCCTCCCGTCTCACAATGCCGTAGGCCAAGCTGCCCCTTCCCTTGTACCACGCTTCGCCGCGCTCGTCCAACAAACTGGGTAGAAATGCGAATTTTTCTCGACAATTTGCGACAAAATATCTGTCTTCCAATCTCCGCTTGTATGCTCATAAAAAAAAGCCAACCTGTACATTATTACCTGAAAATCATCCTGTTTTAACCCCTCAACTACGGGGTCTATACCACTATACCACCAGCAGAGCTAGTCCTATCAGCCGGGGTCTATATGTCATATAGACCCTTCCCGTGATTCATAAAAAATAATTTTCTCCCTTACTATGATAGATATCGGCATTCTGAAAATTGTCTCATGAAGTACATGAGTTTGTCAATACAATGCACTATAATTTTTTTTCAAATTATTTTTTATATTTTTTTCTAATATATCAACATTACGGAAAAAATAAATTTCATGTCCGATGCATTGAATCCTCTCGTTTATCGAAAAAATTGTCATAAAAAATTCTGAAATTTTTAGAAAGCATGTTCAGTTGACGTGAATCAAAATTGGATTTAATGAATCACGGATTTATCCAGAGTACAAATAGTGGTGTGCAAATGTGGGTGTCCCATACGGGGCACAAACGTGTGTGCCCGATGCAGGGCACAAACAAAACTTCCCGATTTGGTATTTAAGCACAGCATGAGAACGCAGCTATGGTGATGAGCAAACGCAACCGCGATATCAAAAATCCGAGTTCAATTCTAGCAATTGAAAAATTGGATTACACTAGCTTTATACACTAGCTTACCAGAATCATTCGAAAGAAAGGACTTAATGATTCCGTTTTGTCATTGGTTCATTGAGAAGATATGAACAGCTATGTTCTTTGTTCTCGTATGATGTACGTAATTGGTTAAACGGCCATATCTCCTTAAATATGCGAATTATGAAAAAAAGTCATTCAACATAAAATGTGTATTTTTGCATGCGGAACAACTATTGTTGAGTGATCATTCCACTAGCTGATACGACTTTCGCAATAGAACGTTATAAACAATTGGAATTGTTTATAACAATATATACACGGTCAATTGCCATCAAAATCTAATCCTCTCCGAGTTACATTAGAACACTTCGATTCAGACCCTCATGGCCTGCATGGCTTCATTCTCTCACTTATTACATACATAATTTTTCAAACGCTCATACCTCCTTCAATTATGCAAATTAGGAAAAAAAGTCCTATAACATAAAATGTGTACTGTTGCATGAGGAATAACTCTTCTATCAGAAATTTTTCCCTAACTTTGATAGTTTAGGCAGTAGAACGTTATAAACAATTGAAAGTGTTAATAACAATACATATAGTGCATCAATTTCATCCAAACTCTAATCCCGTCGATTCTGCATGGAGATGTTTCGATTGCGACTTTGAGAATCTCAATAGCTTCATTCGTTCGCGAGAAACCTGGGATCAAACTTTTGTGCACACACACACACAGACATTTGTTCCGAATTCGTTGGGGATCATTTTGGTATACTGAAAACCCTAGTTACAGGCCGAAATGAAAAAGTTCGATTTCGGGGTGTGTACTATAACTTTCCTATCCGGAAGTTAACAAAACTTCCCGATTTGGTATTTCAGCACAGCATAAGCATGCAACCATGGTGATGAGCAAACTGGACAGTGATATCAATAATTGAACTTGTGACTGATAATTACTGCACGCGATCGATTTAGTTTGAGTTTTAAGCCGCATAAAAATATTCAACTGGAATTCGTCCGTCTAGTTACGCTCTCTACCTCTGTACGTTCCTAATTATCCCGCTCTTTGACATCTCTCCCGCAATAGTCGACATATTCATTCGCCAAGGATATTCTAGTTCAACTCGCCATATGTTTCAACCTATATTGAAAAAAGTCATATTGAATGTGCACTTTTAACTTCCAGATTATTCGAGAAGTTATTGTAATGACCCCGAAATCGATATTTTTCCTTTCATCCTGTGACTGAGGTTTTAAGTATACCAAAATGATGCCCAACAAATTTTGAATCCATGCTGTGTGTGTGTGTGTCTGTCTGTATGTATGTGTGTTCCCGAAATTTTGATCCTAGGTTTCTCACGAACGAATGAAGCTATCGAGGCCGTCAATATTGGAATCGAAGCGTTTTCATGCAACTTAGAGGGGATTAGATTTTGGGTGAAATTGGTGTAGTATGTATATTGTTATTAACAATTTCAATTGTTTACCACGTTCTATTGAATAAACTATTACAGTTAGCGAAAAAATTATACAAGAAAAGTTGTTCCCCATATAAAAATGCGTATTTTATGTAGAATGATTTTTTTCGGAGATTTGCATAATTAAGGAGGTATGACCGTCTCAACAATTATGTATGTAATGAGTGAATGAATGAACCCAGAGCTGTCGTGGAGGTCTCAATCGAAGCGTTTCCGTGCAAAATCGAGCGGATTGCATTTTGGATGACATTCGTGGAGTATATATGCAATGTTATTAACAATCTTGTAACAACAAAGTATCAGCCTTGACGCCTAACTGTTGACACCTAATTTTTGGCGGTATCTCATAATGACAGGTTATGTCTGTCTTGACAAAAACTATAGGAAATATTAATTATGGTCAAATTTCTTAATTAACAGAAATGAAAACTTGCCCCTGATGATGACACCGCGAAGGGATGTCGAAACGTTGGGCCTTCCATAAGAATTTCTAATTATTTCAACTCAGCTATTTGACCGCACAGGCCATTCTTCCCACACTACAGTTATTAACAATTGCGATTGTTTATACGGTTTCACTGGGTAAAATATTAAAGTTAGCGGAAAACTTATCTGAAGAAAACTATTCCTTATATGAAAATACACGTTTTATGTAGAATGACTGTTTTCTATAATTTGCATAATTAAGGGGGTATGGCCGTCTCAACAATTATGTATGTAATAAGTAAATGAATGAACCCAGCGCTGTGATGAAGTTCTCAATCGAAACCTTTCCGTTCAGAATGGAGCGGATTACATTTTGGATGGCATTCGTGCAGTACATGCAATGTAAAATATTCTGGTAAATAAACACAGTAATGAGCACTGGAATGCTGTGAAACGTATTTTCGCGTATTTAGTGGGAACGTTAGATCATGGCTTAATTTACAAAAGTGGTGGAAATGAGTCGGCACTTATAGGATATTCTGATGCCGATTTTGCGGGTGATACAGAGACCCGTCGGTCGACCACCGGGTATGCATTCATGTTCGCGAATGGCTTAATCTCTTGGTCAAGTCAGCGTCAGAAAATTTTAACGATGAGTACGGCAGAGTCGGAATATGTGGCATGTAGCGCGGCGGCGCGTGAAGCTGTGTGGTTGCGAAGGTTGCTGGATGAAATCGGCCCACGATGTGAAAAACCTACGGTGATTTGGGTTGATAATCAGAGTGCCATAAAGCTTGCAAAAAACCCAGAGTTTCATAAGCGCACAAAACACATAGATGTCAAGTTTCACTATTGGCGTAAAAAAACAGCAAATCGGGATATCGAGGTTCAATACATTCCTACGAAATGTATAAAAAATGTGTCAAAAAGTGGATATATTTACGAAAGCGCTGTCGAATGTATAGTTCAAACGATTCAGTGGAATGTTGTCAATAACGAGTGCTGAAATGGTGAGTGTGTTGGATAAGTAAGTTTTCGTACTCGGTCTCCCGCGCCTGTGAGCGCCAATGGAGAGAGAGTGGTGTGTGCCCATGTCGATTGAGAGAGGCCCTATGGGCATTGTGAGTGCTGCTAAGGCAATCGTGTGCCAGCAACCGGCTTTGTATCACCCGTATTATTTTTTTCGATATATTATATTACACCTTTGTGTACAGAGAATCGGAGTGAAGAGCCATTTATTTATCACAATTCATTTTTCCCGTAAACTTCCAATAATAATTCAACAATTACATACATAATTGTTGAGACGGCCATACCCCCTTAATTATGCAAATTATGGAAAAAAGTCATTCTACATAAAATGTGTCTTTTCATATAAGGAATAGTTTTCTTTAGATAAGTTTCCCACTAACTTTAATATTTTACCCAGTGGAACCGTATAAACAATTGCAATTGTTAAAACATTGCATAACTCCACGAATGTCATCCAAAATGCAATCCGCTCGATTCAGAATGCAAATGCTTCAATTGAGACCTTTATGACGGCGATGTATTCATTCGTTCACTCACTACAGACATAATTGTTGAAACGGTCATACCTCCTTAATTATGCGAATTTCCGAAAAAAGTAATTCTGCATAAAATACGCATTTTTATATGGGGAACACACACACACAGACATTGATTCAAAATTTGTTGGGCATCATTTTGGTATACTTAAAACCCTACTCACAGGATGAAAGGAAAAATATCGATTCCGGGGCCATTACAATAACTTCCCGAATAATCGGGAAGTTAAAAATACCATACTTTAAACGACTTTTTGGTGAAGGATCAAGATCAGCATTAAATTTTACTTCGTAATTTTCTGCTGTTATGTATAGAACTTATCGCGCATTAAAGAGCACATTCGAGTCGACGGAAGCCCCCGACCGATGCGGACAGATCGCGCGCTATGGGTGCCGTCCTTGAGGGGTTAATCAACTAACATGGCGGCTGGCTGCTGGCAGCATGTTAGGAACAATCGCCACGTCTGGCTATATATAATATATAGAATATAGAGCTATCAATCCTCCATATTTGCGAAAAGTTGAGCTTTACACTATTACATGAAAATTAGCCATTGACAACCCCTAACGACGATTAATAACCCCCGTGGCAACGACTGCCGGCTGCCAGCCATGAATAACGAGAGGAGGGCTTATCAAACTCTGAACTTTGTAAAATTTCCGAATATTAAAACAATTTATAATTCTTTAAAATATACAAAGATGCTTCAAAAATATAACCTCTTTTGCGAAAGTGTAGTAGTAGTAGTAGTATTTTTATTGCATCATTGAATACATAATTCATAAATGCAGAGGTTCTGCTGTACAGAACAAGTGAGAGTAATAAAGATGAGCAGAAAAAGAAAAAAAATAGTAATATAAAATAAAAGATAAAAATAAAAAATAGAATGCACGAAAAAGAAAAGTGAAAAGTCCACTAGCTCACTGAAAACTATGCAAGAAACGAGTTGGATTCGAAAACGCCAGCGACGAATACGTATAAGTCTTTTATACAACGCAGATCATTTGAATTTAAGGTTCTTGTGAGTTTTTCATCCAGCGAGGCATTCGGGAGGAACCAAGGCGTGATGTAATGTCCTCGGAGGTTAGCATAGGAAGGGCATCTGAGTAGCAAGTGGCAGAATGTTTCCTGTTCACCAAGACAGCAGCGAAGACAAATCAGTGTGACATCCACCACGAAGAGATTCTTCTTTATAATGATGTGTTTCGAGTGAAACGTTGAAAGACGGACGTGAATCTTGACACGAGATAAATGGATAGGGCATCTTTCAGGAAAAAAAAGATAGGAAATTATCAGTAGCAGATCTTGTGAGCGCTAGCTGGTATACGCTGATGTTACGGAATCTCGACAAGTCTTCCTCTCTCAATAGTGCTGACAGCCGATTCAGGATAATGTATTTTTTACTTTCCCAAATGGTCCAGTCGGCGGTCTTCCATAGATCAGAGGAAATTAGGCCCCTGGCAAGTAAGTTCACCTGAAGAATCCAATTGAAATTTGGTAGAGAATGTTCAGAATCTTTCAGCTCTAAGCGTCGGAAAAAGCACTGCCGGGGAAGTCGTCGATTTTTCTTCATTCTCAGAATTCTGATAATCCAGGATAAATATGCTTTGACTAAAACGACATCGATGTGTTGCAGACCAAGTTCAAGCCGCGCTGTAAAGCAAGGGGCATTTTTTGGAAGGTGGAATAATCGTTTGAAAAACGCTAGTTGCGTTGTTTCAAGTTGGTTGCTGTATCGCAGACCAAAAGGATGAGCACGGTACATCAGATCCGAAGACGCTAGACTGTCATACAGACGTACTGTACTGCTCCAGGAATCGGCAAGAGCAGAGGGCAAGGTGGCGAACACGGTACCCATCGCAACTCTAGCTTTCCTGTTGTTTTCTTTCACAGGTACCAATCCTAATGCAGAACTAGCTAAATCGATACCTAGGTATGTGTATGATTCAATCACTTCCAATAGATGCCCATTGAACAGAAGAGTTCGAACTGAAGATGGTACTGGACTACCCTTCCTGAAGACGACTATTTTCGTTTAACTACCTATGCCACGGTAGTTAGCAGGATCGGTAGTCGGACCTTTTTTATGCAGCATAAATAACGTGATGTTAGCCCAGTCTACGGGAAACGTTTCGATAGCCGGTATTTTATTGAAGACACCAAGCAAATAATTGAACCATTCTTCCGAAAGAGCCTTATAAAATTCAGATTTTGGTGCATTGATAAAGATCAGATCAATCGTATAAAAAGAGCCTATTCTTTTGCAGGTGAAATTCCCTGGGATGCCGCTAGGTGTACGGCCATTTAGGACGTCAAAACCATTAGTGCTCATAAAATGCATGATTTTTCTCCCACGAAGATCCACCGAAGAGTCACGATATTCTCTATTTCCGTATCGTGATGATAACGTCAGCGCCTCTGTGGGTGCAGTATCTAGCGAGCCAACATGGGCATTAAAATCACCTCGTAGGATGATGCAGTCCTCGGGAAAATTTTCCACGATATCATCAAGGATAGGTTGAAACATATTCATAATTGAGCAAAATATCATCCTCCTGGTTGATGTAGACGGAAGCTATGGGAGCGTACCAGCTTGCAAGGGAAATACGAATTATTAACCACCATCTGGAAGTATATAGGATAGTAGACCAGAAAACAGGGGCCACGGAGCAGAAAAGACCCCCGCTACCACGCTCCCACTCGGTTGGAAGGCACGTCAAAATTTTGGGAAGGTTTTAAGCAATTTCGGATCGCAGGTAAGTCCTCAGGCAGACACCATGACTCTGAGATACAGCAGACGTTAAATTCGGAGATTTTGTCGTGATTCTGGATATTTTGAATCCTTGTTCATTCCAAACTAAAATACTACAGTTTAACAGTTTTTTTGAGCAGAAGAATTATGAACATCCATAGAAGGACAAGGTGCACTGGAAGCACGTGGTAGTCTTTCTGCAAATACCTCCTTAACACGGTTCCAATGGAACCATTTGCCATTCACACAGTCCTTACTGTAACCGATTTTCACTGCATGACCTTTCTCCTTGAACGAAGCCGCCAGTGAGCGAGCTTTGCTGTAAATCTCTTCTTCATTTTGTGTTAAATCTGAGTTGATGTAGATCTTTGAGTGTTTTAACTTGTATTTGGATTTCATTATGGTTTGTTTCATCTCTAGGTTAGCTAATGGGACAATAATGAGTGGGCGGGATCCATTACCAATCACCCTAGCAGCTGAACATGCATTCTCAAGACCAAAATATGACCGCAGTAAATTCTGAGCGTCAGCCAACATATCTTGAGAGGCCTTCGGGAATCCCTTTATGACAATGTTATTCCTCCGAGACGACCTTTCCTGAAATTTGAGCTTCCATAACAAACTTTTAAGTTGAGGTCGTAGAATTTTCCTTCTTGAGCTTTCTAGGTATGATGGACTCACCCTCTGCGGACACCCTTACAGTTACTTCTCTGACAACCTTTTTCGATAACGGGTCGTATGTTTCGTCCATCTCCTTTTTTGTATTCAGCGAGTTTAGAATGTGTTTTCTCAATCTCTGTTTGAAATTCGTTTTTCAGCTTCCCAAAACTACATTTATTTGCTTCCTGGAACCCGGAGAGTTTGGTCTCAAGGATTTGCTGATTTTGTGCCATTTGCATAGTCATTTGTTGTAGTTGCTGAAGAATAAGCTGGGGATCAAAAGCTGCTGGTGTGTTAGAAGAATTCCCACCCCGCAGGACTCATGGGGGAGACATTGTCCGATTGATTGGAGCCGATTGAGTGTTGGCTGCGGACTGGTTCAATACAGAATTTGGAGACAGAAAAAGTTGACGGTTAGGCTTTGTGAAATTCAATACTATATCCTCGAAGGTACACTGAGAAGGGTCACCTTCTCGTTTCCGCTTACGTATATCACGAATACAACCGTCAGACTGACTCCTGTTACGGCCTAAAGCAATTGCTTTCGGGAGTCCATCTGATTTCTTCTGCTTTGCTTTTTGTAGAGTAGATGACGAGAAGGTTGTAAGAAAAGATACAGGCGTAAAAAAGATGTTTGAGTTTGTCAAGCTGTTGTGTGGTGTAGAGCTACCGGCTGGATTAAATTGTGTCAATAACTCTGGTGGACAATCAGGTTCAGTGGATTAAGCTGGAGATGGCACTACTGCCGAAACTTGCGATTCCTGTGTTACTAGCTGTTGGTAAGGAAGATGTATTCCCTGATTTTGCGGTTCCTGTGTTACTGACTGCTGATAAGGTAGATGTACTACCACCGCCCTTGAGTCTACTGAGTCCATATGGAAGGTGGGATAACTCAAGAAAATATTGGTAGGTTAGAATAGAAGTCAATATTACAAATGAAGATAAATCAACTTCTATCGTCTATGTACACAAGACTTATCACTCCAGTGGAACACCGCCGCTCAAACAACCCAGTTAAACCCAGTTAAACAACTGTGAATCAAACACACTTTCAACTCTCGCAAATCATATAATTTCGCCGCAGCTAAGGGCCGCATGTGTCACCCGAAACAACCTCAGAACAGAACCCCCTCTTTTGCGAAAGTGTTAGATAAACAATGCAATTTGTAAATAACAAATAACTATGGGTGTTAAAAAAAAAGTGAGGAGTTATGGGATACCTGGTAGATGTGAAACATGGAAACACTAATTTTGATCTAACTTGACCCGAAAGTTTGGACGATTTCTCGAAAATTATTGGGAATTTTCAAATATTCAATTGTTTTAAATATTGCAAAAGATTTTTTTCAACATTATCAATTTTTCCGAAATTTTTAGAAAGATTTTGCAATTTTCCAAACATTTCGAAAATTTTTTGAATTTTTTCCGCATTTTGTTCAAATTTTTCCCAATTTTGTTGTAAATTTTTCCAACTTTCGTTCAAATTTTTCGAAAAGTGTTCCGAATTTCTTCGAACTTCTAGCAAAATTTTTTCAATTAAAAAAAAATTCTAATTTTCTTCAAAATTCCTCTGAGTTTTTACAAAATTTTCAAATTTTCTTGTAAATTTATCTGTAAAGTTTTGACAATTTTGTCAAATTTTCGAAAAATCGTTTCAAAAATTTTTTTATTCGTTAAAAATTTTTTATTAAATCTTTATTGATAACAAAACAAAAAATTTACGAATGAAAAGAACATAATGACGAAAAAACAAGGGACAATACCCCTTGGCCTAAACTACTAGAAGGACAACCTTTCATTTCCCAGTATCCCCAGATCACGATGGAACATCTGCGAAGCAATACTTCATTGCGTAGGGGACGACAGCCGCGGCTTCCTCAGTAGCGAATCCTTTCCGGTCGTTCACGGTAAGGCGATTCTCCGTTTACTCCGGATTTTTCCCAAGCTGCTCCTCGCGGCGCAGCTCCTGCAGAACGTCCATTGCGAAATTGTCCGTCGCGTTCGATGCTGGCTCTGATGACAGCATAACCTCCACAAGATTTCCAGCGGTAATGGATTTGCGTGAGCCCTTTTCCCATATAGATCGTTGGACGTCGAAACGAGGACACGCAAAGAGAACATGCTCCGCGTTTTCCTGAAATCTCGGACACTTTGGGCAATCCGGAAAATCCTCATGCTTGAATTTGTGAAGGTATTCCCGGAAGTATCCGTGTCCTAAAAGCATCTGGGTTAGGTAGTAATTGACTTGTCCATGTGATCGGTCAAAACAAACATCTAGCTTCGGAATAACTCGATGAGTCCACCGGCCTTTGCTCGAGGCGTCCCACTGTAGCTGCCATCGCTGGATGCTGTGGTTACGTTCTTCTGTCTTCAGTTCCACTGGGCTCAGCTGGGTTGATGTTTTGTGTGTTTAGAGTAGCCTACGCTCCTCTCCTAATACTTCAATAGGTATCAGCCCAGCAATGACACACACTGTTTCGTTGGATACTGTCCGGTATACGCCAGCTACTCTAAGGGCACTCAGCCTGTACACTGGAACAACTTGCCGTCGTGCTTCTTGACTTCGTAGTCCATCAGTCCATATAGGCATACCATATGTTAATACCAGACGTGACAGCTGATGATAACAAAATCCTTCTCCTCTGTTTTGGCCTTCCAATGTTCGGCATGAGTCTTGCAAGGGCAGTCCTCACTGCACCCGCCTGGCTGCTTGCATGTGGGGCTTGTTGTCTAAAACTGAGTCGGGCAGCAATGATAATTCCTAGGTACCGTATATAGGGCTGGGAAGTTATTGAGTACTCGCCGATTTGCAGCGTGATTGTTCGCAGTTTCTTTCGGTTTATGATGAGTAGTGCCTCAGTCTTATGCTCTGCAAGTTGTAGACCAATCGAGTCCATCCATTTCCGTATCTTCTTAAAAACATTCTCAAAGATGAGCTGAAGCGTGAATAGGTGTTGTTCGGCGATGGTTATAGCCACGTCATCTGCAAAAGCCACGAGCTTTGCCCCCGTCGGCCATGCCAGTTTCAGCAGTTCGTCGTACACGATATTCCACAGAAGCGGCCCAACACTGAGCCTTGAGTTATACCCCCAATCATCTTATATGTTTTGGGGGCTATTTCTGTGTCGTACTTAAGAACTCTGTCCGTGAAGGAATTTTCTACCATCTTTTGGAGATATGCTGGTACTGATAGCTTCGATAATGCAGCCAACATGGAATCCCACTGTACCGAGTTGACAGCGTTCTTGACGTCCAGAGTGACAACCACCCAGTATTGTTTCGCACCTCCTTTCCATTGTCCGCCCTCAATCGCTCTCTTCGGCATTCAATGTAGATGGGAGTAGATGGGTTCAGGCGTCGTCGCCTGAAACCATATTGACCGTCGGCCAATAGGGGTTTCACCGCTGCCTCAATTCTCTCGTGTACTATGCGCTCCAGAATTTGTCCCGCCCTATCCAGCATACAGAGTGGACGATATGATGATGGCTGATCCGGTGGCTTTTTCCCCTTGGGGAGAAGTAGGCGTCTTTGTTGTTTCCATCTGCTGGGGAAAATACCTTCCTGTATGCACGCATTATACAGTTCGAGAAACATTCCGGGTGCTGCATTGATAGCGGCCTTCAACGCAATATTTGGCATCCCCATCGAGACCGGGGGCATTGTTGTTGGCCACTCTACTGCAGGTCTGCAATAATTCCTCAGCTGTAATCGGCGGTATTCCGTCGATGATAGCACCCTCCATCCGCTTTTCAGCCACACTCGTATGTTGGGGGAATAAGACTGAGACAATTCTTTTCAGAAGCCTAGGACAGGTCGGTGATCGCATCGGCTGGCTCTTGAGTCGCGTCATAACCACCTTGTACGGTCTGCCCCAAGGATCCTTTTCCACTTCCTCCAACAGCTCGTTCCAGCAGTCTCATTTGCGAAGCTTTATGACTTTGGTGAGCTTACGCTTAGCCGCTTTATACTTTAGTTCAAGGCTTTCGGAATTGAATTTCTTCCTTGCACGTTGCCAAAATCTTCTCGCTGCGAAGCATTCCTTGCGAAGCATAGCTATTTCATCGCTCCACCAATACACCGGTGGCCGTTGGTTTCCACTGACTTTCCTGGGCATATTCGCGTCGCAGGCATCGGTGACTCTCTGCATGACTCCATCCACTTTTTCGGTGGCATTTCTACCACCTAGTGAGTCGATCTTTCATGTCACAAGAAAACTGGTGATGTCGAATTTTCTCACATTCCAGCCGATTTCGTTTGTTTTGTTCGATGAGGGCGCGGACCTCCAATCAACCGACACATCCCAGAGTACCGCTCGATAATCACTGGCAGTATAAATCTTGGATACCTCCTTTGAGCAGCCCACTGCTGACGAAAGTGAGATCTGTAATTGAGCTCACTTGTCCTCTGCGAAATGTCGGTTGATTTCCATCGTTCAATAGGACGACATCGAGAGTCAACATATCTTCCAGTAAAGCCCGTCCTCGCTGATTGGTCTCCTTGCTGCCCCAGTCAACTGCCCAGGAATTGAAATCTCCTGCAATTGCTACTGGGAAATGCTGTTTCGCATCCACCACGAGCTTATCTAGAATGCTGTGAAGTCTTCATACCAACGACTTCGTGGTGCATAGCAGCTATACAGATAGATACCATTTACCTCGGCCACAACAAATCCAGACTGTTGGTGCCCATCATATGCTTCAAACGGCTGACCACCGCAGGACCAAATGACGGCTTCATGGCTAGTATCGCTCACCCAGTTTTGGGTATATATGTTCCTGTAAGGTTCCGAGATGACGGCAATATCAATCTGCTGGTCTCGAATCGTCTGCCTGAATAGAGTATGGGTGGCAGACCAAAAAGCTATATAACATTAAATATGTATTTTTATGTGTGGAACAAATTTGATTAAATAATTTTTTGCATATCTTAAATCGTTCTCACGACGCGCCAATATAAACAACTCATTTGTTAATAACTTTAAAACCGCTGGGTCGATTATGTTCAAAATGTAATCAGGGTTAACTTAGCCGGAAACCTATAAAATGAGTATAAAAAAACCAAATCATATAATTTGTCTGGGAGAAATCGTTGGACAATATTTTGCTCACATACGCGCACACACATAGGCAGACAAATGACGGGGCTTTGGTGTGACGGGGCTTTGGTGTTTGACGGGGCTTTGGTGTAGTGGGTAGAGTGTCTGCCTACTATTCTAAAGGTCCCGCGTTCGATTCCCGCTCACTGCAAAATATTTTTTCTGAAAAATATTTTCTCACGGACTCCGACCGATGGCAGGAACATTCCGTGTGTGCTATCGGCGGTATCCATGAAGTGAGACCGTGAGCCGGGACCGAACGCGCCCCGTCGCGCGGGGGGGGGGGGAGGGAGGGTTCCATCGTAGACGCCCGCCATCGTAGACATACACACACACGCAAACACAGTCACACACGCCGACATCGGGAAGTTATATTTTTCCCCCGTGAAGGCTCAAACCCACATCCGATTCATTCCGATTTGTGACTGGCGTTGGAAGTATACCAAAATGCTTCCCATCAAATTCCGAGTAACTGTCTATGTGGCTGTCCCTCCATCGAAAGAAATTAGTTTTGTTTGCTTTGATAGATCATTAGGCAGTCAAAAATATGATATCTAACTAACAAAAATGCCGTATTGGAATTATATGATAGGAGTAGTTTGCAAAAAAGTTAAGTACATGACGCATACATGTTGGCGCTGTATATTCATGAACATATTCTATATATTAATGGATATACCTTAAATATACTAACGGATCGAGATACGCGGCAGCGTATCGGCTAAGTCAATTTGTATCAATTTGCAAATCCCCGAAATCCCAGAAAGTTGGCTGAGATCTGCCGCGTAGATACCCCCCTCCACTACTCCCCGACACGAATAATTCAATAAAATGGAAATGTCCAAGATTACGGGGAAATTGACCTTAGTTTTACTATATAAGTCGTGTATGCACTCCCCATTTACGTTTTTATTTCTTTTCTCCAATTGAGTTTAAAAATATATGTCTATAACAGCAAGTCGTTTTCTGTATTTTCGCGAATGAGATTATTTTCTGTCAGCTTTTTCGTCGAAAGTTGGCCTTCTTGCATGATGTCATCAGTTTACCGATAAAACAGTCTCGGTATGGTAGAAGATAGTAGTCTGTTATCCACCATCGATTAAGAATACTAGGGACTGAGGAAGGCGCCAGATGCCAGATGTAACTCAAATATCTGGAAAATATATGTTGAACAGGGGTGCTCATGTCCAACGGGCTCATCCGCATTTGATGACTTCACTATAGTTAGCGGGGGGTTGTAAGATGATTAAAACAATCATATTGCTATCGCTACCTTTTGCAATGATGAGCAATGGTACGGTATTTATAAACTTTTGGTATGCGTAGTTTTTGCATACCAAATTATGAAATAAACGGGATTTGGGTTTGACCCTCAACGGGTCAAACCAATACCTTCCGGATCGTCCCCCGGTATATGTGATATACAAAACTCCGGTTTGTATCTTAAACTGTGAATGTTTTAAACTTTTCAAAATTACCAAATATGGAAATTTTATAAGGGTAATTCCACGTCCAATCAGCAGTCGAAAAAAATCGATGTCACCAATTTGGTATTTATTTTTTTCCTGGATTATATATCATTAGATAAGGCTTCAGTCATAATTTCACTAAAAAAAAATAATTCTAAACAAAATGTATCTATTTCGCTTACCTACTAAGCTGCAGTCATGTGTATCAGCAATTTGATTCAGGCGTCTTATCGTACTTTGAAAACTCTTCAAAATGAGCCGGGGAAGAGCCCGTCTCGTCCACTTTTAGTATCGTAATCATTAAAACAAGTTTTTTTTTAAAAAACGTGAATTACTTAAAAACTTAATTTTTTAAAAATCTGAAAATTTGGCACAATATTGATGTTACAAGTATCTACACTTGTGTAAAATACCATTCTTTTCTTCTCATTATGTTTATTTTATTCAAGTTTGAAATTGTTCAATTTTGATTTTGAGGTATTCTGCGGTTCTTATACACTATAAGTTGAACGCACTATTTTTGAGAAGTTGTCCAAAAGGAATCTGAGTTTGTTTTCTCATTGACCTGAATTTGAATTCTCATAACACACCCGCCACTGCAACTTCTTGAAATGATCTAAACACTCTACAGTCGTAACAGAGAGTATATCAGTTACCCTGATAGTAGTGGTGGGGGTATGAAGGTCCGTACTGAACTAGCGGAACACTCACCAAACATACATATATATTGTATCGGGCTAAGAGAGGTTCAGAGCGTTTGTTTACCTTTGGAAGCCTAACCTTCAATCTAAGTTTATTATTCAGTCCAGTGTTTCTATAAGATTTTTCAATAATAGACATTGAATTTTGCTTGAGTGAAAATGCAAGAAGGTAAGTTCATCAATGATATTTTATGGAAAAATGCAGCACTATTTATGTACCGTCATGTATACTGGTTTTTATGTTCTTTTCCATCGTCAATTCAGGAATAGATTTGGGTGCATCGCAGAAATGTGGCTTGGAGCTCAATGCTGAAGATTATTCTGTGGGACAATTGATGAACATACAGAATCTAAACCTTCTTGGCAGAATTCAAGCAAACTGTATCATCTCAACAGTTGAATTTGCCTGCACACAACACCTGCAAAGACGAATTGATCTGTTTGTTCATACTCAGAGGCATTGTGCAGATCCACTCAAAAACATAAAGGGCTGATAAGAACTACTTTAAGTGTAATTACATATGAATTTTTCACTGAATGCCATCCACTGATCGATGTTATGCCTGTCAAGAAGTTACGCTCAAAATGTAGGTATGATAACATTCCTTGCGATGTTGACAATTTCTATTGTTCTAATGATGTGGCATAGTACACTATATCTTGTAACGAGATTTTCTCGTTAGGGTTGGAAGCCCCGTAAATATCACATTCAAAACCTCATAGTACGAATGTAGTGCCATCTGATGACAGCTGAAGTAAGGGTGTGGGAGAATGCTAGGACCAGAGAAGGACGTGGGCAAGCGGGTCTGGGTGAGACAGCGCCCCCATCGTCTGGAGGACGTTAGCAGATGATCGCCACATGTGGATTTCGCTCTGTTGGCGGAAGGTTGAAGGCCGACGTACAGGCATCCCAACCTAGCGGATCCGCAGGCCATGGCGGGGTAGACTAGAGACCGAGGTAGGCTAGGTGAAATGACTAGCGCCCCCGTGATCCCGTCGGGTTGATTAGCGGTGGTGGGGTAACGTAGTTCCCACCGCCGCTGAGATATCCAGACTAGGGGGAGAAAGGCTCTAGGAGATTTCTCAGAGTTATCTTAGCCCCCATTGAACCCCTGAGTGAGTCGTGATTCGGTCGACGGGAATATATAGATTCTGGCAGTCAGGACACGCACCGCCAGGGTAGTAATAAGGGCAAGTGATAAGGACTCGCGTTGATAGTGCGGTAATTGGTGGTCAAGAGTGTGGGTGGTCGTAAGGAGGTTGAGAGATAACCCCTTGGTTAGATCAGCCTCTTGACGTCCCAAGCCCTGAGGGGTCCCGAAGGATCCGCAAGTGATCCGGACCTTCTCCTAGAGTCGAGCTACGTAGGAGAAGAAAGAACCATCCTAGAGATAGAAATATCTCTAATGGAAAGCCCGGATAATACCCGTAAAAAAGGCTATTATAAGTCCTGAAAAGGCGCGTGGCACCGACGCATGATACACGCCGGACTTGGTGGACTTCGCCCCTCTACAAGCTGATGCTAGCTCGGCATTGCGAAAGGCCACGTCGCAAGTCCTCTGGGTAGATATATTTCCCCAGAGGCTGGTTTTCGTCTAACTCCGAAAAAGTTAGACTGACGCCCAATTATGTGCGTTAGAGACGGCACAAAGTAGTTCGGTGGATTGCCCTGGTGAAACACCGAGGAAAATCCCCTTACAAAATGGTACCGAACGTGGGGCCACGCCAATAAAGGAGAAAGAATCCCTGAAAAATGGGTAAGTAGACGGGGTAAATTCAATTATTTTTCCGGAAAGAGAAAAATTTTCCATCTGAAACATGATGGAATAAATTGAAAGAGAACATTTTTCATCCGAAAAATGATGAAGTAATTTGAAAAGGACATTTTGGGAATTTTCGGGGAGAATTGTTTCCGAAATTCAGTGAGTCGTTCTTGTTTTCACCCGAGAGAACGTCCCCGAATAGAAGAAATAATTTCTCTGCAACGAGAAATGTCTAACAGCCACAAATTTTGGCTTTGTGATTTTTTTTTTGGGAGCTTTCGGGTTGGTTTTCTTTTTCACCCGGAGAAAGATGACCAGAGACCCTGAAGAACAAAGTCCTGGGCGAACAATTTCCTGGAAAAGCACTGGCGGTGAAAAAGGAAATGTGAAATTTCCAATTTTTCCCGCCAGAAAAAGTTCCTAGCTGAAAAGCGTAGGTAAAACAGTTCTCTGTTTAGGTACGCTGCAACGCGGGAGATGGCGCCACGTGCCGGTCAACGGCGCGAAGCGGGAGAGTGGAATAATTTTGATTGAGGAACTATCAATCAGATTTACGGGTCGCCCTATATGCAAATATAAAGCACAGGTCGAGAGGTGGGACCACCGGCGGCGATTTCGTTAATTGAAATGCGCCCGGTGACCCCCCCTCCCCGAAAATTCGCAATTTCCGGGGACCACGCGGCCACAAACGGATAGTCGATTCTCGCCCGGACAATAGGACCGACGAAAATCGTTTTGGATCCACTTGTGGAAGCAAAGTGCACACGGCATACGCGTGCAATGGCGGACAAAACGTTCGGAGACGAGTGGCAGAAGGCATTGGGAACTGCTGAAGGAGCCCTAAAAGGTAAGAATAACTCTGAAAAAGAGTTGTCATTAAGTGAGTCTCCGATAAAACAAGTCGGAGACATTAAGTGGGATGAAATCGAGTCACCGCAAAGTGACGAGACTTCGTCACTGAAAAGTGACGACCTCACGATAATAGTTGACCTGAATTTTTCAGACCACCTAATGGATGTCGACGCAGAGACGGTGGCGAACATCCTGGAGGAATGTGGTGGGACCCAACACCTGCAGGTGACGGAGTTGGAAGTTTCGACAACGGTTGAAACTTCTCCTGCCACGCCGGGATTTTCTCTCCCCATGAATAAGGAGGACGAAAAAATGGAGGTCGAGGTGGAGGAAACTGCCCGGAAAAGCGAGAGAGATCCCGCAGTTCTGGAGAGACTCTTAGCCAGGGTTCTACCCCTGCGCCAAACTCCCTCGACATCCAGAACCCCACCAGCTGCAACGCTGAGTCCTGAACCCGGGAAAAATATTCCCCAGGCCAAGGACACCTTCGCCGAGAAGGTGAAGGGGGGGGGGGAAGGGGGACCCAACTCAAGAACCCTTTTTTGACGGAAAAAGGGAAGAGGAGGAAGACCCCACCAGTAGCGCAGGCAGTACTGGAAAACGTACTGCAGCACGGCGGAGAAGGGACCCACCAGGCCCTTGGGGATCCCATCCCCAAGCGGAAGACCCCGGAAGTCAACGTAGAGATGACTGCAAAGTCACCTCTCGTGGACACTCCTCCTGAGGAAGGAAGACAGAAGATGCCGAAGAGGCAGCAACTGAAAATTCCAGCACGGCTGTGCTGGAATTGCAGAAAACCGGGCCACAGCGACGGCGACTGCAGAGAGCCACGCACTCTGCATTGCCGTGGATGTGGTAAACCTGGGGAAGACTCCCCGTGACTCCATTCCGTGCAGTCAGAAGAGGAGGAAACAGGTCCATGGGTTCCCATCTAGGGGCAAAATGTGCCCAGGGAAACCCTGAAGGCTCTCCGGAAAGAGGAGAGACTTCGGAAGGAAGCTGCAAAGCTTCCGGGGAGACCAAATGCTCCAACCGGCGCTGAAAAACGCGTCGGACCGAGCAGGCAAAGGCGCAGGGAGATGCGCAAACTGCAGAGAGCAGCAAAAGGGCTCTCGATACAGCAGTCAACGGAGGTGAAATACCCTCCGAAGACTGGGAATATGCCACCTGCATAAGGTGGGGAAAAAGCCCAGCCACCCAGGTTTTTTTTTGGACCAAAAATTTTTTTTTTTCCTTTTTTTTTGTTCACAATTTTTTTTGGGCTGGAAAGAGTCATTGTAAGGGATTTGCCAGAATTCCTCACAATCAATCAGCCGTCAACCGTGCTGGAAAACGTACATATGGCGAGGAAAGGGGCTTCGGCCCCGAACATTTCTTTTCAGCAACAAGTGTTTTGCAACCGCAATGTTGCAAAACACAAAATTGGGGAGCGAAGAGAGTTTTTTTCCGGACCAAAATTTTGGTTAATGATTTTTTTTGGGTTGTTTTTTTTTGGGGGGGATAATAGCCGCTGTGGGGGATTTGCGAAAATTCCCCACAGTGCATCAGAAATCAGCCGTGTTGAAAAGTGCACACATGGCTTCGGCCCCGAAAATTCATTTTCCACAGCAAGTCTTTTGCAATGTTGCAAAACACGAATTTTGGGTAGAAGACGCTCCCTAGCGTCTCCTCAAAAAACCGTAGCCCTTCTGACGGAAGGTAATTCCGTCAGATGACGCCACTGGACGGATTGAAATAATATCCGACCGGCGCCCGCGAGAATTCAAAAATCGAATGAAGAATTCGATAGTTGAATACAGCACGGGATTTATATACCGACAGGTAGCACCAGTGGACGGATCGGCCTAAATATCCGACCACAGGGTGCGAAAATTCGAAGCTCGGATGAAAAATTCGAGATTGGAATAAACAAGTGCATTTAAATACCGAGAGGCGGCGCCACTGGACGGATTGCAATAAAATCCGACCGGAGAGCGCGAAGATTCAAAAATCGAATGAAACATTGGATATTTGAATAAAAGACGATACTTAAATACCGACAGGCGTTACCACTGCACGGATCCAACTCAAAATCCGACCAGAACGCGCGCAAATTCAAAAATCGAATGAAAAATTGGAGATTTGAATAAAAGGAGGTAGTTCAATACCGAGAGGCGGCGCCACTGGACGGATTGAAATAAAATCCGACCAGAGCGCGCGAAAATTCAAAAATCGAATGAAAACTTCGATATTTGAATGAAAGACGGTATTTAAATACCGAAAGGTGGCGCCACTGGACGGATTGAAATAAAATCCGACCGGAGCGCGCGAAAATTTAAAAATCGAATGAAAAAATTCGATATTTGAATGAAAGACGGTAATTAAATACCGACAGGCGACGCCACTGGACGGATCGAACTAAAATCCGACCAGGGCGCGCGAAAATTCAAAAATCGAATGAAAAATTCAATGAAAGGCGGTATTTAAATACCGAGAGGCGGCGCCACTGGACGGATTGAAATAAAATCCGACCAGAGAGCGCGAAAATTCAAAAATCGAATGAAAAATTTGATATTTGAATACCAACAGGCGGCGCCACTGGACGGATTGAAATAAAATCCGAGCACAGGGCGCGAAAATTCAAAAATCGAATTAAAAATTCGATATTTGAATAAAAAGAGGTAGTTCAATACCTAGAGGTGGCGCCACTGGACGGATTGAAATAAAATCCGACCGAAGAGGGCGAAAATTCAAAAATTGAATGAAAAATTCGATATTTGAATAAAAGACGGTACTTAAATACCGAAAGGCGACAGAGTGGCGGTGTCTCACCAGGGGTACTTAAGGGGCTGCAAAAGCCACAGAAGGCCTTTTCTACCGAGAGACGTTGAGTGCAATACACTTCTTCCGATCCGCAGAATGTTGAGGAACCCCTCGAAGAGAAAGGGGGACGATAATGCCGAAGAGGCAGGAAAGCCCCTTGGAAACGAGGAGTCGCCGGAAGGCGAAGAACGGGAAGAAGAGTTGCTAAAAAAAGGCAACTCCTCGAAGAAAGATAGCGAGAGTGCGCACAGCAGTGAGCACGATTCGGAAGAAGAGAAGCGGTCGAAAACGGGCAGAAAACCGATCGTACCGCACAAGGCACACTATTCTCTTTCCGCCGGGAAGAGTACCCTCAATGTGGACAGAGACTTATTTCTCTCCACTGGGGACACCACGACTCGCGCTGAGAGAGCGTGAAATGCAGGTGAGTGCCCTAGAGTCGTTCGCAGCAGAAGTGTAACGACTGCAAGCACAGCTCCAAGGATCTGGACTACTGGGAGGTTCCCAAGCCCAAGAAAAAAAAAAGCGGGGACGCCCAGTGGGAAGCAGAAACAAGAACACCGGTAGAAATACTAGTGGAACAGTGACGCCAACGGATGTAAATCCGAGCGTCAAAGTGACGAAGGCTGTCCCAACAGCGGCGGAAATTAACGCCCAGCTGGAACAATTGCAACGCCAGATACGAGGACAGTTGGGGCCCTTGGCCGACAACGATACGGTCCCCGATGGCAAACGTACAGAGCCGACGTTTGAACGTACGACCACGCGCGAGTTGCTTGAAGAAAGCAGGCGCTTGAAAAACGAGAGACGTCGGTCTCACTGCTTGTCAGAGAGCAGTGGAGACGAGCGACAGTCACGTAGAGAGCGATATCTCACTCCTCAGAAAGCCCACGAAGGTTTAAAAAAATGGGGTGTGAGGTTCGAACGGCTCCCGGAGGAAGACGTAGAGGAGTTTATTACAATGGTAAACGACGCTCGACGTACACTCCTCATCCGGGAGAGCGATCTGTTAGAGATCCTGAGAGGGTGCCTGACGGGGCTCGCCCGCACATGGTATCGCCAGATCGAGCCGTACTCTTGGAAAGACGAAGAGAGTGAAAAACTCGCGTGGGAATCATGGACGGATCCCGTGGCATTGACGTCGCCAGAAACAACGTCCCCCTGGGAATTTGTGAGGTAGGTGATGAAAAAGGGAGTCATTTTTGCCTTCCATGTAGACATTGAAATTCATGGAAGGAAGATTCACGGTCTAGTGGATCTCGGTGCATCTCGAACATTCGCTGAAGAAGCGGGAATTGAGCTGCTGTGTTCTTTGGGCATTAGTGCTAAAAGAATACCACCCAGACGAGTTCTAGTGGCGAACGGCCAGCTCGAAGTGGTGAAAGAAGCCGCAGAAATACCTCTGGTATTAGGCGGAAGAACAGTCAAAGTGGAAACGGTTTGGATGACCTCGCTGTCCGAAGATTTCATACTAGGGCTGGATTTTTTGACAGAAGCGAGAATGGTCATCGATTTCTTTGATCACTCATCACTCTCTAGAGACAAACCAGAAGATACGTTCAGCTTTGAGAAAGTCGGAAAGACATGCCACATCGCTGTGTGCAATGGCTTGCGAACGCCTGGAGACGAGCAAAATATCCGGCTCCAGAAGCTGCTGGACGGAAAAATTCCAGCACACGAAGGAAGTCCTCCGATTTCCAAATTGGCTCCACATAAAATTGACGTGGAAGGTCATGAGCCAATCCGGCAACGAGTTCGCAACGTTTCCCAACACATCAAATTATCGATGTGGAAGGAAGTAGACGAAATGCTCCGAGATGGCATCATCGTGCCATCCGAAAGCGACTGGAACAGTCCAGTCATGATGGTAAGGAAGCCCAATGGAAAATATCGATTCTGTATCAATTTCCGACGGGTTAATGAAGCTACGAAAAAGGATGCATACCCAGTCGCCAACATGACTGGCATCCTTGACGAGCTCAGACAAGCGCATTATATCACGACACTGGATTTAAGTGCCGCATATTGGCAGATACTGTTAGCAAAAGACTCGAAAGAGATGACTCCATTCACAGTGCCTGGAAGGGGTTTCTATCAGTTTGAACGTATGCCATACGGACTGACAAATGCCCCAGCAACATTTCAGAGAGCCTTGGACAAACTAATTGGTCTAGGGATGTACCCCCATGTCTTCGTGTACTTGGATGATATCATCATCATCTCAAGTACATTTGAAGAACATTTAACGTGGCTCGGAAAAGTTCTCGATAAATTGAGAGACCACGGGTTAACCATAAACCGGGAGAAGAACGTATTCTGTCGATCCGAAGTGAAATATCCCGGCTTCGTTGTGAATAGCGAAGGTCTCCAAGTCGACCCTGACAAAACGTCTGCAGTCGCGGAGTTCCCGACACCACGGAATCTGAAACAGGTTCGGCGGTTTCTGGGAAGGGCGTCCTGGTATCGACGATTCTTACCGGACTTTGCGACCATAGCTCAACCGCTAACATGTCTGACCAAGACAAAACAGCTGTGGGTATGGAGAGAAGAACAGCAAGAGGCTTTCGAAGCGCTGAAAAAGCACTTAACGATAGCTCCAACCCTTGCTTCTCCCGATTTCTCACTGCCTTCCACCCTGCAAACGGATGCAAGTAGTGCCGGGGGCAAGTAGGACTGGGTGCCGTCCTCACGCAAGTGCAAGATGGGCAGGAACGAGTAAGAGCATTTGCTAGAAACAAAATGTCGAGCGCTGAAACAAAATACACGGTAACTGAGCAGGAATGTTTAGCGGTCGTGTGGGCGGTGATGAAATTCCGGTGTTATTTAGAGGGTTATCCCTTTACAGTAATTACGGACCACAGTAGCCTCTGATGGATAGACAGCCTGAAAGAGCCTACTGGAAGACTAGTGAGGTGGAATCTCAGGCTGATGGAGTATGATTACAAAATCATACATAGGAAAGGTGCGTTACACCACGTGTCAGACGCGTTGTCACGCCCACCGGAAGGTGCGATGGACTTGCTCAACGCTGTAATAGACACGGAAGACAGATGGTATTTACGCCGTTGTCGGGATGTGGAAAGACCGCCCGAGAAATATCCCTTGTGGAAAATTCGGGATGAAATGTATCTCAGAAAGCTCAATACCATAGCTTCAGCGGTCAATGAAGACGACGACGAGTGGAAGCTAGTTCTCCCTCGCGAATTACGACGTGACGCTATTCGAGAGTGTCGTGATTTGCCACAGGCTGGACACCAAGGAGTCGATAAAAGCTGTCAACGCCTGTACCTAAAATATTATTGGCCAGCGATGTTTGAAGATGTGATGGCATATGTGAGCACGTGTCACGAATGCCAGCGCTGCAAAGTGCAACAACGACTGCTGGTTGGCCAAATGGGTCCTCGTGCAATCCAGAAACTTTGGTCCGGAATTGCGGCAGATATCGTGGGTAAATCAGATCACATGTATATTAGTGATCCAAGACTTCTTCACGAAGTAGATCGAAGTTTGCGCACTAAGAAAAGCAACAGGTGCGATGATATGGAAAGCACTAGAGGAGACGATCATCTATCGATGGGGCAATTCCTCGAGAATTGCTAACCGATAACGGTACCGAGTTTATAAATAGGGACTTGAAATATTTGGTAGCTTCAACTTACATGAAGCATCGGACCACGCCCCCGTATCATCCGCAAGCGAACCCCACCGAAAGAGTGAATCGCTCGCTGAAAGCAATGATACGAGCGTACGTAGAATCAGATCACCGTGAGTGGGATTGTCACTTGGATGCGTTTCGCTTGGCATACAATACCGCCCAACACACGTCTCTGAAAGCGACACCCGCTTTCGTTAATTTTGGACGAGAGCCAGAGCCAGCAAATAAGCTAAAACGAAAGCTGGAAGGCGATGTGGAAGTTGAAGAAACTCCAACAGAAGCCTGGGTCGAACGCATGCAGCGTCATGATACCTTGAGGTTAGCTTTTTGCCACGCATTAGCTCCACCTAATGCTAAGCAGGCGCAAGCATACAACTTGTGTCGCCGAGCCGGAGAGTACCAAGTCGGCGAACTAGTTCTAGTTCGCAGCCACGAGCTATCGAAGGCTGTAAAGCATCGGTCAGCGTCCTTGAATAAACCATTCAATGGACCCTTCGTGATGACTAAAAGGAACTCCAGAAATTTCTACGAAATTTCTGACCTGGCCGGTCGACATCCGAAAGACGCAGCTATAGCGGATATGAAGCCCTCTAAGCTAGTGGATGAGACAGCGCCCCCATCGTCTGGAGGACGTTAGTAGATGATCACCACATGTGGATTCCGCTCTGTTGGCGAAAGGTTAAAGGCCGACATAGAGGCATCCCAACCTAGCGGATCCGCAGGCCGCAGACCAGAGACCGGGGTAGGCTAGGTGAAACGACTAGCGCCCCCGTGATCCCGTCGGGTTGATTAGCGGTGGTGGGGTGACGTAGTTCCCACCGCGGCCGAGATATCTAGACGCTTGAACCGAGTGGTTGCGAACCTCGGTGAGAGCGGGCTTAGTGGCACTGGCTTATATAAGGCCAGGAAAATGGCATCCCTTCGAGGGTATCGATCGTGGCGAGCATAGGGAGATGCACCTGCATCTCCCGAGTAAGTGAAAACGGATGCGTTGAGACGAGAGATACAAACCTCTCGCTTCTCAGAGTTATCTTAGCCCCCTTGAACCCCTGAGTGAGTCGTGATTCGGTCAACGGGAATATATAGATTCTGGCAGTCAGGACACGCACTGCCAGGTTAGTAATAAGAGGAAGTGACTCGCGTTGATAGTGCGGTAATTGGTGGTCAAGAGTGTGGGCGGTCGTAAGGAGATTGAGAGATAACCCCTTGGTCAGATCAGCCTCTTGACGTCCCAAGCCCTGAGGGGTCCCGAAGGATACGCAAGTGATCCGCACCTTCTCCTAGAGTCGAGCTACGTAGGAGAAGAAAGAACCATCCTAGAGATAGACATATCTCTCATGGAAAGCCCGGGTAATACCCGTAAAAAAGGTTATTATACGTTGTTGCTATGCCACGTCCTGAAAAGGCGCGTGCCACCGACGCATGATACACTCCGGACTTGGTGGACCTCGCCCCACACCGTGACAAGCTGATGCTAGCTCGGCATTGCGAGAGGCCACATCGCAAGTCCTCTGGATAGATATATTTTCCTAGAGGCCCGTTTTCGTCTAACTCCGAAAAAGTTAGACTGGCGCTCAACTATCTGCGTTAGAGACGGCACAAAGTAGTTTGGTGGATTGCCCTGGTGAAACACCCAGAAAAATCCCCTTATAATCCATATAAAAATAAAGAGAGAGAAAGGACTTATAGGAAGACAAGTGTATAGGTTTAACAAAGTATAATTTCCGATAAATTTACATAACTATATACATGATTTTTAGGGGCCTTTTATGCGGGCTGGTTTAATCTCGGGGTTTAAACCAAGGGTGAGGCCTGGCTGTATTCGTACACGTCAGGAGTATTGTATTATAAGGGGCAAAATACTCGGGGTTATCTATTTGGCTCGTTGGCCTACATTAATAAGGTAAGTATTCAAAACGAACGGAAGTATTATTCGTCGAGTTTATGCTAGCTTACCGCTGGTGGGAAGGGACGTGAGGAAAGGGGGAAAATCTTCTAGGGAGAATAATCCCCTGGCACAAAGGCCGGTACTCACAGTTAGTTGGGGCACAATTCCACCGCTAATTTGTAGAGAAGTGTTGTCCTGGGCTTATAGTTCCACTCCTGATTGGTGGGGCAACTTTCTAGGGGTCCTCGGATTCAACCGATGTCTTCTTTGCCACTTTATCCCAATCTATCGATATCGTTCTTATTTTGACAGCTACTCGAGACACTGTTGTTCACTCAAGTGTTTTGTTGTTTTCCCTTCTGCTGGCCTTCTCAGCTCGGGACTCCTCGGCCCGTTCCGCGAGGAGAGGGGCGCGCTTCGGGTCGTCAGTGTGTATGTGTGTTGAATCCGTGTATGCAAGTTGGTTCCATGGGTGAGGGGCGATGTAAAGGGGTTTTTTGATAGGATTTTGGGAAGCCAGCGCTGGCAATCTAGTTTCCAATGCTAGGGAGAGCTTGACTTCGTCACAATGTCCCGGGGGTAGAGAACACACAGGGCTTACACAGCCCTGGGTTGAACGAAGCGATTATGGTTATACTAAACTAAAAGCAAAAATTATTTTTCGACGAATAAAAATGAAAGGAAGAACAAAATTGTACTTACCGGGATCCAGGAGGGTGTGAAATAAAAGCCCTTAATTCTGTTCACCTTTTAGTATAATTTATTTTATAGTTAGTTTAAACGCTTATGTGAACAACACAAATCAAAGAAAAAAAACGCAAAGAACTTGATTTTGAAACGCAACAAAAAGAAAACCCCCCCAAAAAAAGTAAAAGGGAAAACAAAAAAAATCAAATAATCCTATTTGGGGTGGTCCCTTATGTATGAGTGGCACTCCTGCGAGGCCCTCCCAGGGTATTTCCCTCTGTTGTTCTCCCAACATCTATCCCAGACAGTATGATTATAATTAGTTCTATTATATTCCATTCTATGTCCATTTCGGCTAGTTTGTGAATACCTCTTCCTATTGAGGCAGTTAGGGGTATAATGGTCCTTTTTTTTTAACTTCCCGATAGGAGAAGTCATTGTAATCAGCCCGAAATCGAACTTTTTTGTTGTTGGTCCTACAGGGGTTTTAAGTATACCGAAATGCTTCGGATCAAATTCTGAGCAAAAGTCTGTGCATGTATGTATGTGTGTGTACAGAATTTTGCGCAACGATTTCTCATGAACAAATGAAGTTATGGAAGTTTTCAAGGTCACAATCGACGCGTTTCCATATAACTCAGAACTGAATAGATTTTTAATGAAATTGGTGCAGTATATATATGGTTATTAACAATTTGAATTGTTCATAATGTTCTATTGCATACACTATTAGAGATAATTTTATCTAAGAAAAGTTGTTCCCCATATCAAAATACGTATTTTATATAGAATGACTTTCTTCGATATTTTCATCATAAAGGAGGTATGACTGTTTCAACAATTATGTATGCAATGAGTGAACGAATGAACCCAGCACTGTGATGACGGTCCCAATTTAAGCGTTTCCATGCAAAATTGAGCAGATTACACTTTGGATGGGATTCGTGCAGTATATGCAATGTGATTAACAATTGTTATTGCTTATAGTGTTCCACCGGGGAAAATATTAAAGTTATGGGGAAACTTCTCAGAAGAGAATTATTCCGTAAATGAAAATATACCTTTTATGTGCAATTACTTTTTTACATAATTTGCATAATTAAGGGATAATTACGGAAAATCATTGATATCACTGTTGAGTTTGGTCATCACAATGATCACAATGATTGCGTGTTTACGGTGTACTGAAATACCAAATCGGGAAGTTTTGTTTGTGCCCCGTATGGGCACACACATTTGCACACCACTAGTTTTTTTAGAACGCGACCTTTGGGGCATGATTTTATATCTACGTTCCATCGGCAACAAAAGACACATCGACGTGTCTCAAGTACGAGGCATTCCACAAATTGGTGGCCTAGTTCACCGCATTTGTGGCACCCTAGGTACCGAAGGGGGGATTGTGGGGGGATAGGGGCATTTTTAGGACAGGATCTAGGGCGTCGAGGTTCTCCTGACATTGTGGGGATGGATACGAAGCCTGGTGGGGTTTTAATATTAAGGGAGATCAGTGATGGGAGGGGGGCTTTTGGAACGGAGGCGATTTGCAATGGGAAGTTGGTCACGGGGATCTGTGGGGGCCGGGGTAGGGATTTTACGAGGGCGACCTCTACGACGGCGCGGTGGGTGTTCGTGATTCCCAAGTGGGTCGTGGGGGGTTGGCTGACTTCCATTTCCTTCTTGGGGGAGGGGGGGGGGTTTGTTTGGTGGGAAGCTGTCCGGGGTTGCGCTCTGTCTTTTGGTCTCTCCAATTTCCGATTCACCTCCTCCGATTCGTAGATCCCTGGGAGTAGAGTTCGTTCCGGGCTTGGAGGATAATGCAACAATCTCCAGCTGTCCATTTCTCCCATTGGTCGTCGATACGGCGGGCGCCCGTAATGGATTGGTTTGTTCGGCATCGTTGTTTAGCGACCCTGTAGGATCACGGGGATAAAAGAGTTTAAGGTCGTTTATGTGAATTTTGGGGATTCGAGTACCATCTGGGGTTTCAAGGTCATACATAACAGAGGAAATAATATTGACTATTAAGTATGGTCCGTCGTATTTTGGTGCCAACTTCGCCGCGAAGTAGGTCGGTGCCTATGGAAGGGGTCGGTCTCTATGTACTAGGTCGCCTATAGAGAAGGTTTTGTCTGATCGCCCTTTATCATAGCGTTCAGCTTGGCGGGAAAATGCTTCTCCCATGAATTTGCGGAAGTGGACCATTTTTTCAAGTCGCGTTTTCCATAATCCCTGCACTGGTGTATTGCCTGCACACGGGTGTCAGGTTTAGGGGGTCCGACTAGGTTGCTGGGGGGGGGGGGGGGGGGGGGGGGGGTGGATTGCGGCCCATGTTCAAAAATGCGGGGGATACTCCGACCGATGTATGGAATGACGTGTTAATTGCGAATGCGCATTCTTGGGTATGTTCGTCCCAGTCTGGGTGATTTTCCTCTGCATAAATGCCCATCATTGGCTTTAAGGATCGGTTCACACGCTCAACAGGGTTAGCTTGGGGGTGATAGGGAGGGATACGGAACGAATTCCGTTCCGTTGTCACTTAGGAAGAATTGTGGTGTTCCCCAACGTAGTGTTACCGATTCATATAATATTTTCCAGATATTCTTGGCCGTAGCTCATCGTAAGGGCTTGATTTCCACGTATCGAGTGAAGATGTCCTGTAGTACGAGTAAGTATCGATGTTGCGTTCGACTAGGGGGAAATTGACCCATAATATCTCCGGCCACCATGAACCAGGGGTCCGCAGGGTTTTTTTCTCTCATCAGTCCTCGGGGTCCAGTCTGGAGGGGTTTATACCATTGCCAATGGCGAGAGGATCGGATGAATTTGGCGACATCTTGGTAAATCCCAGGCCAAAACAATAGAGGTACACTCGGTGGTACGTTTTGTCAGTGCCCCCATGGGCTGCGTATGCACTATCATGTGTACCGCGTATGACAGCCTGTCTCAGTCCCGGGGGTAGAACCATCTTCCACTGATTCAGGTCGGGCATTGTAGGGTCAATCTGGAGACAGGGGCGTAGGTGGCAGAGGTTATCATTTTCAACCAACCAGTCAGGGTATTTCGACGGGGTTGCTACAACGTCGCATTTCTTCTTTTGGTACCATCGGTCTGGTGAGGACTTGACGATGTCCATCGCTGCAAGGGTAGACGGACAGACTCGGGACAGGGCATCCGGTACCACGTGAAGTGCTCCTTTCCGAAGTATTATAGTGGGCTGGCAGTTTTGGACTTCCAATGCCCATCGAGCCACCTGTCCTGTGGGGTTCTTGAAGTTCAGCAGCCATTTCAGACTAGCATGATCTGTGATGACCCTGAACTCTCCCCCTTCGATGTATGGGCGGAATTTCCTGGTGGCCCATAATACAGCAAGCCATTCCCGTTCCGTTACCGTATAGTTGCGTTCCGCAGGGGTTAGTACGCGACTAGCAAAATAAATAGGTCGGTCGGCTCCCACACGGCCATTCTGTTGTTGGCAGTCGGAGCCGAATTCGAATTCTTGTGTTAGTACGGCACCAATTGCCATATCACTTGCATCAGCTTGGAGTGTGAACGGCTTAGAACAGTCGGGCCGGGCTAGTACAGGGGTTTTAGTGAGAGAGTGGCGGAGTTTCTCGAAGGCTGCCTGATGTTCAACGGTCCAGTTCCAGATGCGATCCTTCTGTAGTCATCCAACGAGAGGGATCTTGTCGTCAGAGAGGGTGGGGAGAAATCGAGCATACCAGCCGACCATACCGAGGAAACGCTGGAGGTCTTTGACGTTTTTGGGTGTGGGGTAATTGGTCATAGGTATCATCTTTTCGGGGTCCGCTACGAGTCCTTCCGGAGTTAGTAAATACCCGAGGAACTCCAGCTTGTCGCATAGGAATTGTGGCTGTCAGGAATCACATTTCTCAGCGTTTAGGGTCAAGTTGTTGTCTTGCAACCGCTTGATTAATGGGACCACGAACCACTTATGCTCCTCCAGGGTTTGTATGAATACGAGGAAGTCGTCTGCATATTTTGTCACATGCGTGGATTATTCTGCGGGGCCGTTTTTTACTCCAAAGGGCATCCGGGTATATTGAAACAGTCCTGGTGGGAGGCTTGGAACTCCGAAGGCTGTTTTCTCTCTGCTCTCGTTGTCCAGTACGACGTGGTGGAAAGCTTAGCTGACGTCTATCTTGGAGATGTATACAGGTCCATGGGCGCAGTCGAGAAGGTCCTCTAGATTCTGCATGGGTAGGGCGAGGTGTTCTGTCACAGCGTTCAGAGAGCGGTAATCTATGCACAGGCGGTAACTCTGGTCGGGCTTCTTAACGAGCACTGGCCAGCTGCACCAGTCACTTTGAGAAGGTTCGACGATTCCTGCTTTCAAGAGTTGTTTCGTTTTTTCTTGAGCGGCCTTCAGCAGTATCGGCGTGTAGCGCCACGGACAGGGGGTGTCCTTGGGTATCGATGTGCATAGTGAGGTGGGGGCATACCTTAGCGATTTCAGGGGCAGGTGCGATCAAGCTTTTAAACTCCATCCGTAATTTGTCTCGCTCGTAGGGACAAATTACTGCTAACTGAGCCAGTGTACAGGGGGTCAGGTTATCAAAGGATATGAGTGTGGTCGGGGAGCCGGGTTTTTTTCCAAACCCTGAGGGGTTGAGTAGTGATCGAGGCGGTAGGCCGGTCCGGGTCATCGGTGTGGGGTCGCCTACGTTCTAGGGTTAATCCTAATTTCTGGAGAGCGTCGATTCCTAGAATCCCATCGTACACAACGGCATCGGTCAGGCGGAAAGAGATCATACACGTATGGTCCCCGGATGTGGGTCTCAACGCAACACATCCTCCCAGGGGTTTTAGACTTCCGTCCCCAGAGTTACGTTTTCGACAATGGAAGACGCGAAGGTTTTTAAATCTGGTCTAATGTTAGTGCTGAGAAATGATTTGCTAGCACCAGTATCCAGCAATTTTCGGTACATTCGTCCAGCAATGTCGAGAGCAACAAAATACCTGTGATCCTGGGGGTTCTCAAAGGTGAGGGTTGAGAAGTCCTCGTATGAAATACAGTCGGGATTATCACTGTCGTTAACTGTAATGGTCATTAGTTCAGGGGGGTGACTACTTAATGTGTCGAGGTCTTCTAGGATAGTCTCTTCCGCTGTAGCAGCTTGGGCAGAGTTCGTAGACTTTTTGCGGGTAATCGTTGCGGGAGTGGGGAGCTGCGTATGGGATGCCCAAATCTGACCAAGGGTGGTTATGGGTAGGTTTATTGGGCTGGGTTGGGTTTGAGTTTTGCCATCGCAAGTGGTGAGTTGGGGTTTTGGGTGGGTAAAGGGCTGGAATGCGGGTCTGTCTTGCATCAGGGTTTGTTTTCGGGTTTCCCCGACTTTATAATGGCTTCTTTTAATTCGTGCTGGTGGGGGGGATGGTTTGTAAGTCCCGCGGTTTCCTAGTTTTCCTGGACGGTCTCGTCCACCTGGTAGCCTCGAGGCGGTTGCGTATGCAGGGTCTGTTCGTTCACCGCAGTCTCCTGCGCATGGAGTTGTGGGTTATTTTGTCGTTGATTTTGGGACTACCACGTACGTGATGAGAACACTGGATATTCCCGAGCAAAATGATCTGGTTGCCTACAACGAGTGCAACCGGTGTATCTTGGCTAACCTCCATGGTCCACTCCATACTGCGGGGGTGGTAGTAAGGGAGTACTCATGAGGGGTGGAACAGTCTTGCGGACAGCTACTGGGCTGCGTTGTGGTGTAGCGGCTAGTGGTCGTGGTTATTGCGTTATCGCGTGAGCTGGCGGTGGTGCATAGGGGTTGATGACAAACTGTTCCGGGGGGGGGACTTCCGTAGTTCGTGTGGGGATGGCACCTAGGGCATTATTCCTTGGGGAAGTTTTTTGGTATATTCCTGTCAATGGGGCAGTGGGGGGGGGGGGGGGGGAGCACTTTCTTCAGCAGTGGGGGGTGCTCTGTACCTCGCAACGTTAAGGAGCGTTAGTTCTACTTCATGGGCGGCGGTTAATAGTTCGTCATAATCTCTGAACCGTCCGCGCCAAATTCGATCCGCATATTTAGGGTGGAGCTAGGTGTGTACGATATTCAATTGGGTTTCAAGCGGAGGAGGGGGGTGAAGGCTCGCGAAAAGTCCACGCATGGCAATGATGTACGCGCAGCCCGATTCTTCTGGACTTTGTGTGCGTCGGTGAATATTCTGCTATATCCTGCTAAAAAAGAAACAAAAAACTTTACGAGATGACGAAAACACCAAAAAAATGATTTTTTTAAAAAATATATATCCCCTTCTGTTAGACTTGTCCGATTTCCGCGATTCAACGTTTTTTATGGTTTAGGGGTGGTTGGTACGGACCATAAATTTGGGGAAGAAGTCAGTTGAAAACTATGAAAATTAATATTAATCAGTAATTTCGGAACTCGAAATCCAAAAGCATCTGGGGATTAGAAGGGAGAATGGCACAATCCGCGATAAATCCAAGGGGAATCGAAGAGAATTCGATAACTTGAGAAATCACAATTGAAATATAATAATTTGGGAAATACTGGCTCAAGGTCAACATTGAGAGAGATGGATGACTCTTCCCCAGCAGTGAGCCTATATATATCACTCAGGTGAAATAAAATTTAGCGGGCAGGGGGGGGGGGACTTGACATGGGAAACGAAGGGAGTTATCAGTGGGGGGAAAATGGCGAAACCCTAACGCTCGTGTTTTTACGCCAGGCCCCACGTTGGGCGCCAATTTCCGACGTTGACAATTTCTATTATTCTAATGAAGTTGCATAGTACACCATATCTATATAAAAATAAAGAAGGAGAAAATACTTATAGGAAGACAAGTGTATAGGTTTAACAAAATATAATTCCCGATAAATTTACATGACTATAAACATGGTTTTTAGAGGCCTTTTATGCCGGCTGGTTTAATCTCGGGGTTTAAACCAAGGGTGAGGCCTGGCTGTATTCGTACACGTCAGGGGTATGGCTGTCTGGTATTGCATTATAAGGGGCAAAATACTCGGGGTTATCTATTTGGCTTATTGGCCTACATTAATAAGGTAAGTATTCAAAACGAAGGGGAGTATTATTCGTCGAGTTTATGCTGGCTCACCGCTGGTGGGAAGGGCCATGAGGAAAGGGGGGAAATCTTCTAGGGAGAATAATCGCCTGGCACAAAGGCCAGGACTCACGGTTAGTTGGGGCACAATTCCACCTCTCATTTGCAGAGAAGTGTTGTCCTGGGCTTATAGTTCCACTGCTGATTCCTGGGGCAACTTTCTGGGGGTCCTCGGATTGAATCGACGTCTTCTTTCCCACTTTATCTCAATCTACCGATATCCTTCTTATTTTGACAGCTACTCGGGCTACTGTTATTCACTCAAGTGGGTCCCCTTTTGTTGTTTTCCCTTCTGCTGACCTTCTCAGTTCGGGACTCCTGGGCCTTTTCCGCGAGGAGAGGGGCGCGCTTCGGGTCGTCAGTGTGTATGCGTGTTGAATCCGTTTATGCGACATGTGTGCGTGTTGGATCCGTGTATGCGTGTTGGTTCCACCGGTGAGGGGCGGTGCAAAGGGGTTTTTTGATAGCATTTTGGGCCAGCGGTGGCAATCTAGTTTTCAATGCTACGGGATTTTAGGGGGAGCTTGACTTCGTCACATCCTAACTAGCTCAGCACTGCTCAAAAATCACTTACTACACAAATTCGCACTTCCTCATCAGAGTTGTCCCTTTCACCATATGTGAACGCTCCGACAGAAATGGAAAATTGGCAAGAGGCTCGTACAACTATTGCGAATGCACTCGACATATCCCCCATTAAAGTGAACGAGAGGTCTAAAAAGGTATTTATTTGAAAGATTACTAGCAAATCAACGTGGGTAAATTATTCTATACAGGTAAAGTATTCGATATTGAGTATTTTTCAATTCTAGCGATATTTAGAAGGCGTATATGAGTCTATGGATCAGGAAATTCGTAAAAAGTTCAGAATTGGAGAAAACTTGGAGCTACTCGCAAAGAAGACCCCAAAAAAGCCAAGTATTTCCAGGAAATCATTGATCAAATAAAAGCTAAGTTAGCCACTTGTACAGTACCTGAAAAGCACCTTCTTCTATCCGTTTTACCAAAAAGTTGGACAGCCTATAAGGTCCACATTGAGTTTGGAGTTTCACGTCATTTGGCTGTAAAAAAGTCTGTAAAAAAATTAGTGGCCGAGCGCGGTATTCTTGTCAGCATTCCATCTAGACGCGGTAAAGCTTTGGGTGATCACCTTATAGTTGATTGATGAATTTTATAATTCGGATGATGTGAGCCGACCTCTGCCGGGAAAAAATGACTGCGTTAAATACATTGTTCATGGTCAAAAGAGACAGGTATTTAAATATGAAAGCGAAAATCAATTGATTTGAGATTGTTCAGTATAAAGTCTCGGGTCTGTTTACATTTTTTGCTCAGTTTCAGAAACGGCTGATGTTATTTACATTACGAGGTGCCTACAATTTTTTAAAGAAGTTATGAAAGACCCAGTGAAATTTGTCGGCTTTTTAACTTTCCGATAGGAAGTTATTGTAATGACCCCGATAAGGAAAAGTGTCAGATCGATTAAATTTTCACTTTTCTCGGCGTTTGGCATTATCCTGATACGTTTCCAATGAGATATTCGTGTGTGCGTGTGTGTGTGTGTGTGTACGTATGGGACCAAATCTTTGGCGAACGGTTTCTCGTAAACGGCTGGACCGATCTTAATTTTTTTTTTTCCATTACGTCCCGCCGAGGCGGTGTTCTGAACGGAGTTTTTTTTAATCGGCCAGGCAGTTTTTTAGTAATTAGCAAAAAACAACGATTTTAGTTGTGTATAACGCTCTATCATATGAACGGTAAGAGTTCTAGGAAAAAGTTATCAATGAAAGTTGGTCCCCATCTAAAAGCAAACATTTTGTGTTTTATGATTTTTTTCGTAACACGCATAATTAAGACGGTAGCGCTTGATTAATTCGATATGCTCAACGATATAAAATCACGCTATAACACAGACACACACAAATATGGGGAAGTTATAGGTTCGGCCCGTAGAGGGTCAGACCCACATCCCGTTTATCTAAATTTGCCGCACTCCAACCACCCCACTGCATCTTAGCGGAGACTTCTGGAACACATTCTGTGTGTGTATGCATCGTCCATCAGAACATGAAACTCCTACTTCTTGCCTTGAATCTAGAATCACTGGACACAGAGCAACGGAAATGGTCTTATGAAGAGATTTTGAACCAAATTGTGTGTGTTACTCCAACAGAATTATTCTTCATGGGTAAGAGAACAGATACTATATTAATTATTAACCAGAAACTTTGTCTTGATTTGATTTCATCTTATTTTTCAATCTAGTGAAGTGTACGAATTGCCCTGGCGTCACGAATGTAGTAAAGAAGATTCGCCTTATCCTCACGGATAATTCAGTGGCTTGTGTTCGCTACAAGCAATGCATACAAACGGACAAGTAGTTTGGGCTACGTATAACTATTTATCGAATAGAACAATTGTTGATTTCAGTATTTCATACTTCCCATTTTTTGTAGGAGTAATTTGGAACAGTAAAGAAGTTGGTAGAGAAGGTGAGTGAATCGTTGGAAACAGATCGTTTAGTACTTTTGCAGCATGATTATTTCGCGAAGGTACAAATTTCACGATATTTAAGAGACATAAAGACGAAGCTTGAAGCCAGATGTGTCATCGTCATGGAGACTATTCGGAAAACTATCCGTTTATCGTCCAAGACGCTATCCAAGGTTATCACTTGTCAAATGACCAGGCAATGGTACATCTTTGGGTTAGCTATTATCAGCCACTCGCTCCAAGCGCTGAAATTCAGCATTTGAATATTGTCATGATATCAGACTATACAAAACACGATGCTGATGCTGTTGCTGCGTTCCAGGAATACTTGATTCTGTTCATCAAATACAAAATTCCTGCACTGTGCAGAATTATTTATTCCGCTGACGGAGCTGCGAGTCAGTACAAGAACCGGAAGAATATCCTCAACACAGGTCTTCATGAGCATGATCATGGAGTGACAGCTGAGTGGCACTTCTTTGCCCCTTACCATCGCAAAGGACCATATGACAGGCTAGGTGGGACTCTGAAACGTGCAGCGACAAAAGCCAGCGTGCAAAGGCCCTACGACAATCAGATTTCCACTGCACTTCATCTTTATAATTGGGCTCAAATAAATTTACCAAATATCTTCGTAATCTTCGCCCCACAAGGAGAAATTCTGGATATGGGAGAATTATTAAAATCGAGATTCTCTGATATCAAAACGATGCCAGCAACGGGAAGTTAACATAGTTTTACACCGGCGAATACAGAAACGGTTTTGGCTGAAGGAGGTTCGAATTCTGAAGATTATGACACAGTTAAAATAACTGAGGAGATATTGACTCTTTCGTCTGCTCAATCAGATGTTGTCATTGTTGACGATGGAAAATGGTGGATTGGCAACATTTTTGAGAAAGATTTAAATGCTAATGAATTCAGTGCAGTCCTCATGGAGCCTAATGTTCTTGCTGAGTTTTACAGACTGCCCGGACATGAAAGAATTGTAAAATTGCCTTTCCAAATGATTTTATCTGAAGTTAAGGCTCTGAAGAAAATGAAAAACGGTGTTTATACCTTGCCTAAACGTGCTAAAAACGGAATTATTCGTAAGTTTTCCAATTATTTGATGCATGTAGACCTCCATGATTTGTAAATACATTGTGTCATGCCCTTTTCGATCCAATCAATCCAGATTTGACTTTGAAAATTCTTCAAAAGCGTTGAATAGGTGTTTCAGAACTTCAAAATGGCTCAAAATAAAAATTGAACAAGTTCAAACTTGAATAAAAAATAGAATCATAAAAAGAAATGGATGGTATTCTACAGAAGTGTAGATACTTGTAACATCGATATTGTACAAAATTTTCAGATTTTTAAAAAATGAGGTTTGTGGGTAATTCACATATTTGAAAAAACTTGTTTTGATGATTACGATACTAAAAGTGGATGAAACGGACTCTTCTCCGGCTCATTTGGAAGAGTTCTCAAAATACTATGAGACGCCTGAATCAAATTTTTGATACACATGAATGCAGCTTACTAGGTAAGCGAAATAGAAACATTATTTTCACAACCTAAAGCAAGCAGGCGGTCCTCGGATCCCCGAATTCGAATGTGTCAAATATGTTACTGTTGTTTTTATTTCCCTTAACTTCATTGGTGGCAAGCTTCCGAATGGTCCAATCGCACACAAAATGAAAATGTTCCAGTATTGAAAAAGGCGTTTCCAGGCGAACGGAAGCAAAAACAGGAATATCTCATATAACCCAAAGTAACTGACTTAATGTCGTTCAACCAGCTCATAGATCTCGTTAAGGTTCATACTTTAGAAAAAGAAATGCGATGAATACTTATCGAGAAATGAATTAATGAAAAAACCGGAAAAATGAATAAATCAAAATCGAGAAAATTAATGATGCGATTGAATTGCCTTTCAATAGGGTTGTTCGCCGTAACAAAAGTAACATCTATTCAAAGTTCGAAGTTTGCATCACAATTTTTGCGGACGCTAGAGTGCAAACAAACACAAAAAGTAAAACCAAAGTCAAAAGTTACAAAATAGGAATATCTCATATTACCCGAATTAATTGACTCAATGTTTTTCAATCATATCAGAGATCTCGTCAAGGCACACATTTTGGAAAAAAACAACAAAATCGGTTGAATAATTATGGAGAAATGAAATGAAAACCGTGAAAACGAAAAAATTGAAATCTAGAACACTAATGATGCCATCAAATCGCCATTCAATAGGGTTCTTCACCACAACCAAAGCAATCTTTGTGTCAAAGTTCAAGTTTTTATCTCCATTTTTGGGGACGCTGGAGTGCGTACAACAGCAAAAAGCAAAAAAAAAACAGAAAAATTCAAATATCTCCAATTTCTTGTGAGCAACCTACTACCTGTTCTTCGACCATTCCCTGGATCTCGTTGAGACGCACATGTGGAAAAAAAATTCAACAATAATCATTAGTTTCAGAGGTATGAACGATCAAAGGAAAAACAAAAAAAAAGCAATTGCTAAGAAACTTACCGATATATTTCACTTAAATTGCGCCCACAGCTAGATGTACTCAATACCAATAACTGACATTTTTTTCGGGTTTTATTCTCAAAATTTAGTCCTTTTTGCTTCCGAATGGAAGCATTGCAATCGGTCAATTTTGACTTTCTAATTATACTTGTAAACGATATATAATGGTTTGAAACGTCAAAATACGAAGTTTCAGCATAGTGTCTGTATGTATCAATTTTTTTCGAAAATCTTCATTTACAAAATTTAACACGAAAACGCCTAAATTTTGAGAATAAAATCTGACAAAATTGTCAGTTATTGGTATTGAGTACTTCTAGCGGTGTGCGTGATTTGAGTGAAATCTGCCCGTATGTTTTTTAGAAATCGACTTTTTTTGTGTTTTCTTCGATCGCTCATACCTAATGAATATTTTGGAATTTTTTTCTTCAAAATGTGCGTCTGGACGAGTTCCACGGAATGGTCGAAGAATATCTAGTAGGTTGCTCACAAGCAATTGGAGATATTTAAACTTTTCTGTTTTTTTTTTGCTTTTTGCTTTTGTACGCACTCTAGCGTCCCCTACAATTGAGATGAAAACTTAAAATTTGGAAAAAAGATTCCTTGTGTTCTGGTGAAGAACCCTGTTGAATGGCGACTTGATCGTATCATTAGTTTTTTAGATTTCAATTTTTTCATTTTTACAGTTTCTTCATCACTTTGTGGCGACTAAGTAAAATCAAACCAAACTCGGTTATCCATCCCACTCATACTCATAGGAAAGACCCACAAGCAGGTTTGTTCCTGCACAATGAAGCGCGCCGTATCGGCGCCTATTGGGGATTCTAGGCCACTGACGTCACCGCGACGCACGTAGGCCATGCACCCTCATTGGCTCGCACGTAGGGTACTGAGACCCTATGTAAGGCGGACGGACAGTCCCCAAATCACCACTCACTAACGAGCAGTCCAGCAGTACGCTTCGAGCAAGGGAGCCCTGCAATCAGCCCTGCCAAAGGAGCCAACAAAAGCGGACCAGAGGAAAACCTTGGCAGCCCCGTTAGCAACCAGTGGCCGGAACCTAGACGGTACCTGTCAGTACCACAATTCGTTCACCCGTACTTCTCAGTACGACCATTACGCACCTGTACTTTTAAGTGCAAATATATTGATACAATTTAACTTCGCCATCGTCTCCTTCTTCTCACACCTACCGTTCACACCCACAACTTCATTTCTCGATAAGTATTCATCCCATTTTTTTCCAAACTTGAACCTTAACGAGATCTATGAACTGGTTCAACAACATTGAGTCAATTACTTTAGGTAATATGAGATATTCCTGTTTTTGCTTCCGTTCGCCTGGAAAGGGCTTTTTCAATACTGGAACATTTTCATTTTGGGTGCAATCGGAACATTCGGAAGCCTACGACCAATGAAATTGGGGGGAATAAAAAAACGATGACATATTTAACACATTCGAATGGGGACCCGACGACCGCCTGCTTGTTATATTACATTTTGTAAGTGAAGATTTTCGAAAAAAATTGATACATACAGACACTATGCTCAAACCTCGTATTTTTACGTTTCAAACCATTATATATCGTTTTCAAGCATAATTAGCGAAAGTGAAAATGGACCAATTGCAATGTTTCCGTTCGGAAGCAAAAACAAGATATGTTCAAAAGATCATAACTTTTCCAAATATTTTTTTTTAACTTCCCGCTAGGGAAGTTATAGTAATCACCCCGAAATCGAACTTTTTCGTTTCCGCCTCTAACTAGGGTTTTAAGCATTTCAAAATGATCCCCAACGAATTCTGAACAAATGTCTGTGTGTGTGCACAAAAGTTTGATCCTAGGTTTCTCGCGAACCAATGAAGCTATTGAGGTTTTCAAGGTCGCAATCGAAGCATCTCCATGCAGAATCGAGGGGATTAGATTTTGGATCAAATTGATGCACTATATAGATTCATATTAACCATTTCAATTGTTTATAACGTTCTACAGCCTAAACTATTAAAGTTAGCGACAAATCTCTGACGAAAAAGTTATTCCTCATGCAACAGTACACATTGTATGTAGTATAAAATCTTTTCCTAATTTGCATGATTAAGGAGGTATGGGCGTTTGAAAAATTATGTATCTAATAAGTGAAAGAATGAAGCCATTAGGGTCTGAATCGGAGTGTTATAATGTAACTCGGAGAGGATTAGATTTTGAATGCAATTGACCGTATATATATATTGTTATACACAATTCCAATTGTTTATAACGCTCTATGGCGAAAATCGTCTCAGCTAGCGGAATGATCACTGAACAATACTTGTCCCGCATGCAAAAATACACATTTTATGTTGAATGACTTTTTTCCGTAATTCGCATATTTAAGGAGGTATGGCCGTTTAACCAATTACGTGCATCATACGAGAAGAAAGAACGTAGCTGTTCATAACTTCTCAATGAACCAATGACAAAACCGAATCATTATGTCCTCTTTTTCGAATGATAGTGGTAGGCTTGTGTATAAAACTAGTGTAATTCAATTTTTTATTTGCTAGAATTGAACTCGGATTTTTGATATCGTCGTTGCGGTTGCTCATCACCGTGGTTGCGTTCTCATGCTGTGCTTAAATACCAAATCGGGAAGTTTTGTTTGTGCCGTGCATGGGGCATACACATTTGTACACCATTAGTTGACAATTGTAATTGTTTACACTGTTCCACTGAATAAAATATTAAAGTCATCGGGATACTTCCCAAGAGAGAATTATTACTTGTATGAAAATACGCCTTTTATATATAATGAGTTTTTTCCATAATTTGCATAATTAAGGAGGTAGGGTTGTCTGAGTAATTTAACATATGGGAACAATGCATATCACCAGGGTTGTTCCTTACCCAAAAATGCACACTCAATGTGACATTTTTCGATATAAGTTAGAACATATCGCGAGTTGAACTAGAATATACTTGGCGATTGCATATGTCGACAATTGCGAGAAGGATGTCGAAGAGCGTGATAATTAAGAAATTACGAATTCCAGTTGAATATTTGTATGAAGCTTAAAAATCAAACTGAATTGATAGCGTGCAGTAATTATTAGTCGCCAGTTCAATTATTGATATCCCTGTTGGGTTTGCTCATCACCATGGTTGCGTTCTTATGCTGTGCTGGAATACCAAATCGCGAATTGTTGTTTGTGCCCCGTATGGGGCACACGCTTGCACACCACTAGTTTCAGTAACATTTTGACTGTAGCCTTATCCAATGATATATAATCCAGGAAAAAATGAAATACAAAATTGGTGACATCGATTTTTTTCGACTGCTGATTTGACGTGGAATTACCCATAATGCATTAAAATATTAAGCTATTTTCAAAAAATATATCGTTTCTTGCGATGGAGTTAGATAAACAATTCAATTCGTGAAAAACTATGAGTGTTAGCATAAAAAGTCATAAGAAATGAAATGCGTACTTTTACGTATCGAACAACTTTCATTCAACAATTCATTTCGTATCTCTGATTATTGTCGTAATAGAGCGACATAAACCATTCAACTTGTTAATAACCATTAACTATGGGTGTTGGCAACAAAGTGATAAAAAACATCAAACGTGCATTTTTTTTGTGTGACACAGCTTTCATTGGACACTTTATTTCGTAGCTCTGATCGTTTCCAACATCGAGCCCTATAAACCATCCATTTTGTTAATAACAATTAACTATGAGTGTTGGCAAAAAAAGTCATGAAACATCCAATGTGTATTTTTATGTGTGGAACGCCTTTCATTAGACACTTTATTTCGTATCTCGAATTGTTTTCACGATGGAGCGATAGAAAAAAATGAATTTTGTTAATAACAATTAACTATGGGTGTTAGCCAAAAAAGTCATAAAACATCGAATGTGACTTTTTACGTGTGAAGCGACTTTCATTCGACACATTGTTGTGTATCTTTAATCGTTCTTGCGATATAGCGATCCAAAGAATTGAATTTGTGAATAACAATAAACTATCAGTGGCAGCCAAAAAAGTTATACAACATTAAATATGTATTTTTGGGTATGGCATAAATTTGATTCAATATTGTGTTTCGTATCTTCAATCGTTCTCACGGTGCAGCGATATAAACAATTCATTTGTTAATAACTATAAAACCGCTGGGTCGATTATGTTCAAAATCTAATCAGGGCTCAGTTAGACGGAAACCTTTCCAATGAGTGTAAAAAAACCCAACTCGCATAATTTGTTTGGAAGAAATAGTTCGACAAAATTTTGCTCACGTACACACACACAAACATGTCGCTCAAAATGGTTGCAAACGTTGCTAGGGGACACGAAACGTGGAGATCCAGCGGAATTTCCAATTTCGATTTTCCGACCCATAACAATAACTTCCCTACGATCGGGAAGTTGAAAAGGACCTATAATTGGCGGGGGAAAATGATGGGAAAGATCTGAAAAAAATTAATTGCATAGAAAATCCAATGGTGGGGATAGTAACATATTATTAACGCTAAAAAAATTTGTTAGTTACGGTCAAGTGCAATTGATAATGATGCGTTCTACAGTTCTCGGGTCTATGCTGAACGAGGAGTGGGGGTAAGGCCAAGAGGGGCAAGTGACCGAGGCGGAAATCGGAAATTCCGCTCGAGTGACTGAGGTTAGCTGACAAAATAAACTCAAAGTTTCGAGTTTAATATTGTAAGCAATGAATACCACATTGACGTTCACATCCGAGATAACGTTGGACCATTTTTACATATTCAATGGAATATACCCGCGGCAGGAAGGAGAGGAAATCATGATTAGTTAATTAATAATTTTAATTGGTATATGAGCTAATGGTGGCCTTCCTTAATGTGACAGAACTTGGAAAAAATGGTTCGACCTTCAAAACACCACGCTGGAGTTTTGTCACAATTTAGAAGTGCACGAAAGTTATTTAATAAATCATGACTATTTAATTAACAATTTTAATGGTTATCTGAGGTGATGGTCGCATTTCTGGATGTGATCAAGCTTGGAAAAAAAAACCATGTGTGTCAGCTCCGACGCGCGACTGGAGTTTACTCCTTCAGAATAATTACCTTGGGATATAGGGGGACAATAGGGGGTTGGGAGAGTAAATACACCAAAATCCATGGAAGTATATAATTCAATCTATATCTATTTACATTTATTCCCTTCGTTATTAACATTAACATTATCAATTTTCTAAATATCATCGTCGATATTCAATACTTTTATTTTATTTTATTTGATTTTCGAACATTTTTATCGACAGAAGTTAAACTTACACAGTACATTTTAATTATAAACTTTTCTATTTCAGACTTTTTTTCAAACAGCCAGAAATTAGTGATGCAGAAATTAGTACATAATCTACATGGTAACTGCATCCACTTGTTTTTCTGATTTTTTTCATCATCACTTGAATTATTTTCTTCCATATGTTACACTATTTGATTAACTTTGTTGACTAACTTTATTTACTTACTCAGTATAAATATAAATACATATCAGAATAGTTCTCCACATGAGAATAAAACACCAAATATCTGAAATTCCATAAACTGACTGTTGATATTCAACACATATTGAAACCATCCTAACCTTCCCCGTGAGAAGGTATGCGCATCACAGTCCCTAACGGACCGACTGTAGAGTTGGGTGAAAGTCGAGTAAACTCTAACATTTTTCCAAGATTTGAGAGTTCGGTGAGAGTTGAGTGAGAGTTGGTCAATTCTTTCCCAAATTCGCATTATGTAAAAGTTGAGAGTTGAACTTGGATCTTATGAACAATTCTACAGTGAGTAAAACTAAATATTTGATTTTTGTTTTTTTTTCTTCAATTAAGCACTTTTCGGTAAAGCACTTATGGCGAACTCTATCCCAACTCTACACGCGATTAAAGTTGAGAGTTGATCTTTGTTCTTATGCCTAACTTTATCCCAACTCTACACGAAATTAGAGTTGAGAGTGAAACTTTTGCATTTTTGAAAATTTTATTTAATAACATTGAGGTTTTGCCCAACTCTATCTCAACTTTACACACGGTTAGAGTTGAAAGTTGAACTTTAGGATTTGGACCCAACTCTATCCGAACTTTATACCGGGTTAGAGTCGAAAGTTGGACTTTGGGGTTACTTTCCCCCAACTCTATCGGAACTTTATACCGGAATATAGCTGAATGTCGGACTTTAGGATTACTTTCCCCCAACTCTATCCGAACTTCATACCGGGTTAAAGTTGAAAGTTGGACTTTGGGGTTACTTTCCCCCAACTCTATCCGAACTTTATACCGGGATAGAGTTCAATGTTGGACTTTGGGGTTACTTTCCCCCAACTCTGTCCGAACTTTATACCGGTATAGAGTTGAATGTTCGACTTTGGGAGTACTTTCCCCCAACTCTATCCGAACTTTATACCGGGATAGAGTGGAAAGTCAAATTTTAGGGTCACTTTGCCCCAACTCTATCCGAACTTTATACCGGGTTAGAGTTGAAAGTTAAACTTAAGGGTTACTTTGCCCGAACTCTTTCCGAACTTAATACCGAGTTGTAGTTGAGAATTGATCTTTGGGTTTATAAAAATTTTATTAGTTTTTTGCAAATTTATTTAAGAACATTGAGGTTTCGGTCAACTCTATCCTAACTCTACACACGGTTAGAGTTGAAAGTTGAACTATGGGTTTACTTTGCTCCAACTCTATGCAAACTTTATACCGGGATAGAGTTGAAAGTCAAACGTTGGAGTTACTTTACCCCAACTCTATCCGAACTTTATACCGGGATAAAGTTGAATGTTGAACTTTGGGGTTACTTGGCCTCAACTCTATCTTAACTTTATAACAGGATAGAGTTGGATGTTAAACTTCGGGGTTACTTCTCTCAAACTCTATCCTAATTTTATACTGGGTTAAAGTTGAGAGTTTTTGGAAATTTTATTAGTTTTTTGAAAATTTATTTAAGAACATTGAGGTTTTGGTCAACTCTATCCCAACTCAAAACACGGTTGAGTTGCAAGTTGAACATTGGGGTTACTACACCCCAACTCTATCCGAACTTTATACCGGAATAGAGTTGCAAGTTGGACTTTGCCCCAACTCTATCCGAACTTTATACCGGGATAGAGTTGAAAGTTAAACGTTGGAGTTACTTTACCCAAACTCTATCCAAACTTTATATCGGGATAGAGTTGAATGTTGAACTTCGGGTTTACTTTTCCCCAACTCTATCCGAACTTTATACCGGGTTAGAGTTGAGAATTGACCTTTGGGGTTACTTTACCCCAACTATATCCGAACTTTATACCGGGATAGAGTTGAAAGTTAAACGTTGGAGTTACTTTACCCAAACTCTATCCAAACTTTATACCGGGATAGAGTTGAATGTTGAACTTCGGGTTTACTTTTCCCCAACTCTATCCGAACTTTATACCGGGTTAGAGTTGAGAGTTGACCTTTGGGGTTACTTTACCCCAACTCTATCCAAACTTTATACCGGGATAGAGTTGAATGTTGAACTTCGGGTTTACTTTTCCCCAACTCTATCCGAACTTTATACCGGATTAGAGTTGAGAATTGATCTTTGGGATATTAAAAATGTTATTAAATTTTTTTCAAATTCATTTAACAACATTAAGGTTTTAGTCAACTCTATCCCAACTCTACACTCGGTTAAAGTTGAAAGTTGAACTTTGGGGTCACTTTGCCCCTACTCTATCCGAACTTTATACTGGGATAGAGTTACATGTTGGACTTTGGGGTTACTTTACCCCAACTTTATCCGAACTTTATACCCGGATAGAGTTGAGATTGGAACCTAGGGGTTTTAAAAATTGCATTCTATTTTTAAAAATTTAATTCAAGAACATTGTGGATTCGGCCAACTCTATCCCGACTTTATCACAATTGAACACAGTGTTAGAGTTGGAAGTTAAACATCAGAGTTACTTTACCTTAACTCTATCCGATCTTTATACCAGGTTAGAATTGAAAGTTGAACTTTAGAGTTACTTTGCCCCAACTCTATCCAAACTTTATACCGGCATAGAGTGGAATGTTGAACTTTGGGGTTACTTTACCCCAACTCTATCCGAACTTTATACCGGAATAGAGTTGAAAGTTGGACTTCGGGTTTACTTTTCCCCAACTCTATCCGAACTTTATACCGGGTTAGAGTTGAGAGTTGACCTTTGGGGTTACTTTACCCCAACTATATCCGAACTTTATACCGGGATAGAGTTGAAAGTCAAACGTTGCTGTTACTTTACCCCAACTCTATCCGAACTTTATACCGGGATAGAGTTGAATGTTGAACTTTGGGGTTACTGGGCCTCAACTCTATCTCAACTTTATAGCAAGATAGAGTTGGATGTTAAACTTCCGGGTTACTTCTCTCCAACTCTATCCTAATTTTATACTGGGTTAAAGTTGAGAGTTTAGAATTGATCTTTAGGTTTTTAAAAAGTTTATTGAATTTTTTTGAAATTCATTTAAGAACGTTGAGGTTTTGGTCAACTCTATCCCAACAAAAACACGGTTAGAGTTGAAAGTTGAACCTTGGGGTTACTTTATCCCAACTCTATCCGGGTATAGAGTTCGGATAGAGTTGGGGCAAAGTAACCCCAAAGTCCAACATTCAACTCTCTCCCGGTATAAAGTTCGGATAGAGTTGGGGTAAAGTAACCCCAAAGTTCCACTTTCAACTCTAACCCGGTATAACGTTCGGATAGAGTTCGGGCAAAGTAACCGCAACATTCAACTTTCAACTCTACCTGTGTGTAGAGTTGGGATAGAATTGATGAAATCCTCAATGTTCTTAAATGAATTTTAAACAAATTCAATAAAATTTTTAAAAACCCAACGATCAATTCTCAACTTTAACCCCGTATAAAGTTCGGATAGAGTTGGGGTAAAGTAACCCCAAAGTCCAACATTCCGTTCTATCTCGGTATAAAGTTCGGATAGAGTTGGAGCAAAGTAAACCCACAGTTTAACTTTCAACTCTAACCGTGTGTAGAGTTAGGATAGAAATGACCAAAACCTCAATGTTCTTAAATTAATTTTTTAAAAATTCAAGAAAATTTTGACAAACGCAAAGTTTGATTCTCAACTCCAACCCGGTATAAAGTTCGGATAGAGTAGGGGCAAAGTGACCCCACAGTTCAACTTTCAACTCTAACCGTGTGTAGAGTTGGGATAGAGTCGACTAAAACCTCAATGTTGTTAAATGAATTTGAAAAAAAATTAATAACATTTTTAATAACCCAAACATCAATTCTCAACTCTAATCCGGTATAAAGTTCGGATAGAGTTGGAGGAAAGTAACCCCAGACTCGAACATTCAACTGTCTCCCGGTATAAAGTTCGGATAGAGTTGGGGCAAAGTAACCCCAAAGTCCAACATTCAACTCTATTCCGGTATAAAGTTCGGATACAGTTGGGGCAAAGTAACCCCAAAGGTCAACTCTCAACTCTATCCGGGTATAAAGATCGGATAGAGTTGGGGTAAAGTAACCCAAAGTTCAACTTTCAACTCTAACCGTGTTGATAGTTGGAATAGAGTTGACCAAAACCTCAATGTTCTTGAATAAATTTTCAAAAAACTAATAAAATTTTCAAAAACCCAAAGATCAATTCTCAACTACAACCCGGTATTAAGTTCGGAAAGAGTTCGGGCAAAGTAACCCTAAAGTTTAACTTTCAACTCTAACCCGGTATAAAGTTCGGATAGAGTTGGGGCAAAGTAAGCCTAAAATTTGACTTTCAACTCTATCCCGGTATAAAGTTCGGATAGAGTTGGGGGAAAGTACCCTCCAAGTCGAACATTCAACTCTATCCCAGTATAAAGTTCTGATAGAGTGGGGGAAAGTTACCCTAAAGTTCAACTTTCAACTCTATTCCGAAACAAAGTTCGGATAGAGTTGAGGCAAAGTCACCGCAAAGTCCAACATTCAACTCTATCCCGGTATAAAGTTCGGATAGAGTTGGGGGAAAGTAACCCCAAATTCCAACACTCAACTATATCCCGGTATAAAGTTCTGATAGAGTTGGGGGAAAGTTACCCTAAAGTTCAATTTTCAACTCTATTCCGAAACAAAGTTCGGATAGAGTTGGGGCAAAGTAACCGCAAAGTCCAACATTCACCTCTATCCCGGTATAACGTTGAGATAGAGTTGGCATAATACCAAAATTCAGAAAAACATTCAACTCTTAACTTTGAAAAGCATTAAATGTTGAGAAAACGATGATGACATCTCAAAACCTCATTTCGTTATTCATTAAGTGTTAAGAATTGATAAAAAACACGAACTCTCACTCAACTCTATCCCAACTCTAAAATTTTGGAAACATTGTAGAGTTGAACTTTACACTTGGTCCGCTAGGGGTCTGAGTTCCGCAAATACCGTGCGCAGAAGACAATGTAACGACTTCACTTTTAGTTAACACTCGATTTCACTGCTCATCTTTTTTTCGTCCTGCGGGGTATAAATCAATTTTGACGCAGTAACCTCCAAAAGTGGACTTTCAGAAGGGTTCTCTGAATTTTTGTCACCACCTGGAAGTGCATAAACGTTCATCAACAAATTATGATTAATTATTAACTTCCCGATCTTAAGGAAGTTATTGTCATGGATCGGAAAATCGAACTTGGACATTTCACTTGATTTCCACGTTTCATGACCCCTAGAAACGTATTCAACCATTTTGAGCGAGAAGTTTGCCTGCGTGTGTGTGTGTGTGTGTGCGTGCGTATGTGAGCAAAAATTTGTCGAACGATTTGGGTTTTTTTACACTCATTGGAAAGGTTTCCGTCTAACTGAGCCCTGATTAGATTTTGAACATAATCGACCGAGCGGTTTTATAGTTGTTAACAAATGCATTGTTTATATCGCTGCGTCGTGAGAACGATGGAAGATACGAAAAAAATGATTCCATCAAATTTGGTCCACACACAAAAGTACATATTTAATGTGGTATAACTTTTTTCCCTCTCACCCATAGTTTATTGTTATTGACAAATTCATTTGTTCAGATCGCTATATCGCAAGAAGAGTTAGAAATACGCAATAATGTGTCAAATGAAAGTCGTTTCATACGTAAAAATACACAGTCGATGGTTTTTGACTTTTTGGCCAACACCCATAGTTGATTGTTATTAACAAAATCGATTGTTTATATCGCTCCATCGTGAGAATAATTCCAGATACGAAATAAAGCGTCCAATGAAAGTCGTTCCACACATAAAAATACATATTGGATGTTTCATGACTTTTTTTGCCAACACCCATAGTTAATTGTTATTAACAAAACGGATGGATTATATGGCTCGATGTTGGAAACGATTAGAACTACGAAACAAAGTGTCCAATGAAAGTCGTTCCACGTTGTTGCCAACACCCATAGTTAATTGTTATTATCAAACTGAATGGTTTATGTCGCTCTATTACGATAATAATTAGAGAAACGAAATGAATTGTTGAATGAAAGTTGTTCCACACATAAAAGTACACATTGGTTTTTTTGTGAGTTTTTACGCTAACACTCATGGTTTAGCACAAATTGAATTGTTTATCTAACTCTATCGCAAAAAAGGATATATTTTTTCAAAATCTTTTTATATTTTAAGCATTATAAAATTTCACCTATTTGGTAATTTTGAAAAGTTTAAACGTTCGTAATTTGAGACACAAACCGAAATTTTATCTATAACATATACGGAGAAACGATCGGGAAGTTATTGGTTCGACCAGTAGAGGGTCCAACCCAAATCCCGTTTATTTAATAATTTTAATTGTCATTTGAGGTGATGGTGGCTTTTTTCAATGTGACGAAACTTGGAAAAAATCAGCGGTCGTTTGAAAGGCCACTCTGGAGTTTTGTCACCCCATGGAACTACACAAAGGTTGATTAACAAAGCATAATTAGTTAATCAACAATTATCATTCTCATCTGAGATAATGCTCGGTCTCTTGAGTGTGACAAAACTGGTGAAACATGGGGGGACCTTCAAAAGACCACTCGCGAGTAGTATCACACACGATTTGTTAATTAACTTTTGTGCACTTCTGATTGCTGATCAAACTCGAGGGTAGCCTTTTTAAGGTCCATCCATTTTTTCCCAGGCAGTACCGAGGTACTTGGCGCGGTTTTGTTGATTATCGGAGATCACTGCTCAGCATCATTCGATAAATTTAATCTCTGTAGTACCCACGGGGAAGCCGTAAGCAACTGTCACCAGTCAACAGTCGGTTACCTCGTCGTCAGCATCCTGTCAACCGCGCCAAGTACCCAGGTCCTGCCTCTCCTGTTTTTTTTCTCTCGTAAGCATCTCTCACTTGACCTTTCTTTCTTTATTTCCTCTTTTTCAAATGCCCGGGTGATCGTCAATGACGCATCGAGATGGTTTCTTGGTATTTTTAGGAAATAAAAGTCTTTCTCTGTTTTATTTTCCAAGATTGCTACTCTGAAGAACGAAATCAATCAATAAATTGACTTGGCCGGTTTTTTAAAAACAAAATTTTTTCTTATGACATATATCTTACACATATTAATCGACACATATTATCTCTTACTTATATCTGAGATAATTGTAAAATACATTTTTTTACTGTGGGTAATGTAATTGGCACTTTCCCTTCATTTAACGACTGCGTTGACTGAATGAAATGACTACGTTAGAATGTCTTTTTTTCTGCACATATTTGTGATGGATCTGAACAAATACTTATTGTTTTTCATAAGATGAGAGAAAAGTCCTGTGACACGAGCCGAAAGGCGTATATTCTAAGTTATTAGACTTAAGAAATTGGCGGAGTAATGAGAGAATATAGACGGTAGCCAACGAACGATTGATATTTTTGCGAGGAAATGGACGAATCAAAATATGTTCCTTATTTATCCTCATAAACGTCGAAAGCTCAGGGAGCGTTAACGAATATGCTTCAATCATCAGTGGTAAGCGATCCTATATTTGTAAATGCTGGGTTTGGTATTTGTTAATGGACTGTAGTTTCTGATTAGTAAAGTTTCTGTGCTTTTTCGGTTTCATCCTGGCAAATTGTTCACAATTAATACTTTTGTTCCCCCAGAGACGTGTAAACTTTGCACTGACTCCCTCCGCCGGTGGAGTGAAGAGAAAACTTTGTCCCCTAGCAAAATCGATATTTGATCGTTCGAGATACGCGTTGACTCAGGGCCGGCGAGAGGTAGGTGATATGGGTGGTGAAGACCACCCATGGTAATTTGAGGTGGGTGGTCCACGACACATGGTCCACCCCCCCCCCCCCCCCCACTTCGTCCCATCGGCCACCACTCATGGCAATTTGCTGATCCGCCGGGCCTGCGTTGATTGACAGATAACCGTCGCGCACCGGAACAGCGGATGCGTGCACGAATGAAAAATAGTACCTGGCAAAAGTCAAACCGAGAGTTACCGTCATCCTAACCTCATTCCCAATTCTTGTTGTCTCGCGATAGACAAGATAACATAAGCGTATAAATAAATATGGGTCAAATATATAATATCTGAAACCATAAAAATGTGATGCCGTCCTCTTCAGAAAATTTAAGCAGCGATGATGAAGAAGTGAAACGAAGTTTCGACGAAAAAGTACAGCAAATTGCAGGCGAACTGTATCCAAAAAAGTCAGAAAAAGAATACATCCAATGTTGCGATGAGTTAGAAAAATGGCTGACGGAAAATATCCAGATCTTTGGACGGATCGAGATTTTTGGAGTATTTCAAGCAGTTATCTGAGAACTATAGTCTAGCAACATTATGGCCCCAATGGTCAATGTTAAGAAGCGCACTGGACATAAAATATCACATTGACCTGCACAAGTACAAAAGACTGCAAGCATGGGAGAAAAAAGAAAGCAAAAGCTATAAATTCAATCGAACACCGATGTTTCCCTATGCTGAAATCGTACAGTGTATCAACGAAGTGCCAGATGTGATATGACTGAGACTGGAGGTATAGCATTTGTGATATATTTTTCTAAATTTTATAAACAATATTTCATGTCAAATCAACCACCTTGGGTAGTGTCAAATATTTGATTGAATTACTCAATTGATTCAGATGAAGATTAAAGGCTTTGTTGTCGGGCATGAGGTTCTGTACAAAAAATATTTGATAACATTGCGATCTACAACTGCAAGTAGACTAATAGCCGATTTCTCATAGATAGATCAATTTTTCCTTCAAATCTCGATTTTTTTCCTTCTATGTATAATCAGACATCTATATATATTGCGTCAATACAACTCATTACACAGAGCCACTATATCTCTTCAACCTTATTTGCATCCCTATTGACGAAATATTCACAAATGTATTCATGGTTTGTTTTAGGTTATGGCCACCCTTGGGATTTTTTCGCAATGAGATGCCAGGAGATGAATCTTCTGAAACCAAGCGATGTGACTGATATTCTCAGAGACGCCTCGCGTTACCTAATTCAAATGTCGTCGAATTCCAGGATTCAAAAGATGAGGCAAAACTTCGCTGATACATAAACAAACCACCATATTTTGACGTCATAGCGAAGTCCATCAGCCTCAGACCATCCGATGTCCCAGCCTTCCATTTTTTTCTGAAATATCAAAATAGCAAGATTTCACGCAAAAACGTCTACACAAATACTATTGGTAGGGGACCAATAGATATTGTTTAGTTTTTGAATTCGTCAAATTTCATGCAATTCAACGGGCACTCGTGGCGGTGTGCGTCTGCGATATTTGTGGCTACTGCTGGAGGAACTTTGACGGATGTAACGCGAATGAGTGGGTGAAAGTCGGATGCTGTGGCGCAAACTTACGTAGATGACAATGACACCACTGATGCCAAACGTTTTGATTTGGCAGCGAAAAATGCAGAATTGGCTTTCGTGAAGGGATGCGGAGATGCTGACTTCGCTCCAGCTAGTTCTAGTAGGGATTACGTTGAGCCTCCACGTTACAAAAAACCGAAACAATATCCCAGAATGTGATGGGACGAACGATGGCAACGAATTCTCACGATAATACAACAGCAGCAAAAAGTACAAAGTTATCCAAACTAAAATTAACAAACCTCTGGTTTGATGAAAGGGACGAATGGTGGAAAAATATTGCTGACCGTTCAGCTTTTCTCGCAAGGCTAGAGAGTAGCCAAGAGTTTGATCGGGTAGACGCTGTAACAGAAGAAAATAGACCTGAAAATGTGGGAATTCTGTGCTACAGATGACAAACTACCACAGAACGAATCTATACAAGGTTCCTACGTCCTTAAGTCCCCACGTACGATTATTGGCAAATGCATGACAAATGACGATAACCCAGGAAAAATTGAGCAGGGAATTCCTGAACTGTATCTAACACCAAAAATAAACGTGTAGAAACTAACAAAAAATTACGTTTAATGGTTGCACAATTTATAACGTTACAATTCATTATAATAATGATGAGGAGAATGCCACTTCAGATAAATGAGCGACTCCAATTAATTTAGTAACAATATTGCTAAATTATGACGTAGAATTGTTCGTGTAACTGTTGCTGTAATGTTAATGCGAAAGATTTAAATAAATATAATTATATATGACTGAATCACATATACTTAAATGCCTCAAATATTGAAAACATGATTGAATTATAAAAATAGTACAAATACAAAGAGTTCTAATAAGAAATAGAAATAACTTGTGATGGTTTCCAAACTTATTTTCATGAATACTACAACCACGTTTCTACACAGTCGATTATTTTTACACCATATTTGACGTTATATAAGAATTTATAAACATGGAATCTCCCAATTGACCTCTTGCCTTAACGGAGTTCAATAATGTCATCAGAATCCGAATTCATGAGACATATTGGAAAGAACTGTACAAAATTCGAATATTCCAATTAAACGTAAGCGCAGTATTTATAGCAATTCCAAAAAAGAGATGGACCGAAAATGTAAATAAATCAGTTGATATTATTATTTCTTTGTTTCATACATACTCCAATTTTTTCATGATTGATCGATATAGCACAGCCCTCAGAGTCGATGGTTATTTAAGACATAAAAAATTTGACGCATGTAAGCATATTTGGTGGATTGATACAAGTTTACGCAGTGAACGCATGCGCACGACACTTGATTTCATATGACATTGAAGCCACGCAACAAAATGATCGAATAACCTAGTAACTGACGGGATTTTTTATCAGTGAATTTACTGATAATTTATGTCGACATTTTGTCGACAAACTGCGGAGGTAACGATTGGTCATCAATCTGCAAATCACCAGAAAGGTATTTCGGGAAATTATCTGTAGAATTTAGGAGTAAACTGGTATTGAAGATTTGCCCTGAATTTTTCTTCGTCAGAAATAAACTCCAAATTGCCGCAAAACTGATCCGATAGATTTTACCGAACATTTTTGGATAAAACGTACCGAGAATGTACTAAAAAAATGTTGCTGACATGACCCCGAAATCAAAATTTTGTATTTTGTTATGGAATTGGGGTTTCAAGAATAACAATAGGTTCACCAAAAAATTTTGAGTCAGTACTAAGTGTCTATCGGCCCGCCTGTGCTTGTGTGTGTTTATGTTTATGTGTGCATATGCCTCCGCATTCGTTTTTGAATTAAAGGGTTCCTCTTAAAGTATTTGTTGGGCGAATCCTCTTTTTACAGGTTTTTCATTGAGATCTTCTGACTGGCTGAGGAATATATATGAGGCATTCCACGTGAAATCCTCAGCCAAAACGAAAGACAAATATTTTTTCGTTTTTTTTTAAATAAAAATTTTAACAAGAATTATATCAACAAATACGCCATTCTTTATTTGCATGAAACTTGAAATATATATTCTGTATTGATTTACGATAATTTTGAAAAAAAGTCGTAATCGGATCTCGTTAGGGGAATTTTTTATGAATTTTTGACATTCGTGCTTGGAAAAGTCCCTTTCTGTGTACTAATTTCTGTGCGAAAAGGGGCCCGTTTCGTCACTTTCAGCAGCTGTAAACGAAAAGTAAAATCTGTAAACGAAAAGTACTTTTCGTTTACAGATTTTACTTTTTCTTTACAGCAGCTAACTTTTCGTTTACAACTTGCACTTCGTGTCTATACGACCGCACGACAGATGGCGGCAGTCGTTCAATTTTCGACGAATCCGGTGTCGTTGTTTCTACAACTACGTACGTTGTTAAAAATTTCGAGTTGCAAGAGTTGTGTGGCAGCCATTACGCGGCAATCGTGTGTCGTCTCGCTTACCCTTCTATATCCACCTCAAATCTTACAGAGGAGTATATTAAAATATGTGAAAGAATAGTCGATTTAATTATCTAAAAGTGTATTATCATTGAAAAGTGTTCATTTGGCTTTTTCCCTAGACAATTCGAATTTGTGTGTGAGGAGAATAAAGAAATATTGGTTTTGGTTTGATAGTATGTGTTTGAAATTTTATAAGATTCAACCTTATATACCTATTTTGACTTGTGCTTTTTTTATATAAAAATGATTTTTCCAACCACTCATATAAAAAAATAGTGTACGTTACACGTGTAAAAAAGGGGGACCATTACACTGGTGTGTTAACATTTTTAGCGGCAGTTGTAGGCCATGCTTCGCCTCGTGCTAGACTCATCGCGACGAGGGGCGGGGGTACGAGCACCGAAGGGGCCCCTCCGGTGCTGGTTCCCCACCCCTTGCCTCGATGAGTCTATCACTCGGCTGCGCAAGGCTTCCGACTGTCACTAAAAACATTAATCCCCTCGTCTTAATATTTCCCCTTTTTTACACTTGTAACGTAATATACTATTTTGAACTTGAAGTCATTAGAGAGCATTATTAGTGACAATTGACCACTGATCATTTTTCAAGTTATTATGGTGGTTTTGAATAATGTGAACAGCAAAAAGTTAAATCTGCATATAAATGACCCCGGGAACGATGTTAATTAAATAAACAAAAGTAAAGTTGTAGTAATTTTTATAAACAAATGATCATAACTCGAATATTGTCAATTCTATGAAAAAAAAACATAACACACAAAAATGTTGGACGGAAAATTCTGCGCAAAAAATATTAACATACTTTTTGCGTAAAAATGACGGTTTTCTTGATATTACCGCAGAAACGCTAATAATAAGTGCCCATTCCTCGTATTGGCGTAAAAAAATAGTGGAAGGCTGGATACAAATAGTGGACACAAATGTGATCATATTACTCACATCGGATGTTACTCCGGTGGAAGTAAGTTTTAATATTTTTCAGTCACTCCAAACAGTATTTTCAATTTCAAAAATAGTTTGCACGAAAAAAATATCTGGTCATTTTAAACGCAGCCTTCCACTATTTTTTTACACCAATCCGAGGGATGGGAACTGATTTTTACCATTTCTGCGGTAATATCAAGAAAACCGTCATTCTTAAGCAAAAGTATGCCAACATTTTTTGTACAGAATTTTCCGTACAACATTTTTGTATGTTGAGGCCGCCATACACCTACGAACCGTGCGGACCAATTTCGTTCGTGAGCGTGTTCATGCCGATGATTCCCATCTGTCATTTGTACTGTTAGTTAAGGATTATGTCTTCAGCCTACACACTAGATAAACATAGTTTCCTATTAAATCACATGAGTGCTCAATCTCCATCATAAATACCAACATCATTATGGTCAATAAAATGATAAAAAATAATCTATTTAGTAGATTCACCCAACCCAATTTTCCGATTGCGCATTCGCAGATCATGGAGGTTCACCGAATTATGTTTACAGCCTTCATACACGGGCGAACTATGCAGCGAACATGGTACTCGACGAACGGCGTTTTCAAGCAGTCTTGAAAAAATGGCGGGCGGCTAACCAGGTTCGCTGTCTCTACATACGAGCGAACTCCGTTCGTTGGTGGCTCCATTTCCTCATGATCGTGCGACCGGTTCGCCCAAAAATCGCTCGTGTATGGTGGGCTTTATGTTTTTTTTTTTCATAGAATTGATAATATTTGAGTTATGGTCATTTGTTTATAAAAATTACTAAACCCTTACTTTTGGTTATTTAATTAACATCTTTCCCGAGGTCATTTATATGCAGATTTAACTTTTTCTGTTCACATTATTGAAAACCACCATAATAACTTAAAAAACTAGTGGTGTGCAAATGTGTGTCGCCCGCCATCGTATCACAGGGGTTTCTGGAGGTTTACCCTGTGATTAGAAATACGATGAGCTGAAATGGCGAAGTCGGCCCCAGCCGCAATGGGTGGGTACTCTGATCCGTAGTATTGCCCATGAAGTAATGCCTACCAGCTGTTACGTGGGTGAATACGAATAGAGAAAGAGCAGAAAAAAAAACGCATACACACACAAGGTCGGGGCTTTGGCGTCAGTATTTGTTTTGAGTCGGTGTCGTGCGGACGCATGTCTACCGCTCTCTGCGAAATATAAATTTCTAACGTACAGCGCTTATAGTACAGTGAAATTCTAAATCGAGTAAAAGTTTTGGCACAAAAGTGTCAAACTTAAAAAACCTCAAAATTCCCTTGGCTCCAAAAAGGAAAGCCAAAATGAGTCCTCCGATGGAAGACCCAAAAAAAACGAAAAAAGCCGGTTCGAAACCTTCGACTAGCGCGAGTTCAGTTCCCGCTCGCCTCGCCAAACCCTCCGACACTTCTGATGGACCTCAAGAGGCTCCAAAACAAACTTCTGTCCCTCCATTAATCATCGAGAATGAAAAAATGGAGACAAAAAAATTAATCAATTTTCTGCAGAGCAACGCCACAGATAAAAATTTCAAGATGAAATTTAATGGAAGTACCACGATCGTCCATCTACGAACGCTCGAGGACTACAACAAAATCGCAAGTATCCTGAAAAGGCAAGATATCAATTTCTTCACTTTCGGTCTTAAAAGTGAGCGACCGAAAAAATATATTCTGAAAGGGCTTCCAAGCAGTTTTTCACAAGACGAAATTCAAGCCGAGTTATCAAAACACGGCATCAACGTACTTTCCGTTCGCCAGTTCGTGAAAGTAAACAAAGACGGAGACACCAAAGAAAACAGGCCATTACCGATCTTCGCTATCACGGTTGGCCCGGAAACAACCTTGAGCAGCTTCGCTGAAATCAAAACGATTTTCTACCACACGTATAAGGTAGAAAAATATGTAAAATCCCAGCAACCTACCCAATGCTTCAGGTGCCAGAGATTTGGCCACGCAAGCCAACATTGCAACCTGAACCTGAGATGCGTCAAGTGTGCGTCAAACCATGACGTAAAAGTCTGCACTTCCAAAACCCTGAAGTGTGCAAACTGCGGACTCGCCCACACAGCCAGCTATAGAGAGTGTTCCATGCGCCTAAAATTCATGGAAACTCAGAAAAAACGAGCTCAATCGGCCAGACCCAACATAGCGCCATTGGAACTGCCCACTACACCTCACTCGGCCACGATCCAGAATCTGGACAGGAACATCCAGTCCCTCCAGTCTCCTGCAGTCCCAGTGTCAATCCCGAGTTCTACTGCCAATACGTCCAGGCCCACCTACGCTTCCTTTTTCCCGACGGTGGAAACCTCGAGAAGGAATCTTATCGCACCCACTGCTGAACCTAGGACCATCCCAATGGAAACACATGTTCCCGAATCTCATTTAAGTAGAACTATAAACTATGTAATTACAGCAAAGCAAGTCCTTGACGAGCTAACAACCCTTGGAATTCCCGAAATCCTTTCAGAGCTAAAAGAGATGAGCTCTAAACTCCAAACAGCCCTTACACCATTTGATAGGATCACAATCATCGCATCCTATGTTCACCTGTTCTTACCCTCCTCAAACACACCTACGATGCCCCAGCAAACATAATCAACATATTAGCAATTAATATTTTTGCGCTCAAACCTAATCTGGACGAGTTATTACACATCGTCCACAGAAATAACATCAAAATTTGTCTGATTTCAGAGACTAAGTTAAACAGCAAAACGAAGAAAATTAACTTCCCAGACTTCTCGCTGATCAGGGCAGACAGAACGGCCAAAGCAGGTGGTGGTGTTGCGGTGGCGATCCACAAAACCTTGTCACATAGAACTCTTCCGCATGATCTCCTGTCGCTCACCGAATACGTGGGAGTAGAGGTCCAAGTAAACAATAAAAAAACGAAGATCTACTCGATCTACAATCCACCGGATGTCTCAATAGATACAAACCTATTGAGGCACCTACTTTCCGATAGTACTCCAACAATTATTGTTGGAGACCTAAATGCGAAGGACACTGCTTGGACCTCTGCTAGGCCAAACGAATCAGGTAAGATTCTCTCAAATTTTTTGACGGAACAAAAAATTAATCTGCTCTTTCCAGACGTTCCCACACACTACCCTCATAATTCAAACACTCCTAGTACTATTGACCTTTTATTAACTAACAACATCTCTATCATTAAAAATTTCACCACACTTTCCGAATCCCCATCCGATCACCTACCATTGTTTTTCTCCCTATTTGGCAGACCAACCTCACCAGAATCATCAAAAATTCTAAACTACGGAAAAACCGACTGGAATAAGTTCAAGGATATCTTAAATGATGAGATTTCTACACCAAACCCGACTTGTAACAACACTGAAGCAATAGATCAACACATAACACATTTCACTCAAGTCATTCAAACAGCCCTGGATTCCTCCACTCCCAAACGATCAACCAAATCCACCCACACTCCTATCCCACCCGAAATAGCCTCATTAATAAAGCTAAAAAATTACATTAGGTCAAGATGGCAAAAAACCCGAAATCGCTACCTTAAATCCGAACTCAATCAGCTGATAAAAGAAATCAGACTTAAATTAACCGAATGGAAACAATCATCTTGGGACAACAAACTCAGAAACATAAACTTAAAAGATCACTCTATTTGGCGCGTAGCAAAATATTTTAATAATACCGGTAAACGAAAAATCCCCACACTAAAGTCAAACAACACACTCCACACAGAAGACCACGACAAGGCAAATACACTCTGCAGACACTACGCACAAATACACGAAATATCGGCCTCCCGAGGCAACAAATCCTTTGAACAACAAGTCACAGGTCATCTGAGAAAGACTATCCTCAAAGCCCCTCTCGAAACTCCCATAAAATTCCTCACGAATCCCCGTGAAATCACTTCCGCTATCAAAAAACTAAAAAATAAATCTGCCCCGGGTGTGGATAATATTCCCAATATAGCACTAAAAAACCTCCCAATTAAAGCAATAAGTTTACTAACAAAGATATACAATGCATGCCTCCTCAGACAATATTTCCCGGAACTCTGGAAAGGAGCGGTGGTCATTCCGATTCTAAAGCCCGGTAAGCCCCCTTCGCATCCGGTGAGCTATAGGCCTATCAGCCTCCTACCGGTATTGGCTAAACTCTTTGAGCGAATAATTTTAGCTCGTCTCAAAAAATCCATAGAAGAGTTACAACTAATGCCTATCAATCAATTTGGTTTTCGATCAGAACACTCGACCTGCCACCAGCTGGTTAGAATTACGAATGATATAAAATCCGCGAAAGACCGGAAAGAAGATACCGTTCTTCTTCTCCTGGACAGCGAGAAGGCCTTTGATTCTGTTTGGCCCACAGGCCTTATATACAAACTCGAAGGATTAAATGTCCCTAAATATCTATGTAAAATTTTACTATCATATCTCTCAAATAGATATATCCGAGTTCGAGTCGAAACTTCGCTTTCGAATAAAATAGAAATTGTCGCGGGAGTCCCACAAGGGTCTATTCTCTCGCCTGTTTTATTCAACTTGTACATTGCTTCTGTTTTTAGTAGAATTCCGAGAAATGTATCCATTGCAGGCTATGCTGATGACATTGCCTTGTACTCAGCTAGCAAATCGATAAACAAAGCTATTAGAAGAATAGAAAATGCTGCTTCTCTCACAATCAGTGAATTAACGAAATGGAAAATTCAAGTGAATGCTGCTAAAACAGAAGCAATCTTATTTACTAGCTCCAAGGCCAAGCCGACCTTAACTATTCGTAGCGATAAGATCACACCAACCGACTCTGTAAAGTATTTAGGCTTACACATCGATTCCAAACTCCTGTGGAAAAAGCATATATCTGAAATCAAGGTCAAGACTAAAGTTATCCTAGTAAGATTATATAATTTGCTAAAATCACCCGCGCTCAGTCAATCCCTCAAACTTACTCTCTACAAAGGGTTAATTAGGCCCATTATCACCTATGGTTGTCCTGCCTGGCACAATGCAGCGAAAATGCACTTGAATCATCTTCAAGTGATTCAAAATAAATTCCTACGAATAATAGGAAATTTTAAAAGAAGAACGACTATTGTGGAAATACACGAAACGCTCGGCATGACAACCATAGGCGAATTTATCGATAGAATAAATGAGACATTTAAATTTAAGCTACAATCCCATCCTAATTCCCAGCTCCAAAACATCAATATTGACATAAAATCCAATTGGTCCCGCTGACCACCTGTTTTGTCCCACCTTTCCATATATCCTTTTCTCTCCCGCCCCTCATGCACCCATTACTTATAAGGTTTTTTAGAAGTCATTTTTCCTTATATCGAGTCATCATGTAAATAATCACAAATATCTGTAATAATGAAAAATTAGGTTACACTTCTTTCAAATTAGATATAAAGCCAACGGCTGGTGATCTAGAACGTAGCACTTAAGATATTAATACTGTATATAGTATGTATATATGACAAATGTTAATAAACAATTTTCAAGTCAAGTCAAGGGCTTTGGCGTATCGATAGAATAAATTTGACATTTAAATTTAAACTACAATCCGATCCTAATCCCCAGCTCCAAAACATCAACATTGATAAGAAAGCAAATTGGTCTCACTGACCACCTGTTTTTGTCCCACCTTTCCATATATCCCTTTCTCCCCCGCCCCTCATGCGCCCATTACTTATAAGGTTTTTTAGAAGTCATTTTTCCTTATATCGAGTCATCATGTAAAAATTCACAAACATTATAAAAATGAAAAATTAGGTTAAACTTTAATCATATTAGATATAAAGCCAATGGCTGGTGATCTAGAGCGTAGCACTTAAGATATTAATACTGTATATAGTATGTATATATGACAAATGTTAATAAACAATTTTCAAGTCAAGTCAAGGCTTTGGCGTAGTGGTAGAGTATCTGCCTACTACTCCGAAGGTCCTAGGTTCGCGCCCGGCCGCCGGAGAATATGTTTTCATAATATTTTTCTCATGGATTCCGACCGATGCAGGAACTTCCGTGTGTGCTATCGGCGATACATAAAATGAGACCGTCCGGCCGAGCGGGCACCTACCCCGACGCTGGGGGGGAGGGTGGGTTCCATCATAGGCGCCGGCCATCGTAGCACAGGGGTTTCTGGAGGTTTACCCTGTGTTTAGAAATACGATGGTCTAAAAATGGCGAAAGTCGGCCCCAGCCGCATCGGTCTGTGTCCGTTACGCCCCCTGAAGGAATGCTTACACGGCCGCTACCGGGGGCGTACAAATGAGAGGGACGGAGAAAAAAAACGCATACACACACACACACACACAGACATCGATTCACAATTTGTTCGGCATCATTTTGGTATACTTAAAACCCCAGTCACAGGATGAAAGGAAAAATATCTATTTCGGGGTCATTACAATAACTTCCCGAAAAGCGGGAAGTTAATTATCAGTAGTGAATTGTTACAATAATAATCTCTGATGACTTCAACTTCAAAAATTCATAAAAAATTCCCCTGACGAGATCCTATAACGACTTTTTTTCAAAATCATCGTAAATCAATGCAGAATAAACAGAATCTGGGTTTGATCCTCTACGGGTCGCCCCAATAACTTCCCGATCGTTCCCCCGTATATGTTAGATACAAAATTTCGGTTTGTGTCTCCAATTGTGAAAGGTTTAAACTTTTCAAAATTACCAAGTATGTGAAATTTTATAATGCTTCAAATATACAGAGATTTTTAAAAAATATATCCGTTCTTGCGATAGAGTTAGATAAACTATGCAGTTTGTGAAAAAATATGAGTGTTAGCATGAAAAGTCGTAAAAAATCAAATGTGTACTTTGACGTGTGGAACAACTTACGCATTGAACAACTCATTTCGTATGTCTGATCATGGCCGTGATAGAGCGACATAAACCATTTAATATGTTAATGACAATTAACTATGCGTGTTGGCAAAAAAAGTGATATAGCATTAAATGTGCATTTTCATGTGTGAACCGATCGTCATTGGACACTTTGTTTCGTATCTCAAATTATTCTCACGATGGAACGATATAAACAATCGATTTGGTTATTAACAATTAACTATGGGTGTTGGTCAAAAAAGTCATAAAACAGCGAATGTGTATTTTTACGTGTGCAACGACTTTCATTTGACACATTCTTGCGTCTCTCTAACCGTTCTTACGACATAGCGATCTAAACAATTGAATTTGTTAATAACAATAAACTATCGGCGGCAGCCAAAAAAGTTATACAACATTAAATATGTATTCTTATGTGTGGAACAAATTTGATTAAATAATTTTTTTCGTATCTTCAATCGTTCTCATGACGCAGCGATATGAACAATTTATTTGTTAATAAATATAAAACCGCTGCGTCGATTATGTTCAAAATCTAATCAGGGCTGAGTTAGGCGGAAACCTATCCGATGAGTATAAAAAAATGGAGATCAAGTGAAATTTGCGATTTCGATTTTCCGCCCCATAACAATAACTTCCCTAAGATCGGTAAGTTAATAACAATATGTGTATTGGACCAATTCCATCCAAAATATAATTATCTTTGAAGAGCACCAACACGCTTCGATTGCGCTATACAGCATCTCGATCCCATAGATAGATGGTGGGAATCACGGGATAAAGAATTTGACTACATACATACATCGTGACAGACCCACACATACATTTTGCGAAAAATGGTCAGAAATGTCATGAAACGTGGAGATATGTTAGAAAATCAATCGATTTTCGTAAATCGAGTCATTTCCATAGCTTCCCCTATCGGGCAAAAAATGTACATGAATAAATGTGCGTGGGAACACTTCGACAGAGAGATTCCGAACAGCGTTAACTTTATTCATTCAGTTATTACATGAATTAGTGTTCCGGCGGCTATACCTCCTTAATTATGCAAATTATGAAAAAAAGGCATTCGCCATAGAATGTGTATTTTTTTATGGGGAATAACTTATCTCATATAAATTTTGCGCTAACTTGAATAGTTTGTGCCTTAGAGGGTTATAAACAATTGAAATTGTTCATAACAATATACGTACTGCACGAATGTCATCTGAATTGAATACCGCTCTATTGTGCGTGGAAAAAGTCAATAAAGGTGTTGTTTCATATAAGGAATAAGTCTGTTCTGAGAAGTTTCCCGATAACTTTAATATTCTCCCCAGTGGAACAGTATAAACAATTACAACAACCACATAAACAATTATCTCGTAAATTTTCGATCTATCTTCAATTTAATTTACTAACTGCATTCAGGCGGGGCGGCGGTGGTTACTGATCGAATTTGAGAATGGAAAGTCTCTATATGCCCGGTAGCTTAGTTGGAACAGTGCCCGGCGCGTAACTGGGAGTCTCGGGTTCGAATCCCGACTGGGACTATCGGGATTGTTTTCTCTTAAATTTTTGATCTATCTTCAATTTTTTTTTGTCGTACGGGGCACAAACAAAACTTCGAGATTTGGTATTCCAGCACAGCATAAGAACGCAACCATGGTGATACGCAAACCCAACAGTGATATCAATAATTGAACTGGAAACTAATAATTACTGCACGATATTGATTCAGTTTAATTTTTAAGCCCCATGCAAATATTCAACTAGAATTAGTTGAAATTAGAATAGAAATTCAACTAGAACATATCCAATTGCCAAGTATACTCTAGTTCAACTCGCGATATGTTTTGACCTATATTGGAAAATGTCACATTGAATGTGCATTTTTGTATAAGGAGCAACCCTGGTGATATGCATTGTTCCCGTATGTTAAATTGCTCAGACGACCATACCTCCTTAATTCTGCAAATTATGGAAAAAAGTCATTGCATATAACAGGTGTATTTTCATATAAGGAATAATTCCCTCTTAGGAAGTTTCCCGATAACTTCAATATTTTACTCAGTGGAACAGTATAAAACACGACAATTGTTAATAACCCTGCATATACGGCATGAATTGCATCCAAAGTATAATCCGATCGATTTTGCACGGAAACGCTTCGATTGGGACTGTCATTACAGCGCTGTGTCCATTCGTTTACTCATTACAGACATAATGGCTCAGACGGTCATACCTCCTTAATTATGCAAATTGTCGAAAAAAGTCATCCTATATAAGATGTGTATTTCTGCATGTGGAACAACTTTTCTTATAGAATTTTCCCGCTAGCTCTAACCGTTTGTGCGGTAGAACGTTATGAGCAATTGAAATTGTTTATAAAAATACATAGGCTGCACGGATTTTCTCTAAAATCTAATCCACTCTAAGTTACATGAAGAAGCTTCGATGGCGATTTGCATAATTTCGAGGACGTTATTCGTTCATAAGCAATCCGGGACCAAAATTTTGGCCACATGCATACATACACACACTCACACAGGCATTTACTCGGAATGGAATGGGAACCATTTTGGTATACTTAAAACACCAGTTACAAAATCAAAAAAAAAGATTGATTTCGGGGTCATTACAATAACGTCTTCTATTGGGAAGTTAAAAATATTGAGTCAATTGTACTCAACAGTAAAGTTTCCAACCTCACGAATTGATATGGAATGTCCCATATACTGCTGCAATTTTATTTAAGATCTTGGAACCTCCATTGTCTATGGAAATAGTGCGATTGCAACCATAATGACGACCGTGACTACATTCGTTGACTTATTACAGTTATGATCGTTCAAATGACCATACGTTCCGAATTATGCAAACTAGTGGTGTGCAAATGTGTGTGCCCCGTACGGGGCACAAACTAAACTTCCCGATTTGGCAATTGAGTACAGCGTAAACACGCAATCATCGCGATACGCGGGAGCGTATCGGCCAAGTCCGTGACCACGAAATTTTTTTTTAAATAATCAATTTACGCGATAATTCAGATAAAAAACCATGTGTGTCAGCTGCAACGCACGACTGGAGTTTACTCCTGCAGAATAATTATCTTAGGAATATATACAATAGGGGGTTGGGAGGGTAAATGAACTGAAATCCAGGAGAGTGTATACTTTAATCCATATCTATTGACATTTATTGCCTTCACTATTAACATTAACAATTTTCTGAATATGATCATCGTTATTGAATACTTTTATTTTACTTTATTTTATTTCCGAATATTTTTATCGACAGAAATGAAACTTACACACTACATTTTAATTATAGACTTTTTTATTTCACACTTTTTTCAAACAGCCGGAAATAAGTACATAACCTACCTGGTAACTGCATACACTTGTTTTTGTGATTTTTTTCTTCATCACTTGAATTATTTTCTTCCATATGTTACACTATTTCATTAACCTTTTTGACTAGCTTTATTTACTTGCTGAGTATGAATATAAATAAATTTCAGAATAGTTCTCTACATGAGAATAAAACACCAAATATCTGAAATTTCATAAACTGACGGTTGATATTCAACACACATATTGAAACCAGCCTAACCATCCTCGTGAGAAGGTATGCGCATCACAGTCTGAGTTGTGCAAGTACGGTGAGTAGAAGACAATGTAACGTCTTCACTTTTAGTTAATACTCGATTTCACTGCTCATCTTTTTTTCGTACCGCGGGCTATAAATCAATTCTAACGGAAGAAACTCCAAAAACTGGTGTTAGTTACATCACATAAATCGCGGATGAGCTTTCCACTGATGCAATTGTCGGTTGAATTAGTTGAACATGAGCAAAGATAGGCCCATCGCAACGAACTATTATGCACATTTTTTCGGGTTTTTGATTATTATCCATCCGTCTAGGGCCTACATTTCGCATTTGCAGTTGGTAATTCTCACTAGATTTTACCTCACTATATCTTCTCAAACTCTATGTAACTAGATCTCAGACCCAACCTCTACCTAGGCACTAGGAAGTGATCGACCTATTTAATAATTCAATTAATTATTTGACCCATCGGAAACGTTTGAAGGTTGTTTGCAGCTCTGTCATAGACAATAATCAATGTTTGATAAATGTAAGTTTTATAATTATAATTTTTTCAAAATTTAAAAAAATTTCACAGAAGTTAGCACCTTTTTTTGCTAAACTCCATGATAGGAAATTCAATGACCAATCAAACGATACAGAATCGTTTGTAGGTCATTGATAGAAGACTATCAACGGCCTACAATGGATATATTATATCTTAATTGCGAAAAAAAGTTTTGAAGCTATCACGGTAAACTGCCGCGAGTGCGGGGGGCGGGGCGGACGCCACGGGGACCAGGAAGTTATCAACCTATTTGATTAAATTAATTATTGAAACCATTGGCATCGTTTGAAGGTTGTTTACAGGTCTGTGACAGAGGAAAATCAATGTTTGATACATGTAGGTCTTATAATTATGAGTTATTGAAAAGTTAAAAGAAATCCCACGAAAAACAAATTTTTTGAAAAAAAAATGGCCAATTCCACGTTTTAATGCATTCTGTTTTGCGTCGGGACCAACGTACTTGGCGCGATTTTCCATTTTAACGCGGACTTAGCTTAGAAAGTTCTGCATCCTGAATCATACTTCAGACTCAGAAAGTACATTGCCGCAGGAGATATTTACTGATTATGAGATTATATATTTTATTCCGATCAGTCGGAATTCCTTTGTGGATTAAACCCAGAGTTGTCCAGAAGTGCAAGCCTGGGATCAGGGAAATTTATGTGGTACCATTGGCTAATGAGGTTTCCACAGATCAGTAAGTCAGCCATAGTGAGTCACCAATGATTTGTTTTCCGGGGACAGAGGCTCAACCTAGTCTTATAATATAGGACCTATATCGACAGTGAATAGCTACTCTCATCTCATGGGGCGTTTTCAGAAACCGCGCCAAGCACGTTGGTCCCGACGCTTTTTTTGAACTTGTTTTTTTATTTTATTTATACAAGCTTGGCGTTCTTTTTCATGTCTAGCATTTTTTCAACCTAGTGGAGTTAATGAAATTGTGCAAAACGGAATGCATCGAAACGTGGCCTTGGCCACATTTTTCAAAAAAATTGTTTTTGATTTTTGTGGGATTGTGATGACCAAACTCAACAGTGATATCAACAATTGAAATTGTAACTAATAATTACTGGACATGATCACTTAATTATCCCTTAATTATGCAAATTATGGAAAAAAGTCATTACACATAATAGCTAAATTTTCTTATACGGAATAATTCTCTTTTGCGAAGTCTCCCGATAACTTTAATATTTTCGCCGCTAGAACAGTATAAACAATTACAACTGTGAATAACATTGCATATACTGCACGAATCCATCCAAAGTGCAATCCGCTCAATTTTGCATGGAAACGCTTAGGTTGGGACCGTCATGCCTGCGCTGGGTTCATTCCTTCACTCATTGCATATACAATTGTTGAAACAGTCATACCTCATTTATGATGAAAACATCGGAAAAAGTAATTCTACATAAAATACATATTTTTATATGGGGAACAACTTTTCCTATATAAAATTATCTCTAATAGTGTATGCAATGGAGCATTATGCACAATTGAAATTGTTAATAACAATATACAGGGTGTATCATTTGAAAATTTGCACCTCAATGTCTTTCAACAGGGCCATGTAACAAAAAAATGTTTCTAACAAAAATTGTAGGGTTCTGACAAACAGCTTTTTTTTAAATGGCAACCTTATTTTTCACCCCGATGAAAATTGTTCATTTCGATGAGTTGTTCTCAGAACCCTACGCATATTCAATTTCATGTCATTGTTTGATGCAAAAAATATCATGAAAAGCGGTTTAGGGGCAAAATCGAAGTTTCAGACTTTTTTAGCGCAACACAGGATGCACCACATGGAGGTAAAGTCTGCGTTGCATCTCAATATGCGAAAGTCCCTGAGCGTTTACAAAGGGTGTTCAATATTCCCACCATTTGTGGGCAAATATTTCGATTATTGTTTACATTTGATAATTCCAACGCGTAAACAGATCAACGGCAGAATTACGTCCAGTTGCGTAATGTAAACAAATGTACCTACTCATTGACGATTATTTTATTTGAATTGGTGCCCATTCAACCTGGACCAAGTTAGTATCACTTAATATTTCATCGAACGTATCATAATGTATTCAGCTTGTGAAATTGTCGATATTTTACTTGTTTTGGGAGAGTGTAGGGGAGTGTATCGAGCTGCTGCTCGAACCTATCGCGAGCAGTACCGCAATCGACAACATTATCGTGCAGATTCTGTTATAAGGAGGATCGAACTGCGTTATGGACGAGGAGGAATGTTTCGAGAACGAGAACAAGTGCAACAAGGTGTCAATCCTGATGATCCCCGAACTGTTGCAATATTAGCTATGATTCACATGAACCCTCATGTCAGTTTGAGAGAAGTTGAATGGGATTTAGGGATACCGCACAGCACAACCAATTTTACGATCTAGCCGTTATCAACCATATCACAGAACTTTGACTCAGGGATTATCTGCACAAGACAGACAAAATCGTGTTGATTTTTGTGTGTGGGCCTTGCAGAAACTGAATCAAGGTCCAATTTTTTGTCAAGACGTTCTCTTCAGTGACGAAGCGACATTCCAGAGTACTGAATCGTTAAATCGACACAATTATCATTATTGGTCAAGGGAAAATCCTCACTCGACGCAGCAGATTGATCATCAGCATCGTTGAAAATTAAACGTTTGGTGCGGTATGATTGATAGGCAAGTGATAGGCCCCTATTTCTTTGATGGTACTGTCAACGGACAAAAATACCTGGATTTTTTACGCTTTCAATTACCATTCCTGATGGACAATGTGAACTTGCAAACTAGGCAGAGATTGTGGTTCCAGCAGGATGGTGCTCCACCTCACTTCACACGAGTTGTGAGAAATTATCTCAACGGTTCCTTCCCGAATCGTTGGATTGGTCGGGGTGGTTACATCGTGTGGCCTCCACGTTCACCGGATTCTACGCCCCTCGACTTCTATCTGTGGGGCTATATCAAAGACGTTGTTTACACAAATCGACCGACTACCCCGATGGGTTTACAGGAATGAATCTAAGAAGCAATTGCAGCATCAGTCCACAAGTTATCCGTACTGTTGTTGGGAATTTCCGCAAACGAGTTGAGTTATGCTTGGAAGTGAACGGTGGGAATATTGAACACCTTTTGTAAACGATTTTGCCATTTAACGGGGTTGCCATTTAAAAAAAGCTGTTTGTACTTGCAGCTCGCAAGCACGAACTTGAAAGCTCGAAATAATGAGCAAATCGGATGTCCCCCTCAGAACCCTACAGTTTTTGTTAGAAACATTTTTTTGTTACATGGCCCTGTTGAAAGATAGTGAGGTGTAACTTTTCAAATGGGACACCCTGTATATACTGCACCAATTTCATTACAAATCTAATCAGTTCTAAGTTATATGGAAATGCTTCGAACGCGACCTTGAAAACTTCCATACCTTCATTTGTTCATGAGGAATCGTTGCGCAAAATTTGGTACACATACATACATACATACACACGCACACACACAGACGCCAACTCAGAATTTGACGGCGATGATTTTGGTATACTTAAAACCCTAGTTAGATAATGAAATAACAAATTTGGTTTTTGGGGGCATCACAATAACTTCCCCAAAAATCGGGGAGTTAAATATATTCATTAGTTTCTCATATACGAACGATCGAAGAAAAAAAAAGAAAAAAGTAGATTTCTAAGAAACTTACCAACAGATTCCACTGAAATTGTGCCCACAGCTGCATGTACTGAATACCAATAATTGACCATTTTTTCAGATTTAATTTTCAAAATTTACTCCTTTTTATGTTAAATTGTGTAAGTGAAGATTTTCGAAAAAAATTGATACATACAGACACTATGCTCCAACTTCGTATTTTTACGTTTCAAACCACTATATATCGTTTACAAGCATAGGTAGGGACAGTAAAAGAAAAACGATTGCAATGCTTCCATTTGGAAGCAAAAAAGAGTGAGACGTCGTGGGGCGCCTGGTATCAAGCTTATATGGCATTAGGAGAACCTACTGTGTGATATGAAGAATTGGGAGTGTTTCTGCTTCATCTGCTATTTCTGTTACATAAGCGTTCAATCCCTTCGTAAGAAATCGTTCACCAAAAATCCGATTCCACACATACCAACTTACACACACACACAAGTGTCGGGACTTTGGCTTAGTGGTAGAGTATCTGCCTACTACTCCAAAGGTCCTGTAGGTTCGCGCCTGGCGGCCGGAGAATATTTTTCACAAATATTTTCTTATACATTCCGGCCGATGCAGAAATGTTCCATGTGTGCTATCGGCGGTACCCATAAAATGAGACCACCCGGCTGAGCGGGAACCTAACTCGTCGCAGGGGGGGGGGGGGGAGGGTGGGTTCCATCATAGGCGCCGGACATCGTAGAACAACGATTTCTGGAGGTTTACCCTGTGTTTAGAAATACGATGGCCTAAAATGGCGAAAGTCGGCCCCAGCCGCATGGGTGGGTATCCGGTACGACCCTGAAGGAATCCTTAAAGGGCCTCTAGCCGGGGCGTACAAATGAGAGGGACGGAGACAAAAAAAACAAGCAGACGGTCATCGAGTGCCCACATTCGAATGCATAACGGTTATTTTTATTTCGTTTGAAGTTGCCTTTCTATTTCCACCAAAATAATTGGTGGTATGCTTCCGAATGGTCACCGGCTTTGTCATAGTCGATTTATGGGAAACATTTCATATCTCAGTTTATTATGAAACACTGAATATCACTGAATGGAATAAACCATGCATCGCATTCTTATTGACGTAGTGTCTGGAACCGCCATTAAAAACTTCTCCTTGAGGAAGACGAATCTGGGAACGGTTATTTTAACACTATATGCAATAAGTTGAATCCTCATTGATTCATGTTGAATCAATATCATGCCTTCCCGATATAGGGATATATGCGGCTCATTTGAAAAAAATACGGTGTGTCATGAAATAATATAGAAACAAATGATGTACCGGAAATAATAATTCGACTTTTCGGTTTGATGGGAGAGAAAGCATTTAAATCACTAATCAATCATTTTTCCACAACATATTCGCATTTATTCAATGTGATAATTACACTCTTCTCTCAAGACGCAAAAATAATCGATGGGATGTGCAATCAATCCCGGAGATCTGAGCCTTTAGCTCTACTTTAGTCTATCCTCTTTGTGGCCAGCGATGGAAAATCACCCCGCCCCCCTTCCCTGTCGCTTTGATTCGACTCGCCGCCGCAGCGTCATGATTCTCATCAGGGTTTTCTTACTTTCGGTTAGTTTATCGGATTGATAGACTTCAGCAAAAGGTCTATCAATTTCTATCGAATGACTCTGCGTAGAATGACCCCAAGTAGAAGTTTCTATCATTAAATTCTAGAAACAAGTGGGACGAGGTTTTTGCTAACTCATTAGCAAAATGCTTCCGAATGACTTTCATCTTCCAGGTTCCGACTGAATCCGTTGCAGAAGGTATTTTTTGCCCGATTTTTTACTTTCTATTTCAGGAAACTGATGGAGCTCCTACCTTTCCCGGATAACTAACTAACCTACCCAGGACCTACCAAGACCAATACCATGGACCTATGTCGAAAAAGTACCTATTCTCTTCTTTGTTATTTTCCATCACTTCTGCGTAATTGGCGAACGAATCGGCATTTTTTAAAAAATTAATATCTTCAGAACTATTCCACCAATCGCAATTTAATTGACGTGAAACGGTAATGCTCTTTGCACTATAAATTCCCTGCAGAAATCATATTCCATAAATCATTTAATGAAAAGATGACCAAAAATCACATGCTAAAAATCATCTTGTCTAAAATCAATTTTTTTTGTGTTATAACACGGGTTTTAGGGCGAATGAATACAGGCACTTCTCTGAAATCACTTCAGGATGATGCAAACGTCGAGAAATGTGAAAATTTCATGGATCTTTTCATTTTCGGGGTCACTACAATAACTTCATTTTTGCATATGTATTCAATGGAATATATGCGCGGAAGGAGGGAGAGGAAATCATGATTAATTAATGAACAATTGCAATTGTGATCTAAGGTGATGGTGGCCTTTCTGAATGTGGCAAAACTTATAAAAAATGGGTGGATCTTCAAAAGACCACTCTCGAATTTTGTCACCACTTAGAAGTGCCGAAATGTTCATTAATAAATCATGAGTAATTAATTAACAATTTTAATTGTCATATGAGGTGATGATGACCTTTTTGAATGTGACAAAACTCGGAAAAATAGGTCGACCTTCAAAAGACCACTCTAATAATTAATAATTGCACTTGACCATAGTTAACAATTTTCTTTAGCAATAATAATATTTTACTATTGTTCACCATTGAAACAGGAAGCAATACCAATATGATTGTGTTAATTATCTTCTACACCCCCGCTAACTATGGTGAAGCATGTAGTATGTAATCGCCTGTTTGAGTTTTTTTTTAAAAGTAGGGAAATCGAGAAAAAAAAACAAAATAATTTTGTTTAAGAAAACGCCAAGTAACCATTTTATTGTGTTGCTGATTATCTCTCTGGTATCTGAAAAAATAATGAAATATAAAAGAAGCGCCAAGTGAAATATACTTATGAGCAGAAAAATTAGCACAGGCAAGACCAAGATACTTGGCGCGGTTGGTAGAACGGACCAACATGAAGGCGACGACTCGCTCGCTGAGTAGGCACTAATACTCAATGACATTCTTATTGTAATTTGTATAGCTAGACTCCCTGTTTGCTCGCTATTATTGAGTGATACTCAGCAGTGATCATTGATAAGCCAAAAATCGCCGCGCCAAGTATCTGGGTCTTGCCGGTGCTAATTTTTCTGCTCATAAGTATAGTTCACTTGGCGCTTCTTTTATATTTCATTATTTTTTCAGATACCAGAGAGATAATTAGCAACACAATAAAATGGTTACTTGGCGTTTTTGTAAACAAAATTCATTTTGTTTTTTTTCTAGATTATTTCATACAGGTAACCTGAAATACAGTAACTACCTATTTACCATAAACTTATGCTTCGATCGAGCTGAAATTTGGTACAGTGTATGAGGGGCTTAATATCAATTGTTGGAGAAAATTCGAGATTTTATAACATAATTTTACCCGTGTACGTGTTGGAATTAGTAAATCGAGGTGCCAAAAATGACCCGTTCACAGGCAAACGGCGGGTTCAAATTTGGTCTTTTTACGTTTCAGACTATTTTAGACCATTCCCACGTGGAATTAGATAACGATAAAATTGACATAGGACAAAGCTAATATTCGGAACCAGAAATTTCAACAATCCAAACCACTTGCACGTATAGGTACCAAATAGAACATTTCTGTAAAATTTCCAGTCTCTATGACAAAAACTTTTTTTTTTTTTTTTTCTTCTCCACTCTTTCTCTATTCGTATTCACCCACGTAACCGCTGGTAGGCATTACTTCATGGGCAATACTACGGATCAGAGTACCCACCCATTGCGGCTGGGGCCGACTTCGCCATTTCAGCTCATCGTATTTCTAATCACAGGGTAAACCTCCAGAAACCCCTGTGATACGATGGCGGGCGTCTACGATGGAACCCTCCCTCCCCCCCCCCCCGCGCGACGGGTCGCGTTCGGTCCCGGCTCACGGTCTCACTTCATGGATACCGCCGATAGCACACACGGAATGTTCCTGCCATCGGTCGGAGTCCGTGAGAAAATATTTTTCAGAAAAAATATTTTGCAGTGAGCGGGAATCGAACGCGGGACCTTTAGAATAGTAGGCAGACACTCTACCGACTACGCCAAAGCCCCGTCTATGACAAAGACTGTAGAAGACGATGCGCGAACAAATATTTTGCATATTAACCAGAAAAATTGGAATAACTCAAATCTTGTTGAATCCAGTTTCATATTTCTCAATTGCATTCCAGAGATACCACTGAGGCAAACGTTTTGAAAAAAAAATAATCAAAATCTGTTCATTAGTTTTTGAGATATTGAATACAACGAATTTCTAGCAAAAATTGAATATCTCAGAAACTAATGAAAATTTTCAAACATCCAAACCACTTGCACATATACATACCAAATGGAACATTTGTGTAAAATTTTAAGTCTCTATGATAACAACTGTAGGAGAACACGCGCGAACCAAAATTTTAAGTGAAAAACATAAAAGTTGAAATAACTCGAAAACTTTCTACGGACGCATATGTGTTTTTTGTTTCCATCTTATAGATTGCGTGATGGGGAAGATTTAAAAAAAAACAATGAATCGGTTCAATATTGAAGGAGATATGGAGCAAAAACAAAAAAAAATCATCAGCTTCGATAGAGCTGAAATTTGGTATGGTGCAAGAGAGACTCACTATCAATTATTGGAGAAAATTGGAGATTTTTTAAATCAATTTTACCCGTTTAAATGTTCAAATTAGTCAATCGAGGTGCCAAAAATTAGATGTTCACAGCCAGACGGCATGCTCAAATTTTGTATTTTTATGTTTCAGACCAATCTAAATAATTGCCACATGAAATTAGCAAATGCGAAAAATGGACCCTCGACAATGCTTCCATTCGGAACCAAACACACACACACGGACATTTACTCGTAATTTGATGGGGAGCCTTTTCATATACTTAAGACACCAGTTACAAAGCCAAAAAAAAATTGATTTCGGGGTCATTACAATAACTTCCCGAAAATCAGGACGCTAATAACGATTAACTATCGGTGTTAGCAAAAAAAGTGGTAAAACTTCAAATGTGTATTTTTACGTGTGGAACGACTATCATTCGTCACCTTGTTCTTGCTATAGACCGATCTAAACACTTGATTTTGTTAATAACAATTAAGTATCGGTGTTGGCAAAGGAAGTTATACCACATCGAATATGTATTTTTGAGTTTAGACCAACTTTCATTGAACAACTTATTTTGGATTTTTAACCGTTCTCACGATGCAAGGATATGAACTATTCAATTTGTTAATAAGTAAAAAACCGCTGGGTCGATTATGTTCAAACTCTAATCTGGTCTACATTAGGCGGAAACCTATCGAATGAGTATAAGAAAACTCAAATCGAACAATTTGTTCAAGGGGCATCGTTCGACAAAATTTTGCTCACACACGCACACACATAGACACAGACAGGCAAACATCGCGCTAAAAAAGCTCGGAAACGTTCCTAAGGGTCATGAAACGTGGAGATCAGATAAAATTTTCGGTCAAGATACACGGTGGCGTATCGGGCCACGTCACTTTTGGATTTAAGTCGCCCGCTCTCTCGTTCAACTCCTACTCTCTTGCCCGCTGTGGCTGGCCCGTCACTACTATTATCTACTACTATCTCTCCGCTACCCAAATTAAACATTAACTTAAATCGATGTAACTCAATAACTTGCGCAACAACAAATGTGAGATTCATATAATGCGCCTACCAACTTTCTACTGCCGATAATGATTACGCATCAGCCTCTATACGCCAGGGTGTATAGCGTATGGCTAAAATGTGTCATTCGCATCAAACAGAAGAAACGCTTGAGAAATACTTATGTGTTTTTGGAGCATTCCTCGCGATACATCACTTTCTTTCTTTTTATCAGTTCACGTTAAGTAACGTCGCGTTGGTAAAAGTATTTTTTAGATTAAGAGTTTGGAAATGAAAATCAGTGTCATTATTTCATGACAAAAGTTTTTTTTTGGATGATGAAAAACAGAAATTTCTTGCTAAATGTATGGAGATAACCTGAAGCATCGAAAATTTCTATTTTTCTTTTGAAAATAAGTCCTGCGTGCAAGTATATAATACATTGCACTTCGGATGGGTCTTCAATTCAGTCGTAAATCCCGAAGTGGTATCAATGGAGCTACCAAGGCAACAAATAGGGGTATAGTTCTGAGAAAGTTCTTGTCAACTAACCTATTAGACTACTAATCTTATACGACAGTAGTATCAAATAGTCTTTCACGACTTTTAAAGGTTTTTTGCATAATCCTCAAACATATTTTACAAACTTATACGAGGACACGCATCTTTGAAACAAATCGTAAGTTATTCATATATTCACATATTTCCAAATTAGTTCTTAAAATATAAAATCGTTTTTTACTTTTACCCAACTTTTTGTTGGACCCGGTGATTTGTTCGAACAATTGACACATCCTCAAGTAGTTATTGGTTTCAATACTAGACGAAAGGGGTTTGGATAAGATTGAATCCGAGATTCATTCTTCGATAAATTATTTTGTTGTTTAAATCATAAACTCCTATATCAAAGTCCATAATAGAATCGCATCTCTATTTTCGATTATTAAAATACAAAACTTGACCATTTTCGGCATACCAACATTAGGGGCACGTCCGTGCCAAGAAAAATTTATGAGATATTATGGAACAAAAACCGTGGGTATTTATAACAATGTTTCTAAATGTTTCGGAAATTCTTCCGGTTTTGAAGATAATGGAAATACACGTAAATTACGAAGTCAAAGCGGGGCATTATTCGGTCTATGCGAAAAACCACAATCGCCTATAAAAAAATTATATATCAATATAACGATCGATTCAGATTTAGGGGATTCTCGTCACTTTGAAAGAATGGAATCATTGAACAGTGATGTAAGCGACACTTGGATCAATGTGAATAAAACACCAATTGATGATTCACTGTGTCTAGATCAACGTAACTAATTGTTGGGAAATTCGATTAATAATATACCGGAAATCGACTTTGATCATCACAACAATACATCAACACATAGCCAAAATGAACTCATCTCACCGTAGGATGCAGTTCCATGTATTCCTGTTTTCGATGGTAATCCAGATGATTTTTTCGATTTTATCGTTAACTGTGAGGAAGCAAAAAATGTCCTCCCCCAGCCGCGGCAGAAAATTACACAAAATTAGTTCACCGAAAATGTCTAAGTTCAGCCGTACAGGATTAACACAGTGGTCAAAAATTCACAAAGATCAATGATTTAATCAACGCTGTTAAAGCTATTTATGCTCCCACAAAAACGGAATTGCGGGTGCGTGGAGAATTAGGTTCGATTTTCCAACGAGGAGATGAATCAATTGCATGTTTTGGTAACAAATTCAGGAAAAAAGGAAAAGAGATAGTAGAACTATTTCAAGTGAATAATCCGGAACATACGGATGATGGTGTCAGAATTTGCGAAGACAATAGCGATGAAAACATCAAAGAATGTTTTTTACAAGGGCTGAAATACGAAATCGACGAATGCATGCCGGAATGTGGTACAATGTGCATACAAGGAAGCCATTCGAATAGAACGGAAATTAATTGGAAAAAAAAGAATTACGGGGTAAAAAAATTGAAACAAAATTCCGATACTGTTAATAATTCCAAACCGGTCAGACTCATTAAAAGTACTGAAAATACTGTAGCTCAAAATTTCAATCGAAATCGTAATCAAAACGCGACTCGAAATAATGAAAATTGCCGTGCTAACTAACCATACAGCCAAAACTCGTTTTTTCAAACTAATGCCTAAAACCAAATGAAATGCCAATGATGCGATAGAGCAGGTCGCACTGCAGACAAATGTCGGAGTGGTCCCAGTCAAGGTAAGACAGCGGGAAATAACACTTTGGCGTGTCAATATGGCAAGCACGATCGACACACTTTAGAAAATTACCCCGTTTTGGCTGAGAAGAAGTCGGAAAAGCAGAAACCATCTTTCCGCGGGGCGCGGGGAAAGATGCGCGGATTCAGCGTCCAGTTACTGTAGTTCGGGAGCCAGAATCGAGCGAATCAAGCGACGACTCCCACTAATTTCGATACATTTTAGAAACAATGATGACATTCCATTTATCAAAATTCTATGGACACGTGATGACAAAAAATGGGACTAATGTTAGATTCTGGACCATCACTTAATTTACTAAAAAAAGAATGTGTAGAGTCGAACGAAGTGATTGATACTTCAAATATAGAATTACGCGGTATATCAAAAATTTCAGTCCTCACACTAGGAGCTATTAAAATGGATGTTTGAGGGAAAATTACGGTTTTTCACGTGATTCCGAATGACATACCAATTCCCGATGCGGGGTTATTAGGATCCAGCTTTTTCAAAACTACGGGTGCTAAAATTGATTTTGAAAATAACAATTTGAAAATGGAAGGGAAAAAATTTCCGTTTGAAAAATTAGAAAATATGAAAAGCCGGGTTATGCACATAGTACCGCGTTGTGAAGCAACATTTCTCATTAATGTAAAAACCACAGGAATTGAGGAAGGTTATGTACCGCGCATTCAAATTTCTGAAGGTGTATATGCAGGCAACTGTTTGGTAACAAATCAACAGGAGCGTGCGTATATGCCCATTTACAATACAACATAAGAAAACGTTAAAGTGAAAATAACCACTTTAACTGTCTGGGAATGTGAAAAATGTATGATCCATGTGATCAAAAACAAAATAATTTGAATCATTCTAACGTACCCGAAATCAATGAAAAAGTTGTTGCTCACATGCAACAGGTCGAGAAAAAAGATCGTGCAAAGGAGATAGAAAAATTATTACGTTTAGATCATTTAGCATTTTCTGAACAGAGTCACGTCGACAATATAAAAAAAAAATATTCCGATCGATTTTATATTCCCGGTGAACTACTAGTATCAACCCGAGTTGATCAACATAAAATTCCATTAACATCGGATTTACCCATATCTTCTAAACAATATAGAACGCCTCATTCAACAAAAACAGAGGTTGATAAATAAATTGCGGAATACTTGAAAACAGAAATAATAAACAAATCCGAATCGCCGTATAATAGTCCCGTATGGATAGTCCCTAAGAAGCCCGATTCTAAGGGCAATAAAAGATGCGACGTAGTGATAGATTTACACCAATTAAACGCAAAAACCGTGACAGATGCTTATCCACTGTTGGATATCACAGATATCCTCGATCAATTAGGAGGATCGGTATACTTTCCCGTTTTCGATTTGGCATCTAGTTATCATCAAATTGAAACGGATCCAAAGGATAGTGCGAAAACCGCTTTTCCAACACCTAAAGGTCGTTAGGAATGTACACGAATGCGTTTCAGGTTGAAAAATGCTCCAGCATCCTTTCAGAAATTGATGGATACAGTATTATCTGGGCTGTAAGGTACATCAAGGTTTGTATACCTTAAGGATATCATTGTATTCGCCAAAAATTTAAAAGATCACGAAGAAAAAATAGAAAGTCTGATGAATGGTTTGGCAGCCGCGAATTTACAGTTGCAGCCGGATAAATGTGCATTTCTACGCCCTGAAGTCGGATACTTGGAACATATTATTAGTAAAGACGGTTGCAAAGCTAACCCACCGGAATTGGATGCCGTGAGAAACTTACCGGTTCCAAAAAAAAACAACTAGTGGTGAGAGCATGTGTGTGCCCCATTCGGGGCACAAAAAAAACTTCCCGATTAGGTATTCCAGCGCATAGATCTAAATTTATTCTTTTCCAATTAATCCTGGTTCATCAATGTGACATAATAAACAGCTGCAGATTTGAGCATTCTAAATTGACTCATTTATGAATCAGATAATTATGAATATTTGAGTAAACGTATGGTGAGCAAGAGGATGCGACTTATGTGGGGCACTTGAGTGGGAGGAAGTTGCCAATAGAGATGCGGCCGCAATACAAACAATGACTTTAATAGTTTACCCAGCGGAACAGGACAAACAATTGCAATTGTTAATAACATTGCATATACTGGACGAATGCCATCGAAACTGTAATCCACTCGATTCTGCACGGAAACGCTTCGATTGAAACCTCCATGACAGCTCTGGGTTCATTCATTCACTCATTACATTCATAATTGTTCCGACGGCCATAGCTCTTCAATTACCCAAATTATTGAAAAAAGTCATTCCACATGAAATACGTATTTTCGTACGGAGAACAACTTTACTTATATAAATTTTGTGCTAACTCTAATAGTTCCTGCAGTAGAACATTATAAACAATTCAAAAAGTTAATAACAATATACATACTGGACAAATTCCATCGAAAATCTAATCTGGTCTGAGTTACATGAAACCCTTCCGGTTGAGTCCTGAACAACTTCGATCGAATGATTCGTTCAGAAGAAATCGTTGACCAACAATTTTGATCATAACCATGCATCGTCACACACGCACACGCACACACACACACACCCACCTACACACACATGTCGGGGCTTTGGCGTAGTGGTAGAGTATCTGCCTACTACTCCGAAGGTCCTAGGTTCGCGCCCGGCCGCCGGAGAATATTTTTTCAAAATATTTTCTCATGGATTTCGACCGATGCAGGAACTTCCGTGTGTGCTATCAGCGGTACCCATAAAATGAGACCGCCCGGCCGAGCGGGAACCGAACCCGACACAGGGGGTGGGGGTGGGTTTCATCATAGGCGCCGGCCATTGTAGCACAGGGGTTTCTGGAGGTTTACCCTGTGTTTAGAAATACGATGGCCTAAAAATGGCGAAAGTCGGCCGCAGCCGCATGGGTGGGTGTCCGGTACGCCCCATGAAGGAATGCTTACACGGCCGCTACCGGGGGCGAACAAATGAGAGGGACGGAGGAAAAAAAAGAAAAAAAAAACCTACACACACATGAATGAGGAGGAGCTGGTGAGTAATGAGACTTCACTCAGTGGAAACAGGGCCACGGACGAAATATCCAACCCGGAGATGGAAGACAATAAAAGTGTGTGGGAAAAGAGCAAGAGACGAAGGAAAAAACGGAGGCCGTCCCAAAACCCCCCAGGACTTACGCAGAGTAAACCTAAGCCGAAGAACAAAACAGCTATCCGACCGGATGCGCTGATTATTCGTCCGACCGGTACGGAGATGTATTCGGAAATTCTGAACCGAATAATGAAAGACCAGAGTTTCTATGGGGCTAGCGCATGCGTGGACAAAATACGCAAAGCAGCCGCAGGAGATGTTCTGTTAATTCTTGCCAGAGGAAAGAAAGAGCAAACTATTGAGCTGGAGAAGGCCCTGGTTGGAGCCCTCCAAAATGACGCAACAGTCCTCAATAAAGGACCACAAGAAGAACTGGAAATAAGAGACCTCGATGAGGTCACAACCAAAGAGGATATTCTCGATGCCTTGAGAAGAGCTGACGGCACGGACAGTGACGTCCCACTGAGTGCCATCAGGAGCCTTCGGAAGTCATACAGACGAACACAAACAGCTACAGTAATACTTCCTAAAGCTACGGCAAGGAACGTATTGAGCAAGGGCAGTAAAATACGAATAAGCCTAGTATATGCCCGTAGTGTGACAGTGGTAAGGCCCATGAAGTGCTTCAAGTGTTGGCAGTACGAGCATCTTGCCGTTAATTGCAAGAGCTCCATTGACCGATCTGACCTGTGTTATAAATGCGGCGAAAAAGGCCACAGATGGTCCGATTGTAAAGCGTCTCCGAAATGCGCTCTGTGCGTAGAACTGGAGCCCACGAAAGACCATGCCCATGTAACTGGTAGCATCAAATGTCCAGTCTACCAGGGTGCACTCCAGAAGACCCGTACACATCCATAGTGCGGGTGTTACAGGTGAACCTTGCTCACTGGGCAACAGCACACGATCTGCTGACGCAGACGGTTCGAGACCTGAAGATTGATGTTGCCGTCATTTCCGAACCTTACAGAAATCTACATTCCCAAAACTGGGTGACCGATACTAGCAATAAAGCCGTCATTTGGACCTGCGATGGTTTACCGTTTGAAGCATACGATGGTGTCGAACAGTGTGGATTTGTTGTGACCAAGGTGAATGGTATCTATTTCTATAGCTGCTATGCACCACCAAGCCTTTGTTATGAAGACTTCACAGCATTTTTAGATAGACTCGTGATAGATGCGAAACAGCATTTCCCGGTGGCCATTGCGGGAGATTTCAATTCCTGGGCAGTCCACCGGGGTAGATGTTGTCCTATTGAACGATGGAAATGAACCAACATTTCGCAGAGGACAAGCGAGCTCAATTATTGATCTCACCTTTGTCAGCAGTAGCCTGCTGAAAGGAAATTGTGCATGGGAGGTATCTGAGATCTATACTGCCAGTGATCATAGAGCGGTTTTCTGGGAGGTGTCTCTTGACCGGAGGTCCGCGCCCACATCAGAAAGAACAAACGGAGTCGGCTGGAATGTGAGAAAATTCGACATTACCACCTTCCTTATAGCACTGAAGACTGACCCCATAAACGGTAGCAATACCGCAGAAAAAGTAGACGGAGTCATGCGGAGAATCACCGACGCCTGCGATGCCACTATGCCCAGGAAATTTAGTGGAAACCGACGGCCACCGGTGTATTGGTGAAGCGATGAAATCGCGACCCTCCGGAGGGAAGGTTTCGCAGCGCGCAGATCCTGGCAACGCGCAAGGAAGAAGTCCAATCCTGAAAGCCTGGAAGTGAATTATAAAGCCGCTAAGCGTAAACTCACCAAGGCCATAAATCTTCGCAAATGAGACTGTTGGAACGAGCTTTTGGAGGAAATGGATAAGGATCCTTGGGGTAGACCGTACAAGGTGGTTATGGCGCGACATAAGAGTCAACCGATGCCATCACCAACCTGCCCTGGAGAGGATTGTGTCTGTCGTATTTCCCTAACAATCGAATATTACTGTGACGTATGTGAAGAATGGTATCAACGACGAAATTCCACCGATTACAGCTGATGAACTATTGCAGGCCTATAGTAGAGTGGGCAACAACAAGGCCCCTGGTCTCGATGGTGTGCCAAACATAGCACTGAAGGTCGCCATTAATGCCGCACTTGGAATCTTTCTCGACATGTACAATGCTTGCATTCAGGAAGGTATCTTCCCCAGCAGATGGAAGCAACAGAGACTCGTACTGCTTCCTAAGGGAAAAAAGCCTCCGGACGAGCCGTCATCGTATCGTCCACTCTGTATGCTGGATACTGCGGGCAAGATCCTGGGGCGCATTATCCATCAGAGAATTGAGGCAGGGGTGCAACCCCTATTGGCCAAAGCCCAATACGGCTTCAGACTACGTCGATCCACGTTGGATTCTATAGACCTGGTGGTCCAAACAGCCAAGGAAGCAATCGATGTCAGGCGATGGAAAGGAGGTACGAAACGTTATTGTTTAGTTCTTACCCTGGATATCAAGAATGCCTTCAACTCGGTACGGTGGGATTCCATCCTGGCGGCATTCTCGAAGCTGCAAGTACCGGGATATTTGCAACAGATGGTAAGCAATTACTTTACCGACAGAGTACTCAGATATGACACAGAGGTAGGTCCCAAAACATATAAAGTGACTGGGGGTGTACCTCAAGGCTAAGTCTTGGGGCCCCTTCTGTGGAATATCGTATATGACGAACTGCTCAAACTGGCATTGCCGGCGGGGGCGAAGGTCGTAGCTTTTGCGGATGATGTGGAAAAACACCTTTCCATGCTCCAGCGCATTTTCGAGAATGTTTTTAACAAGATACGATAATGGATGGACTCGATTGGTTTACAACTTGCGGAGCATAAGACTGAAGCACTACTCATCACGGGCCGAAAGAAATTGGAGACAATTACGCTGCAAGTCGGTGAGCACGAAATAACTTCCCAACCCTGCATATGGTACCTGGGAATTATGATTGATGCCCTACTTAGTTTTAGACAGCAAGCCCAACATGCAAGCAGTAAGGCAGGTGCGGTGAAGACTGCCCTTGCCAGACTTATGCCAAATATTGGAGGGCCAAAACAAAAGAGAAGGCTCTTGTTATCGTCAGTTGTTACGTCTGTATTAACATATGGTATGCCTATCTGGACTGACGCATTACGAAGTCAAACAGCCCGACGGCAAATTGTTCCAGTCTACAGGTTGAGTGCCCTTAGAGTGGCTAGCGCATACCGGACAGTGTCTAACGATGCTGTGTGTGTCATTGCTGGGATGCTACCTATCGAAGTTTTAGCGGAGGAGCATAGGTGCCTCTACACCCGCAGAAAATCGACTAAGCTGAGTTGGGTGGAACTGAGGACAGAAGAACGAAACCTCAGCATTAAGCGATGGCAGGTGCAGTGGGATGCCTCGAGCAAAGGTCGGTGGACGCATCGGCTTATACCGAAGGTGGATGTTTGGCTTGACCGATCGCATGGACAAGTCAATTATTATCTAACCCAGATGCTCGCAGACCATGAATGCTTTCGGGCATATCTTCACAAATTTAAGCATGAAGATTCCCCGGATTGCCCAACGTGTCAGAGAATTCAGGAGAATGTGGAACATGTTTTCTTCGCATATCCACGTTTCGATATGCAACGATGTATATGGGAAAATACTGCAGGCAAACCCATAACCGTTAGAAGTCTTGTGGAAGTCATGCTGTCATCAGAGGCAGCATGGAACGCGACCAGCGTGTTTGCAATGGAGGTTCTGACGGAGTTGCGCCGCGAGGAGCAGCTACGGAAAAAAACAGAGTAAACGGAGGATGTTCTTGCCGCAGAAGATCGGAAAGGATTCTCTACTGAAGAAGCCACGGCTATCGTCCCCTGCACAACGAAGTATTGCTCAGGAGATGTTCCGTCGTGGTGTGGAGACAAATCGAACTGTATTGTATGTGAGAAGGGGTATTGTCCTTTGCACATAATATTTTTCTTTGTTAATTTTGTAAGTTTGTTTAATAAAGGAATAGTATGAAAAAGAGGAAGTAAAGAGAAAGAAGGAAGCGTGAAGAAAGGCGGTTGGATTCCTTCGTTCTCTTTAAAAAAAAAAAAAAAAAAAAAAAAAAAAAAAAACACGCACACATGAAAACCCACAATTTCGGCATTGATAACGTCAATGGTTTCATGCGTGCACTTCATAAATAGATTATTGTTCAAATGGCCGTACCTCCGTAATTATGCAAATTACATGAAAACTACGTAAAACATAAGATGTGTATTTTTGCATGGGCAACAACATTTGTTACATGCATTTTCCGCTAACACCAATAACTCATGTACTATAGCGTTATAAACAACTGAAATTGTTAATAAGAATATAAGGACTGGACCATTTCCACCCAAAATTTAATCAGGTCTAAGTTACGTGCAAACGCATCGATTGAGATGTCAGGGACCTCGATCGCATTATTCGTTCACGAGAAATCGTTGGACATAATGTTGGACCACATAATACATCGTCACACACACACACACACATACGTACCTTTCGTTTTAAATAGTCTAGAACCGTCAGAAATATGAAACGTGGAGATCTGACAGAAAATCGATTTTTCATTTTCGGGTGCAAAACAATAACTTCCCCTATCGGGAAGTTAAAAAATATACGTGCTTTCTTGGGATTCACAGGATTTCTCGGTTCATTAAAAACTGTCGAAAAATGTCTAAACCATTAACAAGATTACTAGAAAATGATATAGATTTTGTATGGTCTAACGAAACTCAAAGTGCTTTCGAGACCCTAAAAGAAGCCTTATGCACAGCGCCAATTTTGCAATACCCTGATTTTGATCAACCATTCGTAATAATAACCGATGTCTCGGGCATCGCAATAGGGGCCGTCCTATTTCAAGGAGAAATCGGGAAAGACAAACCTATTGCATATTTTTGTCGCGTCTTAAGGGGAGCAGAATTGAGGTATGATAGATATGAAAAGGAGGCTTTAGCAATTGTCCAAGGGGTAAAGAATTACTCCAGTAACAGATAATAAACCATTAGTCTGGTTCAGGACTGCAAAGGAAACGAATCTGCGAATATTAAAATGGCGATTGAAATTAGAGGAATATGATTATGAGGGTCAATATAAACCCGGTAAAATTAATTTGAATGCGGATGCTCTTTCGCGTAAGCCGGTGGAAGCCGTCATGTTGTTACTCGAGCTGAAAATAAACAAAACGAAGGACATCTCAGTCCAGAATGACAAGAAATTGCAGACATTTTGAATGCATCACGAAATGAAGAAGATTAAATTGAGGAACCTCAAGTCAAAAGAAACAGAGGTCGGCGGCGCAAAGTAGAATAAAATGACCATTCAAAAGAATGGAAAATAAAACTAGTGGTGTGCAAATGTGTGTGCCCCATACGGGGCACAAACAAAACTCCCCCATTGGGTATTTGCATAAGCGTACAACCATGGTGATGAGCAAACTCAACAGTCATATCAATAATTGAACTTGTGACTAATAATTACTGCACGCGATCGATTTAGTTTCATTTTTAACCCGCATAAAAATATTCAACTGGAATTCATCCATCTGGTTACCCTCTCTACCTCTGTACGTTCCTAATTATCCCGCTCGTTGACATCCTTGCCGCAATTGTCGACATATTCATTCGCCAAGTATATTCTAGTTCAACTCACGATATGTTTTAACCTATATTGAAAAAAGTCATACTGAATGTGCATTTTTGTATAAGGAACGACCCTGGTGATATGCGTTGTTCCCGTATTTCAAATTACTCGGACGACCCTATCTCCTTAATTATGCAAATTATGGAAAAAAGTCATTATACGTAGAAGTTGTATTTTCGTATAAGAAATAGTTTTCTTGAGATAGGTTTGCCACTAACTTTAATATTTTACCCAGTGAAATCGTATAGACAATTGCAATTGTTAATAACATTGCATGTACTGCACGAATGCCATTGAAAATGTAATCCGCTCCATTCTGAACGGAACGTGTTCGATTGAGAACTCCATGACAGCGCTGGCTTCATTCATTTACTTATTACATACATAATTGTTGAGACGGCCATACCCCCTTAATTATGCACATTACGGAAAAGTTCCATATACCAGTGGAACCGTATAAACTATTGCAATTGTTAATAACATTTCATATATACTCCACGAATGTCATCCAAAATGCAATCCGCTCGATTCAAAATGGAAATGCTTCGATTGAGACCTTCATGACAGCGATGTGTTCATTTGTTCACTCACAACAGACATAATTTTTGAGACTCATACCTCCTTAATTATGCAAATTTCCGAAAAAGTCGTTCCACATAAAATACGCATTTTTATATGGGGAACAACTTTTCTTATATAAATTTTTCGCTACCTCCAACCGTTCGCCCAGGAGAATGTTATGAAAAATTCAAATTGTT